>OX401413.1:12384373-12582742 GCA_947846245.1 Cerastoderma edule
CCATCTTTCCCCCATGAGTAAACTTGCTGTTGATCCCCTTACTCTGACTTTCATGGCATACTATTCTAAGCAGCAGCGTGGATAAAGAAATTACCCATTCATAAGGAGGATTTCAACGCTTTGGGTGGAGTCGGGTGTGGGGGTCGGGTTTCTGGGGGAGAAGTTACTCTGTGCGGACATGAACATATACACTAACAGTCTTGCCAGATTATGGGTAAAGGGTTAGCAATCAGAAACATAATAATCAGTAGAATTACTCAATGAAACACTGTAGGAAAGAGGGACAATGACTTATTTGATTATCTCCATATAGAAATATTGATCGGACGGGGTCTCGAACAAACTACATTCTGGTTAGCGTGGTAAAATCAGAAACATCGTCTGCATACTTCTTTAGAATAGATTGCCTTGAAAGACTGAATCCCTAATTACCCTATTTTACTATCATAAAGTACCGATACGTTTCAAAGTATTTTATTCTGTCGCTCGGTTTGTTTTGGACTTAACGCTGATGTCAACAGTATTCTAGTCATTTTGATGACTTTTTCCATCTGTTTTATTTTCCACGTCGAGCAATTTCGTGGGTTTGTCCAATGAGACATGTCGCATTGACTTCTTATACCATTACCAAACAATAACGCCATTTGACCAGTTTGTTGGGGGCGACTTTGGAAAAACGTTGTGGGAAAATGAGAAATTGCTCTTCACCAGCAATTTCTCCTTTTCCCACAACGTTTTCTGCTCTATCCCAAGTTTATTTTCAAATTCATCGCATTTAGAAATGGCGTCTGAAACTCTTCCAGTTAGGGACTCTCTAAACTATTTCTCAACTATTTTTTGTTAAGGTTTAAACAAACAAAAGTTTGATCTGGCCAGGTCTCAAACTTCAGACTCCAGTCTTCCAAGTCATGAATGGGACAATCCAATGAACAAATTAGCATACATTGAAAACAGTGTGTGGAAAAGGACTTGTGTAATGAGTAATATGAACTCTATATACATGTATGTCAAACAATAACAAAGAAAAAAGGGAGACAACTTTGCCCATCTTTCCCCCATGAGTAAACTTGCTGTTGATCCCCGTACTCTGACTTTCATGGCATATCTTTTTAAGCAGCAGCGTGGATAAAGAAATTGTCCGTTCACAAGGAGCATTTCTACGCTTTGGACGGGGGTCGGGTGTGGGGGTCTGGTTTTTGTGGGGAAGTTACTCTGTGCGGATATGAACATATACACTAACAGTCTTGCCAGATTATGGGTAAAGGGTTAGCAATCAGAAACATAATAATCAGTAAAATTACTCCATGAAACACTGTAGGAAAAGGGACAATGACTTATTTGATTATCTCCATATAGAAATATTGATCGGCCGGGGTCTCGAACAAAAGACATTCTGGTTAACGTGGTAAAATCAGAAACATCGTCTGCATACTTCTTTAGAATAGATTGCCTTGAAAGACTGAATCCCTAATTACCATATTTTACTATCATAAAGTACCGATACGTTTCAAAGTATTTTATTCTGTCGCTCGGTTTGTTTTGGACTTAGCGCTGATGTCAACAGTATTCTAGTCATTTTGATGACTTTTCCATCTGTTTTATTTTCCACGTAGAGCAATTTGGTGGGTTTGTCCAATGAGACATGTCGCATTGACTTCTTATACCATTACCAAACAATAGCGACATTTGTCCAGTTTGTTGGAGGCGACTTTGGAAAAACGTTGTGGGAAAATGAGAAATTGCTCTTCACCAGCAATTTCTCCTTTTCCCACAATGTCTTCTGCTCTATCCCAAGATTATTTTTCAAATTCATCGCATTTAGAAATGGCGTCTGAAACTCTTCCAGTTAGGGACTCTCTAAACTATTTCTCAACTATTTTTGGTAAAGGTTAAACAAACAAAAGTTTGATCTGGCCAGGTCTCAAACTTCAGACTCCAGTCTTCCAAGTCATGAATGGGACAAATCAATGAACAAGTTAGCATACATTGAAAACAGTGTGTGGAAAAGGACTTGTGTAATGAGTAATGTGAACTCTATATACATGTATGTCAAACAATAACAAAGAGAAAAGGGAGACAACTTTGCCCATCTTTCCCCATGAGTAAACTTGCTGTTGATCCCCTTACTCTGACTTTCATGGCATACTATTCTAAGCAGCAGCGTGAATAAAGAAATTGCCCATTCATAAGGAGGAATTCAATGCTTTGGGTGGAGTCGGGTGTGGGGGTCGGGTTTCTGGGGGAAGTTACTCTGTGCGGATATGAACATATACACTAACAGTCTTGCCAGATTATGGGTAAAGGGTTAGCAATCAAAAACATAATAATCAGTAGAATTACTCAATGAAACACTGTAGGAAAAGGGACAATGACGTATTTGATTATCTCCACATAGAAATATTGATCGGACGGGGTCTCGAACAAACGACATTCTGGTTAACGTGGTAAAATCAGAAACATCGTCTGCATACTTCTTTAGAATAGATTGCCTTGAGAGACTGAATCCCTAGTTACCCTATTTTACTATCATAAAGTACCGATACGTTTCAAAGTATTTTATTCTGTCGCTCAGTTTGTTTTGGACTTAACGCTGATGTCAACAGTATTCCAGTCATTTTGATGACTTTTCCATCTGTTTTATTTTCCACGTAGAGCAATTTGGTGGGTTTGTCCAATGAGACATGTCGCATTGACTTCTTATACCATTACCAAACAATAACGACATTTGACCAGTTTGTTGGAGGCGACTTTGGAAAAACGTTGTGGGAAAATGAAATTGCTCTTCACCAGCAATTTCTCCTTTTCCCACAATGTTTTCTGCTCTATCCCAAGTTTATTTTTCAAATTCATCGCATTTAGAAATGGCGTCTGACTCTCTTCCAGTTAGGGACTCTCTAAACTATTTCTCAACTATTTTTGGTAAAGGGTTAAACAAACAAAAGTTTGATCTGGCCAGGTCTCAAACTTCAGACTCCAGTCTTCAAAGTCATGAATGGGACAATCCAATGAACAAGTTAGCATACATTGAAAACAGTGTGTGGAAAAGGACTTGTGTAATGAGTAATGTGAACTCTATATACATGTATGTCCAACAATAACAAAGAGAAAAGGGAGACAACTTTGCCCATCTTTCCCCCATGAGTAAACTTGCTGGTGATCCCCTTACTCTGACTTTCACGGCATACTATTCTAAGCAGCAGGGCGGATAAAGAAATTGCCCATTCATAAGGAGGATTTCAATGCTTTGGGTGGAGTCGGGTGTGGGGGTCGGGTTTCTGGGGGGAAGTTACTCTGTGCGGATATGAACATATACACTAACAGTCTTGCCAGATTATGGGTAAAGGGTTAGCAATCAGAAACATAATAATCAGTAGAATTACTCAATGAAACACTGTAGGAAAAGGGACAATGACTTATTTGATTATCTCCATATGGAAATATTGATCGGACGGGGTCTCGAACAAACGACTTTCTGGTTAACGTGGAAAAATCAGAAGCATCGTCTGCATACTTCTTTAGAATAGATTGCCTTGAAAGACTGAATCCCTAATTACCCTATTTTACTATCTTAAAGTACCGACACGTTTCAAAGTATTTCATTCTGTCGCTCGGTTTGTTTTGGACTTAGCGCTGATGTCAACAGTATTCCAGTCATTTTGATGACTTTTTCATCTGTTTTACTTTCCACGTAGAGCAATTTGGTGGGTTTGTCCAATGAGACATGTCGCATTGACTTCTTATACCATTACCAAACAATAGCGACATTTTGACCAGTTTGTTGGAGGCGACTTTGGAAAACGTTGTGGGAAAATGAGAAATTGCTCTTCACCAGCAATTTCTCCTTTTCCCACAATGTTTTCTGCCCTATCCCAAGTTTATTTTTCAAATTCATCGCATTTAGAAATGGCGTCTGAAACTCTTCCAGTTAGGGCCTCTCTAAACTATTTCTCAACTATTTTTGGTAAAGGGTTAAACAAACAAAAGTTTGATCTGGCCAGGTCTCAAACTTAAGACTCCAGTCTTCCAAGTCATGAATGGGACAATCCAATGAACAAGTTAGCATACATTGAGAAAAGTGTGTGGAAAAGGACTTGTGTAATGAGTAATGTGAACTCTTTATGCATGCATTCAAACAATAACAAAGCAAAAAGGGAGACAACTTTGCCCATCTTTCCCCCATGAGTAAACTTACTGTTGATCCCCTTACTCTGACTTTCACGGCATACTATTCTAAGCAGCAGCGTGGATAAGAAATTGCCCATTCATAAGGAGGATTTCAACGCTTTGGGTGGAGTCGGGTGTGGGGGTCGGGTTTCTGGGGGGAAGTTTCTCTGTGCGGATATGAACATATACACTAACAGTCTTGCCAGATTATGGGTAAAGGGTTAGCAATCAGAAACATAATAATCAGTAGAATTACTCAATGAAACACTGTAGGAAAAGGGACAATGACTTATTTGATTATCTCCATATGGAAATATTGATCGGACGGGGTCTCGAACAAACCACATTCTAGTTAACGTGGTAAAATCAGAAGCATCGTCTGCATACTTCTTTAGAATAGATTGCCTTGAAAGACTGAATCCCTAATTACCCTATTTTGCTATCATAAAGTACCGATACGTTTCAAAGTATTTTATTCTGTCGCTCGGTTTGTTTTGGACTTAGCGCTGATGTCACCAGTATTCTAGTCATTTTGATGACTTTTTCATCTGTTTTATTTTCCACGTAGAGCAATTTGGTAGGTTTGTCCAATGAGACATGTCGCATTGACTTCTTATACCATTCCCAAACAATAACGACATTTTGACCAGTTTGTTGGAGGCGACTTTGGAAAACGTTGTGGGAAAATGAGAAATTGCTCTTCACCAACAATTTCTCCTTTTCCCACAATGTTTTCTCCTCTATCCAAAGATCAGTTTTCAAATTCATCGCATTCAGAAATGGCGTCTGAAACTCCTCCAGTTAGGGACTGTCTAAACTTTTTTTTCAACTATTTTTGGTAAAGGGTTAAACAAACAAAAATTTGATCTGGCCAGGTCTCAAACTTCAGACTCCAGCCTTCCAAGTCATGAATGGGACAATCCAATGAACAAGTTAGCATACATTGAAAACGGTGTGTGGAAAAGGACTTGGGTAATGAGTAATGTGAACTCTCTATACATGTATGTCAAACAATAACAAAGAAAAAAGGGAGGCAACTTTGCCCATCTTTCTCCCATGAGTAAACTTGCTGTTGATCCCCTTACTCTGACTTTCACGGCATACTATTCTAAGCAGCAGCGTGGATAAAGTAATTGCCCATTCATAAGGAGGATTTCAACGCTTTGGGTGGAGTCGGTGTGGGGGTCGGGTTTCTTGGGGGAAGTTACTCTGTGCGGATATGAACATATACACTAACAGTCTTGCCAGATTATGGGAAAAGGGTTAGCAATCAGAAACATAATAATCAGTAGAATTACTCAATGAAACACTGTAGGAAAAGGGACAATGACTTATTTGATTATCTCCATATAGAAATATTGATGAGACGGGGTCTCGAACAAACGACATTCTGGTTAACGTGGTAAAATCAGAAACATCGTCTGCATACTTCTTTAGAATAGATTGCCTTGAAAGACTGAATCTCTAATTACCCTATTTTACTATCATAAAGTACCGATACGTTTCAAAGTATTTTATTCTGTCGCTCGGTTTGTTTTGGACTTAACGCTGATGTCAGCAGTATTCCAGTCATTTTGATGACTTTTCCATCTGTTTTATTTTCCACGTAGAGCAATTTGGTGGGTTTGTCAAATGAGACATGTCGCATTGACTTCTTATACCATTACCAAACAATAACGACATTTGACCAGCTTGTTGGAGGCGACGTTGGAAAAACGTTGTGGGAAAATGAGAAATTGCTCTTCACCAGCAATTTCTCCTTTTCCCACAATGTTTTCTGCTCTATCCCAAGATTATTTTTCAAATTCATCGCATTTAGAAATGGCGTCTGAAACTCTTCCAGTTAGGGACTCTCTAAACTATTTCTCAACTATTTTTGGTAAAGGGTTAAACAAACAAAAGTTTGATCTGGCCAGTTCTCAAACTGCAGACTCCAGTCTTCCAAGTCATGAATGGGACAATCCAATGAACAAGTTAGCATACATTGAAAACAGTGTGAGGAAAAGGACTTTTGTGTAATGAGTAATGTGAACTCTCTATGCATGTATGCATTCAAACAATAACAAAGAAGAAAGGGAGACAAATCTGCCCATCTTTCCCCCATGAGTAAACTTTCTGTTGATCCCCTTACTCTGACTTTCACGGCATACTATTCTAAGCAGCAGCGTGGATAAAGAAATTGCCCATTCATAAGGAGGATTTCAACGCTTTGGGTGGAGTCTGGTGTGGGGGTCGGGTTTCTGGGGGGGAAGTTTCTCTGTGCGGATATGAACATATACACTAACAGTCTTGCCAGATTATGGGTAGAGGGTTAGCAATCAGAAACATAATAATCAGTAGAATTACTCTATGTAACACTGTAGGAAAAGGGACAATGACTTATTTGATTATCTCCATATGGAAATATTGATCGGACGGGGTCTCGAACAAACCACATTCTGATTAACGTGGTAAAATCAGAAGCATCGTCTGCATACTTCTTTAGAATAGATTGCCTTGAAAGACTGAATCCCTAATTACCCTATTTTACTATCATAAAGTCCCGATACGTTTCAAAGTATTTTATTCTGTCGCTCGGTTTGTTTGGGACTTAACGCTGATGTCAACACTATTCTAGTCATTTTGATGACTTTTTCATCTGTTTCATTTTCCACGTAGAGCAATTTGGTGGGTTTGTCCAATGAGACATGTTGCATTGACTTCTTATACATTACCAAACAATAACGACATTTGACCAGTTTGTTGGAGGCGACTTTGGAAAACGTTGTGGGAAAATGAGAAATTGCTCTTCACCAGCAATTTCTCCTTTTCCCACAATGTTTTTTCCTCTATCCGAAGATCAGTTTTTAAATTCATCGCATTCAGAAATGGCGTCTGAAACTCCTCCAGTTAGGGACTGTCTAAACTTTTTTTCAACTATTTTTGGTAAGGGTTAAACAAACAAAAGTTTGATCTGGCCAGGTCTCAAACTTCAGACTCCAGTCTTCCAAGTCATGAATGGGGCAAGCCAATGAACAAGTTAGCATACATTGAAAACAGTGTGTGGAAAAGGACTTGTGTAATGAGTATTGTGAACTCTATATACATGTATGTCAAACAATAACAAAGAAAAAAGGGAGACAACACTGCCCATCTTTTCCCCCATGAGTAAACTTGCTGTTGATCCCCTTACTCTGACTTTCATGGCATACTATTCTAAGCAGCAGCGTGGATAAAGAAATTGCCCATTCATAAGGAGGAATTCAATGCTTAGGGTGGAGTCGGGTGTGGGGGTCGGGTTTCTGGGGGGAAGTTACTCTGTGCTGATATGAACATATACACTAACAGTCTTGCCAGATTATGGGTAAAGGGTTAGCAATCAGAAACATAATAATCAGTAGGATTACTCAATGAAACACTGTAGGAAAAGGGACAATGACTTATTTGATTATCTCCATATAGAAATATTGATCGGACGAGGTCTCGAACAAACGACATTCTGGTTAACGTGGTAAAATCAGAAACATCGTCTGCATACTTCTTTAGAATAGATTGCCTTGAAAGACTGAATCCTAATTACCCTATTTTACTATCATAAAGTACCGATACGTTTCAAAGTATTTTATTCTGTCGCTCGGTTTGTTTTGGACTTAACGCTGATGTCAACAGTATTCCAGTCATTTTGATGACTTTTTCATCTGTTTTATTTTCCACGTAGAGCAATTTGGTGGGTTTGTCCAATGAGACATGTCGCATTGACTTCTTATACCATTACCAAACAATAACGACATTTGACCAGTTTGTTGGAGGCGACTTTGGCAAAGAACGCTGTGGGAAAATGAGAAATTGCTCTTCACCAGCAATTTCTCCTTTTCCCACAATGTTTTCTGCTCTATCCCAAGATTATTTTTCAAATTCATCGCATTTAGAAATGGCGTCTGAAACTCTTCAGTTAGGGACTCTCTAAACTATTTCTCAACTATTTTTGGTAAAGGGTTAAACAAACAAAAGTTTGATCTGGCCAGGTCTCAAACTTCAGACTCCAGTCTTCCAAGTCATGAATGGGACAATCCAATGAACAAGTTAGCATACATTGAAAACAGTGTGTGGAAAAGGACTTGTGTAATGAGTAATGTGAACTCTATATACATGTATGTCAAACAATAACAAAGGCAAAAGGGAGACAACTTTGCCCATCTTTCCCCCATGAGTAAACTTGCTGTTGATCCCCTTACTCTGACTTTCATGGCATACTATTCTAAGCAGCAGCGTGGATAAAGAAATTGCCCATTCATAAGGAGGATTTCAACGCTTTGGGTGGAGTCGGGTGTGGGGGTCGGGTTTCTGGGGGGAAGTTACTCTGTGCGGATATGAACATATACACTAACAGTCTTGCCAGATTATGGGTAAAGGGTTAGCAATCAGAAACATAATAATCAGTAGAATTACTCAATGAAACACTGTAGGAAAAGGGACAATGACTTATTTGATTATCTCCATATGGAAATATTGATCGGACGGGGTCTCGAACAAACGACATTCTGGTTAACGTGGTAAAATCAGAAGCATCGTCTGCATACTTCTTTAGAATAGATTGCCTTGAAAGACTGAATCCCTAATTACCATATTTTACTATCATAAAGTACCGATACGTTTCAAAGTATTTTATTCTGTCGCTCGGTTTGTTTGGGACTTAACGCTGATGTCAACAGTATTCCAGTCATTTTGATGACTTTTTCATCTGTTTCATTTTCCACGTAGAGCAATTTGGTGGGTTTGTCCAATGAGACATGTCGCATTGACTTCTTATACCATTACCAAACAATAACGACATTTGACCAGTTTGTTGGAGGCGACTTTGGAAAACGTTGTGGGAAAATGAGAAATTGCTCTTCACCAGCAATTTCTCCTTTTCCCACAATGTTTTCTGCTCTATCCCAAGTTTATTTTTCAAATTCATCGCATTTAGAAATGGCGTCTGAAACTCTTCCAGTTAGGGACTCTCTAAACTATTTCTCAACTATTTTTGGTAAAGGGTTAAACAAACAAAAGTTTGATCTGGCCAGGTCTCAAACTTCAGACTCCAGTCTTCCAAGTCATGAATGGGACAATCCAATGAACAAGTTAGCATACATTGAAAACAGTGTGTGGAAAAGGACTTGTGTAATGAGTAATGTGAACTCTTATACATGTATGTCAAACAATAACAAAGAAAAAAGGGAGACAACTTTGCCCATCTTTCCCCATGAGTAAACTTGCTGTTGATCCCCTTACTCTGACTTTCACGGCATACTATTCTAAGCAGCAGCGTGGATAAAGAAATTGCCCATTCATAAGGAGGATTTCAACGCTTTGGGTGGAGTCGGGTGTGGGGGTCGGGTTTCTGGGGGGAAGTTACTCTGTGCGGATATGAACATATACACTAACAGTCTTGCCAGATTATGGGTAAAGGGTTAGCAATCAGAAACATAATAATCAGTAGAATTACTCCAATGAAACACTGTAGGAAAAGGGACAATGACTTATTTGATTATCTCCATATGGAAATATTGATGGACGGGGTCTCGAACAAACGACATTCTGGTTAACGTGGTAAAATCAGAAGCATCGTCTGCATACTTCTTTAGAATAGATTGCCTTGAAAGACTGAATCCCTAATTACCCTATTTTACTATCATAAAGTACCGATACGTTTCAAAGTATTTTATTCTGTCGCTCGGTTTGTTTTGGACTTAACGCTGATGTCAACAGTATTCCAGTCATTTTGATGACTTTTCCATCTGTTTTATTTTCCACGTAGAGCAATTTGGTGGGTTTGTCCAATGAGACATGTCGCATTGACTTCTTATACCATTACCAAACAATAACGACATTTGACCAGTTTGTTGGAGGCGACTTTGGAAAAACGTTGTGGGAAAATGAGAAATTGCTCTTCACCAGCAATTTCTCCTTTTCCCACAATGTTTTCTGCTCTATCCCAAGTTTATTTTTCAAATTCATCGCATTTAGAAATGGCGTCTGAAACTCTTCCAGTTAGGGACTCTCTAAACTATTTCTCAACTATTTTTGGTAAAGGGTTAAACAAACAAAAGTTTGATCTGGCCAGGTCTCAAACTTCAGACTCCAGTCTTCCAAGTCATGAATGGGACAATCCAATGAACAAGTTAGCATACATTGAAAACAGTGTGTGGAAAAGGACTTGTGTAATGAGTAATGTGAACTCTATATACATGTATGTCAAACAATAACAAAGGCAAAAGGGAGACAACTTTGCCCATCTTTCCCCCATGAGTAAACTTGCTGTTGATCCCCTTACTCTGACTTTCATGGCATACTATTCTAAGCAGCAGCGTGGATAAAGAAATTGCCCATTCATAAGGAGGATTTCAACGCTTTGGGTGGAGTCGGGTGTGGGGGTCGGGTTTCTGGGGGGAAGTTACTCTGTGCGGATATGAACATATACACTAACAGTCTTGCCAGATTATGGGTAAAGGGTTAGCAATCAGAAACATAATAATCAGTAGAATTACTCAATGAAACACTGTAGGAAAAGGGACAATGACTTATTTGATTATCTCCATATGGAAATATTGATCGGACGGGGTCTCGAACAAACGACATTCTGGTTAACGTGGTAAAATCAGAAGCATCGTCTGCATACTTCTTTAGAATAGATTGCCTTGAAAGACTGAATCCCTAATTACCCTATTTTACTATCATAAAGTACCGATACGTTTCAAAGTATTTTATTCTGTCGCTCGGTTTGTTTTGGACTTAACGCTGATGTCAACAGTATTCCAGTCATTTTGATGACTTTTCCATCTGTTTTATTTTCCACGTAGAGCAATTTGGTGGGTTTGTCCAATGAGACATGTCGCATTGACTTCTTATACCATTACCAAACAATAACGACATTTGACCAGTTTGTTGGAGGCGACTTTGGAAAACGTTGTGGGAAAATGAGAAATTGCTCTTCACCAGCAATTTCTCCTTTTCCCACAATGTTTTCTGCTCTATCCCAAGATTATTTTTCAAATTCATCGCATTTAGAAATGGCGTCTGAAACTCTTCCAGTTAGGGACTCTCTAAACTATTTCTCAACTATTTTTGGTAAAGGGTTAAACAAACAAAAGTTTGATCTGGCCAGGTCTCAAACTTCAGACTCCAGTCTTCCAAGTCATGAATGGGACAATCCAATGAACAAGTTAGCATACATTGAAAACAGTGTGTGGAAAAGGACTTGTGTAATGAGTAATGTGAACTCTATATACATGTATGTCAAACAATAACAAAGAAAAAGGGAGACAACTTTGCCCATCTTTCCCCCATGAGTAAACTTGCTGTTGATCCCCTTACTCTGACTTTCACGGCATACTATTCTAAGCAGCAGCGTGGATAAAGAAATTGCCCATTCATAAGGAGGAATTCAATGCTTTGGGTGGAGTCGGGTGTGGGGGTCGGGTTTCTGGGGGGAAGTTACTCTGTGCGGATATGAACATATACACTAACAGTCTTGCCAGATTATGGGTAAAGGGTTAGCAATCAGAAACATAATAATCAGTAGAATTACTCAATGAAACACTGTAGGAAAAGGGACAATGACTTATTTGATTATCTCCATATGGAAATATTGATCGGACGGGGTCTCGAACAAACCACATTCTGGTTAACGTGGTAAAATCAGAAGCATCGTCTGCATACTTCTTTAGAATAGATTGCCTTGAAAGACTGAATCCCTAATTACCCTATTTTACTATCATAAAGTACCGATACGTTTCAAAGTATTTTATTCTGTCGCTCGGTTTGTTTTGGACTTAACGCTGATGTCAACAGTATTCCAGTCATTTTGATGACTTTTCCATCTGTTTTATTTTCCACGTAGAGCAATTTGGTGGGTTTGTCCAATGAGACATGTCGCATTGACTTCTTATACCATTACCAAACAATAACGACATTTGACCAGTTTGTTGGAGGCGACTTTGGAAAAACGTTGTGGGAAAATGAGAAATTGCTCTTCACCAGCAATTTCTCCTTTTCCCACAATGTTTTCTGCTCTATCCCAAGATTATTTTTCAAATTCATCGCATTTAGAAATGGCGTCTGAAACTCTTCCAGTTAGGGACTCTCTAAACTATTTCTCAACTATTTTTGGTAAAGGGTTAAACAAACAAAAGTTTGATCTGGCCAGGTCTCAAACTTCAGACTCCAGTCTTCCAAGTCATGAATGGGACAATCCAATGAACAAGTTAGCATACATTGAAAACAGTGTGTGGAAAAGGACTTGTGTAATGAGTAATGTGAACTCTATATACATGTATGTCAAACAATAACAAAGGCAAAAGGGAGACAACTTTGCCCATCTTTCCCCCATGAGTAAACTTGCTGTTGATCCCCTTACTCTGACTTTCATGGCATACTATTCTAAGCAGCAGCGTGGATAAAGAAATTGCCCATTCATAAGGAGGATTTCAATGCTTTGGGTGGAGTCGGGTGTGGGGGTCGGGTTTCTGGGGGGAAGTTACTCTGTGCGGATATGAACATATACACTAACAGTCTTGCCAGATTATGGGTAAAGGGTTAGCAATCAGAAACATAATAATCAGTAGAATTACTCAATGAAACACTGTAGGAAAAGGGACAATGACTTATTTGATTATCTCCATATAGAAATATTGATCGGACGGGGTCTCGAACAAACGACATTCTGGTTAACGTGGTAAAATCAGAAGCATCGTCTGCATACTTCTTTAGAATAGATTGCCTTGAAAGACTGAATCCCTAATTACCCTATTTTACTATCATAAAGTACCGATACGTTTCAAAGTATTTTATTCTGTCGCTCGGTTTGTTTGGGACTTAACGCTGATGTCAACAGTATTCCAGTCATTTTGATGACTTTTTCATCTGTTTTATTTTCCACGTAGAGCAATTTGGTGGGTTTGTCCAATGAGACATGTCGCATTGACTTCTTATACCATTACCAAACAATAACGACATTTGACCAGTTTGTTGGAGGCGACTTTGGAAAACGTTGTGGGAAAATGAGAAATTGCTCTTCACCAGCAATTTCTCCTTTTCCCACAATGTTTTCTGCTCTATCCCAAGATTATTTTTCAAATTCATCGCATTTAGAAATGGCGTCTGAAACTCTTCCAGTTAGGGACTCTCTAAACTATTTCTCAACTATTTTTGGTAAAGGGTTAAACAAACAAAAGTTTGATCTGGCCAGGTCTCAAACTTCAGACTCCAGTCTTCCAAGTCAAACCATGAATCCACACCACCCCAGCCTACCCCCTTCCCCATTTTACTGAAATATTCCTCCTTAAAACCCATTTCTTTTAATTTTTCAACAATAATGTATGCTTAACATCTCCATTAGGACCAGTCAGTTGGGCATTTAAGGGGGAACAGGTTAATCATTGTCAACATTCCAATGGACCGAACTACACCATGTCAATCAAACAGCATCATACAAAGTAGTTCGGTTATAATCAGACATTCTTAGCAAAAATCAAACGATAATGAATGCACAGCTTCTAGTGATACATTCCAATGAATAAGTTAGCATATGTTCAAATATGGCTTATATTATCATTTCAATCTAATTAATATTACCAAATTACATTTGTTTGAAGGACTATTTTTGGGTACTACGACCCGGAAGTATTCTGAATGCACTCTGGAAGTACTTAATTTCTTAATTTCCCCAAAACGATAAAAATATTCAAAATGGAAAACATTGAAACAAAAGTGGTCATCGTTAATACATTTGTAATTCGTGAAGAATGTATTATTCATGCGTGTATCGTACACGGCATCACGTCATGGTTAACATAAATACCTCCATAAACTATACCCGTATTATGATTCTTATTGATTCATCATAATCCGATACTTGTAAACTTGTGATCTTGACATAATAGGCAATGCTTGCTGAATTCAGCTTGACTTAATCAAGACATAATAAATATTCATAAAGAAAAAGAAAAGAGAAAAAACTTACATTACAGCCACATTTAGCCAGGAGCTTGTCCTTCCCTATATAACCTCCATGTTTTGTGAAAAATGAATTACAACGGTGTAATTTTTATTTATGAATAAACACGCTCACACATGTGACGCGTCTTCTGCAACAATGCATTTGTAATTACTATATACACATAATCATTTCACAAATGCTGTATAATGTCCAGATAAAATAAGTCCATGTTCACACGAGATTGTATGAAAATACATGTATTCTAAACCATCTTCTTTGCGTACCAAATCAGAAACAGATATGTTAGGTAAGTCTATTCTATAACCGCAATCATAATCATACATATATATATCAATAAAAAGTTGTCTACGTGAGAAAAGTAATGCGATTCAAACATCACGTGCGGGTGACCCAGATACAGTTTAAATTTATTTAGTTACAAATGCAGACGCTCGCGCTACAAGCCTGTCTTAAGAGAAGCCTTATAATACAAGATTGTATCGTCTCTTTTTCAAAAATCTTGAATATCTACTTGATTTTGATGAGGAAAGATACTCAGAGTAGCAGACAGATTAGATCACAGGCCAGTCGCCAAATGAATTGGCGGCTGGCCTAGATCTTACCTGTTTGCATAAGCATGAGGTCGGTTCCAGTACTATAAGGAATAAGAATGTTATCCTACATAAATTAAGGACGCTGAAATATAGTAGATGTGTTCTTATTTGCTTATTTCATTGAACCTTTGTCAAACAGTGTTTACAGGGTTTTCTGACAGTTCTACTTCTCTGAATAACTCTTGACTAAAAGAAGGAAAGACAGAAATAGTTTAATCCAAGCTTTACTTAATCTTCCAAAGTACGATTCCTTACCAAGGAATATTTACTCCAATAAACAACTGTATAGATTCTACGTATTTTCCATTTTATTTTGTTATGTAGGTTAAAGGCACGAAAACCAAGTGTTGGGACCAAAGAGAATTCAAGAATATAATGATGTAACCAGGATTGAACCCAGCATTCTTCTTTAAGGGGGAGAGTGTCTATTAATAAAAATATCAAAGCTGTGATATATGATAGTCTCAATAATGATCCGTTCGAACGAAGCTTTTTTCATCATTTGGACATTTATCGTGTTTCGCTACCGAAGGCGTCAGGCATTGAGTCAAAATAGCAATAGCCTTCGAGACCAGTTATCTAGAATATGATATCTGAATGCTTACTTAGAACCAAAGACTGTGGACCAACGCTAATCGAACTCACATCTCCTAGGTTAGACCAATTCAAACAATACAAGAACTCTGCATGCATGTATACAATTTCCATTAGATGTCAGGCGAGAGTGCCTGCTCAAAATTACTGTAGATCATAGGTTCGTCTACTCATAACACTGTAGACAATCTTTTTATAAAATGCCACCATAGAATTAATATAGGCCTATTGGTTAAGAAATTGTTAATGCTTAGTTCCATCTATCAGTATAAGAAGGAAAGACTTTTGAAGATACTTGGGTTTATACACAAGACAATAGTAAGTCCTTCTATACACGTGAATCACACATAATTCAAGTTTTGTAATGAACCCTGGTATACTTCAAGATCTGTTGGGCAACTTGCAATGGCAGTGCTCCTGGTGTATTGCTTTAGAATATTTAAAGCATCGATCCTGATGCATATATTTTAAACGACAAATGCGTGCCCTACGCTACTTAACGACTGAGAGAAAGTGAAAATCATTTCAATATCCTAAAACAAACCTATGTTCACTTACAGCGGTTGATTGTCAAAACTGAAAGGAAGGTAACACCGTTGAACCATAAATAAAATATGCATGTATTTGAACACTTACTTTTTTTCTTTTCTTTTCTTTCATCTGTAAGGTATGTAAAGTATTTTCGGATCCAAAATACTTTCTGTAATCACTAATCACTTAACACATAATTAATTCCATTCATTCGAATATATTATGCACATATTAAGATTTCTTTAATCACGAATCACTAAACACACCAATTCCATTCATTTGAACACTCTAAGACTATGCACACACAGACATGATTTTTCTACATCTTTAAACCACGCATTCCGATGACAGAATTTCGATATCTTTGGGAGACAGTCTCCCAAATGACTTACGGAATGCCGATGTTTCTATCCGGATTGACCAGCCCTTATGAGCAGTTATGAAGCTCTTGATAAAGCTATATCACAACTGAAAACCAATAAAAGTGCAAGACCAGATCAATTCATCAATGATTTTTTTATATTCTTGGTCCTTCTTTGCTTAATTTGTTTAATAAGATTTTAGAAAAAGGGTATTTCCCACATTCATGGTCTGAGGGTTATATAATTCCATTGCACAAAAAAGGTAGTATTAATGATGTTAACAATTTTAGAGGTATTACAATTTTGAGCTGCTTAGGCAAACTATTCACACGTATATTAAATAACAGGCTTAATGATTGGGCCGAAGATTATGGTGTTTATATTGAGGCACAAGCGGGTTTTAGAGCAGATATTAGCACTGTCGATAACTTATTTATTTTACATGGCTTGATTAATAAGATGGTTAACAATGGTGAAAATTTATTTTGTGCATTTATTGATTTTACTAAAGCTTTTGATTATGTAACAAGGGATAATTTATGGTACAAACTAATCAAACTTGGGTTAAGGGGTAACATATTGGATGTAATACGTTCCATGTATAACTCTGTCAAATCAAAGGTAAAACATGAGAACAAATTAAGTGAATCTTTCGATTGCAATCTTGGAGTTAGACAGGGGGAGTGTCTGTCACCTTTTTTATTCTCCATGTTTCTTAATGACATCGAAGATATTTATATTAAAGTAGGTCTAGAGGGAATTAATGTAGACACTTTTAAAATGTTCTTGATTTTGTATGCTGATGATATTGTTATTTTTGCTAAAAGTGCTCCGGAACTCCAGTCAAGTCTAAATCTATTACATGATTATTGTATGAAATGGAAATTAAAGATTGATACCGCTAAAACGAAAATTGTGATATTTAGAAAAGGTGGTAGATTATCGTCAAATATGAAATTTTATTATGATACAACACTCCTTGAAATTGTTAATAATTTTGTTTACCTAGGTATGGTGTTTACTACTGGGGGTTCATTCTCGGATGCACAACAAACTCTTGCAGGACAAGCCCTTAAAGCTGTTTTTAAATTGAATAAATATCTTAACAAGTTTACAAATGTTAAAGTTTCCGATCGTTTAGATTTATTTGACAAGTTAGTGTTGCCTATCTTGAATTATGGTAGTGAAATTTGGGGTTTCAATCATGGCACAGCTGTTGAACGTGTTCACTTACAATATTGTAAAAGATTACTGGGAGTTAAAAATCCACTCAAAACGATTTTGTGTATGGTGAACTGGGAAGATTACCACTTAGGAATATTAGACTATATAACATTGTTAAGTTTTGGACTAAAATTCTAAGGGTCAATGATAATAAATATATAAGAAAAGTTTACATCATGCTTCAAACAGATTGTGATATACACGACCGTGTTATTAATTGGTGCTCTCTTTTAAAAAGTCTTTTATATCGGCTTGGTTTTGGTGATGCATGGGTATTTCAAGATGTTGGTGATATTAAATTATTTTTATCAATGGTTAAAACAAGATTAAAAGATCAATTTGTACAAGATTGGGAAAGTAGAATACACGACTCTAGCCGAGCAACATTTTATAGATCATTTACCACATTTAACTATCAACCGTATTTGGATATTCTTAATATAATCAAATTTCGTATACATTTATCAAGATTGAGAATGTCTTCTCATAGATTACACATAGAAAGCGGTAGATGGTCAAAACCTGCCAGCACTCCATTAGAAGAGAGGAAATGTTCAAAATGTGACAAAATTGAAGATGAATATCATTTTATTTTGGAATGTCATTTATATAAAACCATACGGATTAAGTATATTAGACCCTATTATAAAAAAACGCCCGAACATGTTTAAGCTTAAGGAATTATTCTCTTCTTATCAAAAATCGGATGTTTTGAATCTTGCAACCTATATTTTTAACGCAATGCATATTCGGGAAAACACATTATATGGCCTTTAATATCATACACGTACCATCGACAATCTTACATCACTTAACAAACAAACCATAAAATTCAAAGTCCTATTTTTTTTAACCCCCACCCCCTTTTTGGAATTTGTTGTGCATGTATAATATGTATGTCTCTTTTATTGTTTTTGTAACCTTTCCATTTTGTTTTGGACAAGACTTCAAGAAAAGAGTCACACTTTTTTCTCCTTTTACATACATTCATGTTTGCATTGGTGATTTTTGTGACACTTTTTGTAAAGCTTTGTAGAATAAATTTATACATGTAACTTGCCCATTTTATGTATATGTGAACTAACAAGACGCTTCATTATGATTTTTGTTTTTGTACATGATTCTTCTTTGTGTTATTTGACATACACATAAAGTATCATTATTCCTTTACTCCTATTTGTAACCTTGTCATTTCGTTTCGGACAAGATTGCAATAAGTGGGAGGCACTTTCTGTGCAACTTAAAATCAATGTAAGCTTGCATCGGACGTGTATATGATGCATTTATTTATGTGTATTTATCAAGAGACACATATGTTGTTCAAACTATGATAAGTGTATGTATTGAAATACATATTTTGTTACGCATCCTCGCAGGTCTATATGACTTTTTGTATCTCTTAGGGCTATATGCACGTACATGGTTTTTTATGTAAAGAGTCTACGTAGGTGTTGCATACAGTGTCAATATCCTAGGTCAAATATGTTTATTTCGAAATTTACACATCTTGAGTTTATAAAGAAAATATATGTTTATATGTTAAATTGAAGAAACTCTATAGCCTTATCTAATGGCGTACATTTGTATATACATGAACACAGCGCTTTCTCCAAATATGTCATGCATTTGATAATATATGTAATTAAGCGTATGTATAGGTTGTTTTCTTATATATATATGTGTATGTATATATGTATATGTATATATAAGAGGAGGTTCATATGAAAGTATATTTATGTTGAATAATCTTTATGAAGCAGTATTGAAAGTGCATTTGCTACAACAACAAAAACAATTCATAAATCATCCAAATTATCAATTATCCAAATTTAAGATCGTTACTTAAAATGAAGTTATTGGACAAATCGTTCTATGAAGACGCATACAATATCAAAACAGTGTTGAGGTTATTATGATACAAACTTGATTTTTCAAATGAACCTGAATGATATATTGTATTATGTTACTATCATGATGTACTGTTGCTGCTTGTAAATATTGCCACATAGGTCTATGACCTTCTGGTGTTAAACTGAATAAACTTGTAAAAAAAAACTTGTATGTGGTTTTCCTCCATAATTATGAGTCGGGCATCACAACATAATTGAAATAATGTTGACGCAATATAAAATCCATATAATTGAATGAACTTAATTATGAATCACTTAACAAATAATTAATTCCTTAATTTTAACACTTTATTCACAAGCTTAAATGATTTCTTCAATCATTTACGAAGCACTAAACACATATTTAATTCCATTCATTTGAACACACCTAGAAGCACCGATTCACTTTTTGATATTAACATTTTAGGCACACTCGTCTACACGCGAATTGCGTGCAACACGTGCTCGGGACGCTAATACACACGTGTACATAAGTAAGGCCACTTTTTTTTCTTTCTTTAGTTTCTCGGACGAATTTAGATAAATGTCGGCTCAGGAAGATGGGAAAAAAGAAGAATCACAAATGATGATGCATTTTCAAATATTTTAATTTGCATATGGCCTTTAAAAGACAACGGTGTTTCATCATCAGACATATGTTTGTTCATCTAAATATCAGTTGGATTTGGTAATTATTTTACATGGTAATTTTCACACTAGCTTTGCTATCAATTAAGCTAGATTGGAAGATATTTAACATGTAACCAGAATGACTGAATGAAAGGCGTTTTAGTTTTTGATGGAGTACAAGCACGTATTGGTAGCACAGGTATATTTTTCTGCTTTTTGGCACATCCGGTAGGCGGCCTGAATCCTTTCCTGAAGCAAGTATCACAAATTGGCCGAACGATCGAATGTTTTCTCTTGAGGTCTTACACTCCATTGAGTCACTCAAATCGGTATCCCAACAGTAGAAGTACACATTCTAAAGCATGGGAATGAGTCCGGTATGAAAATGTGAGGAAAATGGAAAATAATCTTTTGAAGGGGCAGAAAACATTGTGGGAAAAGGAGAAATTGCTCTTTTTTTCTGAAACCGGCTTTCAAATCCTAATGGTATCGCTATTACTCAGTTTTTTATCACTGATGTCAGAGACGTACATGTTTATAACATGTTATTTATGTATCTGCGGTCGTGGAGGGCATTGGTCCAGAGTTACCGTTCTACTAAACAACTTATGGAAAATATTTGTGCAAGTCAAAACTGACAAGCATGTACAGTATCTTAAAAGATCATACATTATTGCAATGTGATACGTCATTGGAAGCGTCTCAGAGAGAAGTTCCCAATGATGTGTTACTAAGCAATATTGCTTGGCCCAACATTGAAATAAGAATGAATGCTGTTTTTAACTTACGCAAATATTTAGCATATAATGTTTAGTAAAACGGTATCCAGGGGTAGAGCGTCGGCTTCTGGAAACGATGACTGTGTGTTGCCTTGCGAACTTTCATTAATCCGCATTCGGAGCGAGTACTGGTTATGTATCCAGCAAGCACAATCAAGAATGGTTGCGTTTAAGTTTAGTTTTATGAAGTAAGGGGTTGCAGACTCTCTTTTGTTATCCACTAAAAGTATCATCATGTTAAGCCCAGAAAGTCAGTAGAGGCTTCTCTGGGACATTCGAAATGTACATCAGTGAAACATTCCTTCACGTTGTTGCCAAAAGACTCTAAGAAAGTATTCTCCGGCATCAGGTCTTGTAAACTACAAATCGGGAGACATATCCATTTGACAATAAATAGAATACGCTTTTATAAAAGAAGCACTCCTACTCGTGAAAGAACAGTGCCTTCTTTTATCGTAATGCTCACTTGGGTTTGTGCTACACATGAACAGGACAGACTGTATATAACCAGAGCATGGGATAATTTGTACTTTCGGGGGTCCACGGACAGTCTTTCGTCCAGGCCAGCCTGCGCGCGGGGTTATGTGTCGATCCTTGTCGATGCACTTCGTCTGATGGGTTGATCTGTGTTTCTCGCCTTTCTTGATTTGTCTTTGACCATAAATCAACGTGACAAATGCAGACCCATAAGGCTGCAGCTAAGATATGAGAGAAAGCGCTTTGGTAGAGCCCTTTAAAAAGCTAACGGGAGGCGCCGTGTTTTTCTTCCGTAATCGCGCTATAACGGGGTAGGCGCCATGTTTTATACCTGTCCCTAGATAATATCCGTAAAAGCCTCACAGAGTTTAGTCCAGATAACTTGTCTCGAAGGCTATTGCTATGTTGACTGACGCCTTCGGTAGCGAAGCACGACAAATGTTCAAATGACGAAAAAAAGCTTCGTTCACGGATCATTATTGAGACTACACAGAGTTAACATTGTCGATTCAAACATCAAATAAAGTCATAAAAATGCACCAATTCTACATAAAGATTAGACATCTAGATGGTCTACTGGTAAAACCAAGAAAAAATTTGTAAAAGAAAACAATATTGTCTTTAATACGAAAGCCATGTATCCATCTAGGGGCTTTGAAAGTCATATACCTATCTGTCTTCACATACATGGTGAGATTTTAATAATGATAGAAAATGAAGAAGAATTATGGGGATGCTTCAAAAGTTTGTTTGCATCTTTGTTAGCGCTGCTTCATGTAGTGTGACAGAAATAGGGTTTATGTATAAATACTACTTCTACAGTCTCGCTGTGGAAGCCAGCTTTCATGGGTGATTCGGTAGAGTGGTTGGCTTTCTCTCGAAGTTAAGCAACGTACTAAGTGGTTAGTACCTGGATATACCGTGAGCAGGGAAAGGCTTGTGGACTGCCTTGATATGACTGAAATACTGTTGAAAATAGCTTTCAACTCCATTTTTACCAAACTTCCACCTAACCCAGTTTTGTGTATTTCTTAATGACTAATGGTAAAGTTATGAAGACACTACTTGATGTGGATCCTAGGACACACTTATCTTGAACTCCAATATTTAAACCTTTAACAAACGCCAAATTGTCCCAAATTGAAAGAGTTTGCAGACGACATTTATAAATGTGAAAAAAAATGAAAATAATCTCCTGATAGTGGAGAAAACATTGTAGGAAAAGAAGAATTTGCTTGGGAAGAGCAATTTCTCCTTTTATGACAATGATTCCAGAGTCGTTTACAACAAAGTGGTCAAATGTCGTTATTGTTTGGTAATGTGTAAAAATGTGTGTTAAAACATTTCAGATCAGGATACAGAAATATTAGAGGAACAAGAATGCTTGCTGTGTCTGATGGTAAGTTTTAAGGAATTAAACATAGAGTTTACTTTTTTTCCGGTTTTATTCCATGCCCTCCCTGCTCATCATGAATGGGGGAATACCCAAACTCATTTACCCATAAGAGACGGTCAAGGTGGATAGACATTTCATTCTATTGCTACCATTGTAAAACACAAGCACAGAGGGGACTTTGTATGGAGGACCTTATATGTTTAACCAAATAACTTGAGGAAAGAATTTACCTAAATCAAAACCTATATACTGTGAACTCTTATTGACCTGGACATGTCCATTTTTCCTTTTTCCTCAAGGTTTTCTGCTTAATGAGGAATATTTTTCAATTTCATCACATTTTGAAATGTGGTCTGCAAACTCTTTCAATTTTGGATAGTCCAAAATTTGTTGTTTGAGAAAGGGTTAAACCTGGAACCAAGTTATTTTCACATCTTGTTGTCACAAACAATTTCTCCTTTTTCTGCAATGTTTTGTAGAGTCGTCTGCAACATTGGTTACGTGAGGTCTATCAATGCAGAAAGACCTTAGCCTTATATCTCTATTGTTACTACTTGGGTATTTCCGTGATCTGAGAGATATACCTGATATATAAGTGTAGGGTTACAAAGTGTGGATGAGTTGTCCACGGCTAATAACTAATTTCCTATGTTTGTCCACATTGAGTAGTTCAATGTATATGGAGGCGAAAAACATCATTTAAAACTATTATCGAAATAAAGTTTGCTTAATTAAATATAGGTTCCTACCTTTACAAGAGAGAATGTAGAATTAAGATATTTAAAGTATAGTTTTGACTTTTGACATTACTTGATATATTTATATGCTTACTAGGAAGTCTTTGTTGTCACATGACCATCGGTGAAACCAGAAATCTGCAATTCTTTATCCTGAAAAGGCATGCTTGCTATAGCATTATATAGGGACAAAAGTCTCAAAAACCTGAAATTTAGGTATAATCCTGAACACTTTCACCCACAAAATTTATGAAGATCTGATGTCTGCCTCTCAAGGGTTGGAATGATATGCAGGGACATGTACCTAAAAAAATCATCAATTAAGACATAGTGATAGAAGCCTTTACCATTCATTTTATTTTTCTCGTACTATAGAGGTAACAACTATCTTGTATACTAAAATGTAACATTCTGGTTCTTTTAATTTGGAGCAATCAATGTATATTCTACATTGGTTGATGGGTTAACTTATTACCAAACAATAACGACATTTGACCACCTTGTTTCAGACGACTCTGGAAAACACTGTGTCAAAAGGAGCAATTGCTCATAACGAGCAATTTCTCATTTTCACACAACGTTATCTACCCTATCAGAAGATTTTTGTCCCATTTCATCACATTTTGAAAAATCCTCTGAAAACTCTTTCAATTTGGGACAGTCTTAAACATGGTGTTTGGTAAAGGGTTAAGGAAAGTTAATTGGAATGTCTCTGTCTCAGTAAAATGCAATCTTAACTCATGAGGTTTATCCAATGGAAACACCTCTGATATAATATGGAAGCCATCATATTGTTTCTCGCAAGACTTCTGACATTGTACTTTCGTTTTCAAATATAGCTCTTAGATGTGAAATCTAATTATAGTCATTTAATTTGATCAAGGAAACGGTTATATATATATCACAATTTTCACTATTACTTATGAGTTACAGATAAAAAGTGATTTAAAATGATGTTCAACACGTCCATATTTATTGAGCTACTCAACGTGGATGCTTATGGGAAATGTCTTATAAGCCAGGAACGGTTTATTGTAACCCTACTCTTATATCCAAGGTGTATTTCTCAGCTCACGGAAATACCCGAGTTGTTATGATTGAGTAAAAAAAGAGTATAGATTTACTCTTACTTTTACGCCTAACCTCCTAACCCATTACTTTGTAAAGGGGGTGGATAGTCTGTTTCATGCATTTTTCTCAGTTTCATTCCCAACCACAGGTCAATTATCTTATATTTTGTGATATATCTTTAAGGAATGTTTTACGAGGAATATAACATGTTGGTTAGATTGGATACTGAGGCAGTTTCCACAGTATGTCTGTTGTATTACGGTGGTCAGCACACCTACTCATGCTCTTTGTATTCAATCACCAAAACTGCATAGAAACAGGTTTAAGCTGCTGACTGTTTTCCAACTTGAAGATAATTTACATGTAGTGAGAGACCAATAAGTCATATCATCCTGACTTTATCAAATTTCGGAGAGAATAATGGGAGAACTCGCTCTCACACCCAACACTGCACATTACTAACTCAGCTGTAAGGGTCAGGGTACCGTTTTACTAAACAGTTTACGCTTAAGATTTGCGTAAGTCTAAAACAACAATTCCTCTTATTTCAATATTGGACGAAGCAATATTGCAAAGTGACACATCATTGGAATCGTCTCTCCGAGACGCTTCCAATGAAGTGCCACATTGCAACATTGTACTTTCATTAAAGATACTATCCATGTTTATCAATTATGACTTACGCACATATTTTCCGTAAGTTGTTTAGTAAAACGGGCCCCTGGTATATAAAATATCAACACTTTTCAGCAGACCACCACATCAAGTTACATTAAAGTGCAGTTTCTATACTGGGACATCCTTGGTCTATAGGTTAGAGTTAAGAACTTGAAATCAAATAGCCTTTCCTCCGTGTGGGTTCAATTCCTGGTAAAAGCATTTAGATTTTCATAAAGAAAAACAGTCTGAGAAATAAATATATTTCATTACATGTTTTATATAGAATTATTGGTTACTGGAACATGTGTTTTACCCTTACCCTCCTTGGTGTAGTTTAAAGCAGACATTGTTATAACATTTAAACTCAGAGACAAAAGTAGACTTTGCTCAATCGAACCACATTCTCTTTTTGTCACAATGCTTTTAGATGATTCTGCTGCAAATGCTTTTAAAAGTGTAAGCATCAATGAAAGATGGAAAAGATCTGAAAATGGAGTAATAATTGGTCTACCCTTTACCAATCGAACAAGGCTTTTTTAGGGTTTCAGCAATAAGTTCTTCCAATATTATTTTGAATTGTCCACACCTTCCAAATTGAATGGATATATATGTACATATATATGTACATGTATAGAAAAGTGTTAGCTCTGAAGGTTATAATATCCTTCAACACTCATTAGCTCTGATTGTAAAGTGTTTGACTTGGAATATGTGAGTCAGAATTTTAAAACCTAACTCAGACAGTATTTTCTCTCATGTTAAATGAATTTAACACACAATACTTCAGTTTTTGCCCAGTGATCAATCATGTATTTGTGTGAAAGAAGTCAGTGGTTTGAAAAAATTATTGTGCAGGATTGGTGAGGGTAAATAAAGAACATTGATAGATGCGCTGACTGTTGTAGTATGCATGATATACAGTTAAAAACTTTGTAAAACTCTAATTCAATCAATCAAAACTAAAAATATTTTTCGACCAAAACCTTTATTCTGTCATAAAATAATACAACATAGAAATGATAAGAATTGCTTTCAAACTTGCAGGATTTTCATTCTGTGACCAGGATTTGAACCAAGAACTCTTCCTTGGAATTGGAAGTGTTTTATCTTTTTAACTATCACAGCTGATTCAAATCCAAATGCTTGCTTAAAATCAAATCTGAAACCTTAAAAAAGTATGATCATTTCAAGTTGTGACATGTAAAAGTATTGCTGATTGATGGAATGATATTGTAGATGTCTGGGACCTTCAGCTTCCCTGC
Source organism: Cerastoderma edule (assembly GCA_947846245.1). Taxonomy (NCBI): domain Eukaryota; kingdom Metazoa; phylum Mollusca; class Bivalvia; order Cardiida; family Cardiidae; genus Cerastoderma; species Cerastoderma edule. The sequence continues at coordinate 12,410,722 of OX401413.1, forward strand.
TCCAAGACCCCATAAAACGCCGACCAACACCAAATGTGGATCGGATATCCTCTCATCATCTGGCAATTTAAGGTTTATGATAATTTTAGGTTTATGATAATTCTAGAATGAAGCTTTAGTGGGTCTGTCAGCGCAAACAAGGCTTATTCTCTTGTAATATTTGAGATTTTCTTATATATTGGAAGATGACAATTTTTTTTTTTTTGTAAATGATTTCCTTTTTTTTTCATATTTTTATGATATTTCCTATTATGTTGTAAAAATATTTTTTTAAGCAACCATTATGAGTTCACATAGTCAATCCAGCCATAGTTGGATTGCTATCTATTACTGGGATAGTGATCCCATCAGGACAATGGCATGAGAAACAGCATGTGACATTAGATATTGTTGTAGGAGTGTATATTAAAGTGTGTTAGGATTCAATGTATGTCTTAATAGATTTTCTATATGTTTCCTAACAAGGAAATGCCATCGAAACAATTGTTGCGTTAAGGTAATTTTTCCTGCACTAAATGATATGCTATTTACGATCACAATTGTAGCTTGTAGCCCGATTTTGGCTTTCAATACAACCATATAGTGACTTAAGAGTACCTTTTGACATATAAATGGGTTTTCTAGCGGAGTAAAGACTTAAAAAGTCATTTTTGAGTGATTTTGAAATTTGCTGATAAGTCCGATTTGGCTTTCAGCGCGGAACATTGGGTGCTTAGAACTCACATATCAATTAGTTATCTAGAATCATCTGCGTTAATCAGACCAGGTTGGTTTCAAACCGGGTTCCTCCTGATAGTTAATTTCAAAACTGGTTATTTAAATAGCGGTAAGACAACACAGCCAGTTTTGAAATAAACTACGTGAATTGAAGTAATTACTTCAAAACTGGTTATTTATTTCAAAAGTGGTTGTAACATATGACCCCATAATCTCATAGCCAATGCACATATGTTTCCAACTCAAAGCAAAGGCTGGCAATAGCCATAGCATGATAAGTTACATATTGTTTCTGATTTCGCTTGGAATCTCGTGTTTTTCCGATAGGCACACCTTGGTAAGGATAACTTCATAGGCCCTTATAACTAGTTAATACAGACAGATGGCGCAGGTTTGGTCATAAAAGTGTAAGATCTAGATTCAGTTTGCGTAGTTTCATTGATTGAAATAAAGAAATAACGTGAGGACTGAATGCTGGTGTACATTAACATATCGAGAAAAAAAACGTACTAACAAAAAGAGACATCTATGTCTCTGTAACAAATAACTCAAGTTACGGTGCTTCATAAAAACTTTTCTCAATATATTTTTTTATTGTCCCGCACAAGCATTTGATTGTATTCCGTACTCTCAAAATACCTTTGCTCATCATGAACTATTCTCGTCGTCTAAACGTTAGAAAATACAGCTTCAGTGTTGAACATTCAAGTATATTGTAAACAGATTTAAAAACATCCACAATTAAATATATACCATATTTTTACGGACCGTAAGCAGAGTCTAAAACGGATCAGAGAGGCTCAGCCTAGAAACGATCACGGGACAATGTAATGAAAGTCATGCTACTGCAATCCAGGCGCAGCAACGCACGATCTATACCAACTATACGATACCTATATCCATCTTCCCTATCGACTGATCGCAAATCAGAGAGATTCCTCGTCCAATATTCAAGAAACTCAGAGGATCGACACTCTTACTTTCCAACAGCCTTTAAATTAAACTCAGGAATCGCTAGCCAGGAGGCTTTAAAGCCGACAGTAGCCCAGAGACATAGATAACATGTTATCTATGTCTCTGAGTAGCCCAAACAGTTTTAAGACCCTTTTAACTATGAGATTATTTCTACTTTTACTCAATAGACTTAGTAGGAAGGATTATTTAAATCATATGCTTGTGAAATGCGTAATTCCATAAATACTAGCCAAGAAACGATCTCGGGACAAGATAAACAAGGTAAACTAAAATGGTTCAAGTACTTAATTTGAAGTAGTTATCAAGAGGATCCGCAAAATAACCAAGTCTATTTGTCAAAAGGTCAAGGTCACAAAACAGGAAGTCGCCATATTGACAACAAATCATCGAAAATAGAAAGATGTATATGTGTAAAAAGTGTTTGAAACCAGAAAACGGTTAATGCAACAACACATTGGTAACCTTTCAATATGTCGGTATCTTCTAGCCAGATGAAGGAGGGTCGGTCTGGTTTCTGGAAGCGAGGCAGTAACAACGTACCGGGCAGGTGAGTGAGCCGGTCTCCGGATTATTTTAGTTCGTCACGGGCTATTTAAACTGACGATCCGTCAGCTTTATGTTAAATTGACGTTGTTAGACAAGTCAAAGTGTAGGTGACCGGCATGAAGTTGTGACAAAACATGTTATGAAAGTCTATGGTCAATGATCACAGCTCTCTTTTCCTTGTTTGGAACTGGATTGTCATTCTAAATTGTGTCTTTTTGTTTTATTTTACCATTTTGTCTTCAGGCCATATATTTGGACATTTGTCCATATTGGTAGGAAAGTCTTCGCTGACAGATACAGATTTGTTGTTATTGAGGCTTGGGGCAAGAATATTCAAGGAAGTCAATTCTGGTGCAGCAGTTACTAAATGTTAGTAACTTTCCAAGGAACATGGCATGTCCCTAATATTTCTCTACAAGCAGTTATTATCACATAATAGCATGCGATCTGCACTTTGAAGTTCTCAAAACAAATGTATAGAGTTGATTTGTGAATCAATAGGTGTTTGGCTGGCAAATATTTACATCTTATAAATCCCACTTTTGATTTTTCTAATTGATTTAATTTAATTAGTTTTAGATATTTGAATTTCATTAACTTGAATATATACATACGTATTCAGTAGTTGTGATGCTTTAGTGAATGAGTTTTCATGAGAAAAAATTGAAAGATTCAGAACTATTTTTTCGCCTTGTATCAAAGCCCCTATAAACACAGATATTTCATGATAAACCTGGTATGGCCATAAAACAAGTTGTTACTAATATTTTTTAATTATAGTAGCAAACCAGTCTATGGAGCGCAGCATCCCCCAATACAAGAAAAGCTTGTAAGGTATGGAATTTACTTTAATTGAACTTCAATTGATTCTTTTCCAACAAACAAAACTTAATAACGTTTTTGATTGCACTGGAAATAGTTTGAATAAGGGAAAGGATTGATATTGATTAAAGGTCTGATAAGCACATATATCATATATATGTTGATAAATACATGAAAAGTTTTAAAAATATTTGGTAAGAGAATTGTTTTTCTGTCTTTTATCTTTACTTTCATCAACATTACCATTATATTTTGAGGGTCAGACCGCCTTTCCTAGCACTCTGGTATCTCCTTACAGGGTCTTAACAGTATTCTTTCAAAACCACCAATTCCCATGAATATTCTTATCATTGATTGATTCAAATAAGTTAGTATGAAACACTATTCTGATAGCGTAAGAAGACTAAGAACTCTTTGATTTAATCAGGCCATTGTATTCATTTTGCAGTCAAAGTAATAAGAAAGATGAAAAGATCAAGACAGGTGATGCATTTCAAGATTTCCAGGAGCAGACCAAAGATGCCTGGGATGATGGTGACGATGACCTCATGCTGGATATGGCCCACATCAAAATGTCCATGAGGGACATTCAGTCAACGGCTAATGCTGTACTGGAAAATCACAGTCGTCAGTCGCGAAATGCTAATATGCATTATGGTGGTAAGTAAAAGATAAAGAATGAAAATAGTGATTGGTTGTACACTTGGAAAAGACACATTTTTTTAACAGTAGAAAGCATCTGTTCAAAGCACATTTATCTATAGTTATCCTGGGGTCAATGCTTTTGTGATATGATGACCATAGAATATTTCTGATAATTATGGTCATCCAACAAACTCGTCTAATTTCAGTTTTCAGTTTGACTTAATACAGGGTTCTCTCTGGCTAAAATTTTCTTTGCGCCAACACTTGCGCCAAATTGAAAAAGTTGGAGCCAAATTAAAAAAATTGGAGCCAAATTCAATAAGTTGGAGCCAAAATAGTCTTTTGTAGAAGGGGAAATCCTTCATCAGGGTCACCTACGGTTCTAAAGAGCTAGGTTCTCAAGTGTTCGTTTGTTCTATCTATTTCTATGTGCTGTTTTCATTAGGTTCTATGGATTAAATCCTCTCTCACACTCAACATTTGAAACAGGACATAGCAGAAACATGACTTTCACCTTGGCATCATATTATAACCAACTATTTCCTGTCTTCCAGGACTCCTTGTCGAATGTTTATTTGATTTTTAGTGGGAGGCATATTCAACGATTGAGAAGATCGATTTATAGTCACTCTTGTATTGGATCAGAATTAAGTGTCACTTAAAATCGCGGATTTTATTTACCAAAACTTCGGTGCATAAAAGAGTTTCATTTATTTGTCAATCAACACAACTGACTTCGTCGATGTTTGATGTCAACTTCTTTAAAAGGAGCGTGAGGGCAAACATTTTGATTGAAAAGCAATTAAAGTAATCAAAGTCATAATTTCCATATAATTGAAGTTGTAAAGGCTGGCGAATGACTAAATGGATTACACAAGAAAGTGTCACCTTCAACAAACTTGACAATCAACAGATAATGAACTGAACAAGTGTGAAAACAGGATTATCCCGTATCGGAAATCGCATTTGATAAACAAGCTGGTTCCCGAGTTATGATTCAAAGTACTGCGATTACGGGAACCATCGATACATGGTTCTCGGCTCTGCAGTAAAAACAAATCGATATTGACTCGAGATCAGCAACCATGCGGTAAACAAACATCAAATTCTCGCGGAAAAAAGTCGGCGCCAGGCACTTTCGCCAAATTTGTTTTTCTTGCGGCAATTTCTTGATTTTGTCGCCAATGGCGCCATTTGCGTAGGCCAGCATGAACCCTGTAATATAATAAATAATTTTGATTGTTGTGACTCTCCTGTAAGAGGTGTTTAGTATAGCATATATGACAATGCAACAGATAACACATAAGGGGGTAACTGATTAGAATTATTCTACTTAACACAAAGACGAGAATTGATTATTCTTGGAAAGAAGAAACCAGAATTCTATGTCTTTGAGCGATTTCACCAGTGACAAATTGACACATGCAGGCCAGGTCATATGTGTATTTGTGATAACATTATGTTTGTACTGCTCCCCAGGCTCTGGTGCCCATAAGGCTGGTCCTGGTCTGGGTGTGAGACTAAACAACAGCTGGCAACCACCCAAACCATCAGCCATACGCTACACCCAAGACTCGAGCGTAGACAGGGAGATCACAAAACTGGAGAAAATCAAATCTCTCCTCTCTGGGCCCAACACAGACCTAGGTATGTGAAAGTTAAAGTTGCTTGTGAACATATGAGAGAATTTGAATGTGGAAATGAAATGCTGTTTGAATAAAACAATTATGTGTTGTTTTATGCTATACAATAAAAAAAGCTATTGAAAGGAAAATTGATTCAAAAGCTGTTAATATCCCTGGGTATGTACTGTCTATATGTAGTAACTCTCAAAAGCATTGTAATGCTTTTGGATTAAGAGCCACATTTACTCACTGTATACAGGCTCAAGATACTTAAAACGAACTTATTTTGCATCCAATTGCTTTTCTACAGTGTATTTTATACAACAGTGCAGCTGTCATACAGCATATAAGGAATTAAGATTTAACTTCCAAATTTCCTGCCATCTGCTTTGAAGTGTAAGTTAAATCCAACAATTTTTCTTGATAAATATACTTGCACTTTTATCAATGCTGTAGAAGCATTCAGTAATTTTGACAAAAGGTCAAAAGCATTCAGTTATAATTTTGACAAAAGGAATAGTTGCTCTACCTATTGTTTAACAAAAACCTCATACCAAATACGTTTTGTTCGCTGTTAAGTGTGGTGGCTTAAAATAAGATTGACTTTATTATATAGTATTGTATTGTATATTTTATTTATACTTGTAAAGTTTTTGTCCTTTCTTTAGTGCACAAAACTTGAAATCACATGAGCCCCTCTCAGGATAGGTTCAAGTCCTGGTAACACCATTTTGATTTTCATGAGAGGTAGTTGGTCTGTCTGTTGATTAAACATAATGCCAATGGTTCTAATCAGCTTGGACAGCCCTTATGAATGGTCAAGTTTAGGATCTTTTTCCATCATTTTGAACAAGCATCAAAACATAACTGAAAAACTGTTGATGCTATGTAAAACACATATAGAATAAATATATAAATATCAGATAGGTATGTTATTTCTTTGTAGCTGAGTTGCAAAAATTGAGTTGGTCTGGTCTACCCAAAGCTGTTCGCCATACTTGCTGGAAGATTTTGTCTGTAAGTAATCATTATCTGCTAACCCTTTACCTGACACCAGATTTTCGATTGTTCCAAATTGAAAGAGCTAGCAGACGGTATTTCAAAATGTGATGAAATTGAAAAATAATCTTCTGATAGGGCAGAAACATTGTGGAAAAAGTAGAAATCACTTTTAACGAACAATTTCTCCTTTTTCCACAATGTTTTCCAGAGTCGTCTGCAACAAACTGGTCAAATGTTGTTACTTTTTGGTAGTGAGTTAAAGCAGTTATTGTTGGGTTTATTAGAGAAGTTGTAAAGGAGTTAGCAAGGGGAATATCTTATCTGGAAATGACAGCTGTACAAGTCTTATAGACATATGTAATTATAAATGACAATGTTAAGCCCCTTGGTAAGAAAGACCTTTCCTTAAAAATGACAGGGTAGTTAAAGGACCTGCCTTGTTTTGCAAGTGCAGAATTAAGCCCCTTTCTAGTATTAAATGTGCGAGGTTTTCTATTGCTGAAGTATGGAGGGGCTTACTTCTTATTAACAACTTGCTTGATGTATGGTGTATGGATTAATTTTGCCACCACATGTTTTGTTGTCATCTATAAGATAATAACCCTAACTCCACTTTACCCAATCTACTGTTGAAGCACTCAATGACCAGAGCTGATGATGTGCCTTAAAACCCCATTCATTTTTCAAAAGACTTGGGAAACTATTGTGACGAAATAATGATTTGCTAAAATTGAGAGATTTTTGTTTAGGTTCCTCAACACATAAAGAAACTCTGTTATGTGTTTGATTTTCAGGGCTATCTACCTGTCAGTTTGGAGAGAAGGCAGCCAACATTAGAACGAAAACGCCAGGAATACTTTTCCCTCATTAACCAGTATTACTCATCAAGGAATGATAAAGAGCATCAGGAAACATTTAGACAGGTGAGTTTCCATATTGGGTGTTGATGAACCCTCTTACCAGGCTAAAAATCACTTGGTTTGGCCAAATGTTCTTTCTATTGTTTATTGAAGGCAACACAACTCAATTTATTTGTCTCTCACCAATGCAAATTATTGTTCATGTACGAATGTAGCCAGCGTGGAGGACAGTGGTCCAGGGGTAGAGCTTCTGCTTCTGGACACGAGGTGTGTGGATTTGAATCCAGTGAAAAACAGGATCTGTCCTAAAACTTTTATTAATCCATATTCGGCATGAGTACTGGTTATGTATTCAGAAGGCAAAATCGAAAGTGATTAATCTTAAGTTGTAGGAACTTGTTTCACAATCAATGTAAGATAAATAAGTTTAAACTAAACTAATGTAGCCATTGGCTTGTTAACTAAATTTTGATGCAATGGCTTCAGTAACTACAGTCTGCAGGCTGCCCTAGAGGGCATGCATAGGTCCCTTGTTCAAACTCCTGCTAGGCCAATATGATTTATGAACTTGTTGCTCCTTTTTTGGCAAAGAAACTATTTGAATCTAGATTGGTGTGATGGCCAATGATGATATAACTGATTAACTGTTGCCATGACTAAGAACTGAAAGTGTACCATATCTCATTAGTCCCTTTACTTCACAGTACCTCATGGTACAGCATCTGATGCAGACGAATTAGAAATGCATTTGACATAAAGACAAATTACTCCTTATGAAAAATTATCCTTTTGTCACATTGGTTTCAACCCAATATCATTAAGATTTTATGTTTGTCTTGAGATATTTTTCGACTGCTGATGCTTTCAAATTTCAACCAATCACATTAATATTTTCAATTTGAACCTGTCACAAAATCCCATATGGAGAAATGGGTTAAACAAGCATTTGGCAGGGCAATGCTCAATACTGTCTCATGTACCTTTAGACAAGTATTGGTATGAACTTTTCACATAACGATATAGGCTGTCTTTAGCAAGCCTGTATTGAAGAATTAACAAGGGGAATGCAAAACTTATCTTGACCTGTGAAGCGAGCTGAGCTGTATTCTATCTATTCAGGTCTTAGTATTACCCTTAGATTTGATATTTTGAGGGGATCCTGTGATGCCCAGTGGTTAAGGTGTATGTTTGTGACATAGATGTCCAGTGTTCAATCTTCACCAGTGGAACTGGGATTTTTCGGCAAGATGTCCTTGGGCAAGACACTCCAAAGCCCTGCCTAGATCTGGTGAATCCATTAAAGCTGTAAAATGCTTGAAATACTGTTGACAGGGTGTTAAACCCAATAAGCAAAATCTTAATTTAATGTCATAGATCGAGGGATCAGTGCAATACTATAGTAAGTGCTTCATGTTTATGAAGCACTTACTATAGTCTTGCACTGAACCCTCTAGATACAGTCCGTGGAGTATAAAAGTTGCATCTGTTATCATGTTTTCTACAAACTTGCCTTACAGATTCATATAGATATTCCGCGTATGAATCCATTCATTCCCATTTTTCAACAACTTTTAGTCCAAGAAGTAAGTTTCTAAGGAGAGAAGAGGCTATTGTTATATTGTGTTTCCCTTCCCCCCTGGTTATGTGCATGTGGAACTATGGAACTTGAATTTGCTTTTTATTCATTCCCTCTTATGAGTAGCATTTTAACCAAATGACTTGAGAATTTCTTTCGCATTATTCATAAGAGATGTGCAAGGGTATTGTCTTAAAGGTGCTTGTTCACAGAAGAGAACATTTAAAAGTCAAAATGAAAAGGTATTGAAACAATACAATTTTTGTAGATCTCAAAAGCAAGGTCAGGCTTTGGGTTAAATTACATGTTAATTCACTGTATACACACTTTTAATAAAGATTCATAAAGATTAGCTAACCAGAGAAATAGTTCATTGAAACGGTGAGCAGTGTCTCATCTTCATAAAAGATTTAAAATGCTAAAATAACATAAGAATTATGTCTCTTTTAAAATCAGACATGGACAAATGATTTTGTGATGCTAGTATCTCTTCACTTGATTTAGTTTCTGATCTTAAAAATTTGGTTAAAGTGTGTCCTTGTTCTTTTCAAAGTTGTGAAGGGAAATTGTCAAAAGGAATATTTTTGGATACTCTTTATATTTTGTCATCTTCTCTTAATCTCAATTTTGATATGTTCCATATTCATTTATAAGAGCAAAACATAACTTGATTAAGGTTATCTTCTGTCCACTCAATTTATGATGTGAATGCATATTCATTTGTTTTATGATTACTTTATATAACTTGTTTATTTATTTTGTGTTTGGTTAAAATAGGCTATATTCCCTCATCAGAATCAAACTTAACATCAGGAAAAGCATGTTATCTTTAGGTGTCTTGAATTATGGTTGGTTAAATGTGAAATTTGTGACAATTTTTTTATGTAAAATAATCATTTGATGAATTTATTTATAACCGATTTATTGGACTGTTGTTTTCTTTTACAAAGGGTGAAATTGTGTTAGGTTTATTGGGTGCTTTCTCTGGTTTCTAAGTTTGATTCTGACTTGATTAACCCTGTAGGACAGTATGTTCAACACCTTACTCTTAATTACCTCATGCTACGACATCTACTGCAGAAGACTGTAGAAAGTGCTGTGACCAAAAGATAATTTTCTCCAATGTCACAAAAAGTGTCTTCTGGTTGTAACGCTTGGCTGCTAAGGTGTTAGCATGTTGTCATTAAAACTAAAAGGCTAGTTGAATTCCCACAATTCCTTTTAAAGGTGTAATGTGAATGCAGGGTGATGCCAAACTCCTCACAGAGGCTCAATGTTACTCTAACCACTGCCTTCATGTTAGCTATTGGGCTGAATATCAGTCCATTTCGTAACAAACACTAGTCATATACAGGTTGTAATTACTTTTCTTTATTCTTAACAATCTAAACTTGAGTATTTATAAGATATTTGTGTGATATGGCACTTTATTAGGTGAAGTTTAGATAACAAAACCACACATGCCAGGGTACAAAAAATTGCTACATGTATATCTTATCCATACCTTGCACAGCAAAGATATTTTCAGCACCCATGTTTTTGTCTGCATGTTATTGTTGTATTCCACATGACACACTAAGTACTGTTTTATAACATGACATTATATGATGGCAGTGGTTATTGTAGTGAAATGTGACGTAGACCAGTAAGAAGGAGTTTGAGGTATTGCATGATAACCTCACAGGCATTATCATGTCTAGACATGAGTTATAATCAGATCATGGAAGTTGGCAAAAAGTAAGCACATCACTACAGTCTGTGGTGTTCTTTAATTACAGATTTTAAAAGATGTTCCAAGAATGACCTCGTTAGCCCACTTGTTTCAGCAAAAGCGAATACAAGAAGTAAGTATTTGTTTAGGGTAGGTGTACCCTCTTAAAGGGAGTATCTCACAGATTGTGTCTCCTGTAGGTTACAAACATTTACAGGGTGATTCAGTCATTGCTCATTACTTAATAAAATATCTTTTTTAATTAATTTATTCTAAAGTTGCTAAACATTTTGTGTTTTCATTTAAAAAGGTGATATGAGCTTCCATGCATTTTGGTGGTTTGATGGCAAACTCTTTCCTACTTTGATGATTAAGTATTGCGGAAATATGGTTAAAACATGCACAATCAAAGGTTTGCATGACCCAAGTGGTGATGGTATCTAAAAATATGGTCGCTTAGCTATCAGTTAAAACAAATATAGGTAATTGTTCACAAAATAAACTATTAAAAGGTTGTTTTTTTTATCAGCAACATGAATGTGATATATCTCCAACATACAGTTATGAAAAGGCGTCATAAGTGTATCAATTATCTAGTTTTATATAGCTCTGTCAATCTTGATCATTATTTTATGTGTAGAAGGCATTTAATTTTAAACCGATAAACTCTTGAACGGATGGTTAACGATAGGCTTGTTTGGTTTCTTGAATCCAACAACCTTATTGTATCTGTTCAAAGTGGCTTCCGCAGACAACGAAGTACGTTAGACCATCTTGTTCGGTTCGAAACGTATCTTCGAGAAGCTTTTATTAACCCTTTATGGTATATAGCGCCGTTCGCCGCCGTTCGATTACCGCATAAAACACTTTTCGCCGTTATACCTATTACCGTATAAAACCTATTTTGACGTGCTATCGATGACCGCATAGAACGCTTTTTGACAGCTGATGAATTGATTTAACTTTAACCCTTAATTACACACATAAAAACACACGTCATTTTCTTCAAATTTGATTTTCCTCAAAAATAAATATGTGTTCTTTCATTTCCGATGATAAAATCATAGGGTCAAAGTTTAAACTTTTGCTCTAGAGAGAATCTTTTGATAATGGTCCCACGACACCCTTCTGAAAAGGGAATTCAAATTACCAACCCAATTAATATGAGAGGCCTTCAATATCCGGTCATAAAAGATCAAAACAATGCCGATTTGTAAAGACTCGATAAGGATTTCATGCAATTCTTTAGAAAATTAACACATTTCTAAACATACTATCCAATTAAAATAAGAGCGAGCATACGGCGCGCAACCTGTAAATGATGTTTATGACACGGAGCTGTTGTTCAAAGTTGCAATTGATGACAAAACAGAAAAACAAATTAGGGATCTCTCAGGGGGAACACATACGTCATTTATTACTTTTGATTTGAATAATTCACACCGCAATATACAGTTTCATTGTTTGTCTAGTTTTCTTCACCTTAATCTTAATATGAATGTATCACTAAAAAATAGAAAATGACATCAATTTAAAGAAAATTTTGTTCTCGTCGTCCTTTATTCTCTGTGAAAATCTATTGGAATAACGAAAGATGCATTAATCTTGGTTTAATTAAGAGTACCCCAATCAGTGACAATTATCGGAGATAATCCTGTGCAAATAGGTACCTAGGGTGACTGATTATGTATGCGTTAATGGTCTCCGATCATCGGATGGTTTATACCTATGGTGTCATTGATAAGCCTTATCTCTATACCTTAAAGGGTTAAAAAGCAGCATGTAGTATCTGTATTTTTTGACTTGGAAAGTGCATATGATACCACTTGGAAACATGGTATACTTAAAGATTTACACGATTTTGGCCTCAGAGGCCGCCTTCCTATATTCATTGTAGCATTCCTGGATGAACGGCTCTTCCGCGTTCGTGTTGGGAACACCTTGTCAGGTGCTCGCGAGCAGGAGATGGGGGTTCCCCAGGGGTGTATTTTGTCTGTTACACTTTTTAGCATTAAGATAAATAGCATTGTTAAAGCTATAAACCCTGGAGTGGACTGCTCCCTTTATTTAGACGACTTTGTTATTTGTTTCTGTTCCAGAAACATGGATATTATTGAACGCCAACTACAGCAATGCCTTAATAAACTACAAATATGGTCAGATGAAAATGGGTTCAAGTTTTCCAAAACGAAAACCAAATGTATGCATTTTTGCAATCTTCGTAGATTGCATCCAGACCCCGATCTGACTCTAGGCAATACTAAACTAGAAGTTGTGCCAGAGTTCAAATTTCTTGGAGTCATTTTTGACAAAAAGCTTTCTTTCCTACCTCATATTAAATCTCTTAAAAAGAAATGCCAAAAAGCAATGAACATTCTTAGAGTTATTGCACACTCAGATTGGGGAGCCGATAAGAAGGTCCTGCTAAGGCTATATCGATCCCTTATTCGATCAAAACTTGACTATGGTTCTATAGTGTAGGGATCAGCCCGTAAATCCTATCTCCAGCTGCTAGATCCAATACAAAACCAATGTTTAAGGCTTGCCCTAGGCGCCTTTAGAACATCTCCTGTTAACAGCCTCTATGCAGAGGCAAATGAACCTTCTCTGTATTACAGAAGGGAAAAACTATCTCTTCAATACTTTTTAAAATTGAAATCCAATCCTTTTAACCCTACTCATCGAGTAGTTTTTAACCCCCAATACAAACACCTTTTTCAACAGAAACCAAATGCTATTGCCCCATTTGGTATTCGCATGGAGCCCATTATAGATAATCTTGGGGTAGACACTGATTCTATAGCCCAGTACAAGTTATCTGACATACCTCCATGGACATTGGACACAGCAAACTTTTTATTTGATCTTACCTCTGATAAGAAATCAGAAACAGATAGAGCTATCTTTCACAGTAAATAAAGAGAGATAAAAGAACAATATTCTTCCTACAAACCTATATACACTGATGGATCCAAGGACGGTGATTTCGTTGTAGCTGCAGCTGTATATGGAGAAAGGGTTAAGAAATGCCGCCTTCCAGACAAGTCTTCTATCTTCTCTGCAGAGATAAAAGGGCTGTTGATCTAGCCCTTAACCTGGTGGAAAATGCAAATTCCACCCGATTTATTATATTTTCTGATTCTCTATCAGTACTGCAAGCCTTATCGAATCAAAAGTTGGGGAACCCTTTGGTATGCCAAATTATTCAAAGGATCTCTCATATTTTGTCTTCAAACAGACTTGTGTTCTGTTAGCTTCCAAGCCACACTGGTATCATGGGTAATGAACATGCGGATAGATCCGCTTAATCAGCTCTTAACCTTCCCATTTCAGATTTTAGAGTACCATACACCGATTTTAAACCTTCTATTTTAACTTACATCACATCCATCTGGCAATCAAAATGGAATGATGATGTTTTTGATAAATTGCTTTCAATTAAGCCTACCCTCGGAGAATGGTACCCTTCTTACAGGTCCGTACGAAGAGAGGTTGTTACAATTGCACGAATCCGAATTGGTCATTCACACATTACACACTCCTGGCTTTTGGCTAAGGAAGATGCACCTGAATGCATTCCATGCAATGCACCCTTTACCATCAAACATATATTGCTAGATTGCATTGATTTTCAAAGAATTCGTGCAAGATATTTCAATGTCAACACTATTTGTGAGCTTTTTGACACTAGCAGGATTGAATTGATTCTTTCCTTTCTCAAAGAGATTGGAGTTTACAATAGATTGTGATTATTTTACACATTCTAAATATATATACATTTATCAATATTATTTTTTCCTTTCTCACACTATTTATTTCATATCACACATTCATTACAAACAATCTATCAACAATCATTAATTTTTTACAAATCTTATATCTACTTTTGTTCATTAATTACAAATTCTTATTTATTTTTTCTTTAAACAAATACATTTTAACCTGTTAATATTTTTAATATCCATTCATCCACATCATCATAATGCGCGCTTAATGACCTTAGCTGTCGATCCGCCTTAAAACACCATTCATTCATTCATTAAACCGATGAAATGAGATAGTTCTTCTAACAATGATCGACGTTTTAGCAAAGCCATGAGAATAGGTATGTTTAAGCATTTATGCTTGTTATTGGGGTTGATTACTCTTGTGTTTTGTAATTAAACAATGGATCTGAGGGATGACACTTTCTGCTTTTGGTGGCTTTTATTTACTCTGCATGCATGAAAGCTTTTTATCTATTCAGTTTTTATAAAAAAAATGTTTTCCTATAAACAGATATTTCTAATGAAGGGTTCATTGCAGGAGTGGAGGAGCTCCTTCACTTCAGTAAAGGACTTCCTATTGTTTTGCACTGAACCCTCATAATTTTTCATCCCTCCATTAATGTCGGGAGATACAAATGACTGTTCTTATATTGTGCATATATATTGGACAGGTTGATAGCCGTGTCCAAATAGTGAAAAAAAAAACAGTATTATTCCCAATATTGTATAACTACTTTTTATTTATTTCTACAAACAAATTTAGAAAACAAAATAAGATAAAGATAATCATGTTGCTCTTGCATTTGATTCATATGAAGTTTGTAATGTCCTTTTTATTTCACATGTTTCGGTTGTTGAAAGATGAATATAACAGGTATTGCAGGCGTTATCATATGATCACAGTGAAACAAGTGTTTGATTATACAGAAAGAATGTGTCTCAATGTTGTAAGAAAGACAACATTTGCTGAAAAAAATGTTCAAAGACAGTGATGCTGCAAGTCCAATATAGATTCAATGGATGTTTTTATGGACTCTGAAACAAAAGGGAGGCTTGATAAAGAACAATATGGAGTTATGTAGGTTTTGAGGAGTTGAAACCGGAATAAGGCAGCTTAGATGAGAAAAGATACAGAATGGATTTCTCCTTGAGATCCCATGTTATAAACAACATTTTGCCATTTGTTATATTTCATAAGGTGAAGAATATTAACTATTGATGGATTTTTGCTTTCTTTTGTAACATGGATGTTTTGTATAACAATAAAATTGATTGTAATTCTGCATTCTTAGGCAATACCAATGTAAGCTCATATCTTCATTTTAAAATTTTAACAGTGTACATGTAATAATGAATCTTGTTTTGAATATGTTTTTATTTTTGAATTTTATTATTTCAGATATTTGAAAGAATACTGTATATATGGGCGATTCGCCACCCTGCCAGTGGCTATGTACAAGGAATCAATGATTTAGTTACGCCATTTTTTGTTGTTTTTCTCTCAGAGTATATAGAAAATGGTGAGTGAAAATGTTGGACTTTTACCCTGTTAGGAAAAGTATGGTCAGGGTGTTTTTTTTCTCTTCCAATCGGGAAGAGGCCTAGGCCTGTTGATTTTGGAAAATTGCATTAATGACACTACTGATTTGGGAGACTCAAAGGATGATATGACTTGATCCAAATTTTGGGGAAATCTGCATGTTTTAAAAGAAATTTCCAATTGGAAGGTGCCTTTTATTGGCCCCTGTTATATATCAAGAAAAAGTCCTGATTCTGCTTTATACTTTACAAGAGTTGTCCATAAGACAGCATGCTCGACTATTTCATTATGTTGGAAAGGGGCATAGGCCAGTGAAATATGATATGTTTCTTAAATATGAGGATGCACACAAAACTTAAACCAAGATTTTCTAAGAACAGAAACTAGTATAATTTTCTTCAAGTCAATAGCAGAGTTAAAGCATTCAATCAGTAACCTGACAGTATGATCCTTAATCCATGTGTAAAGTTCCAATCCACTCCCTAAAACTTTTATCACAGAAATTCCACAAGCTTTTTAACGCTTAACAATGTTGGACAAATTTAGTCAATATTGGATGTACCGGTAATCAGACGAGAAAAATGGTTTATGACAAATTATTATGAAAATGGAAGTATTTGTTAATTGATTTGGCAATGCAGATATAGAATTAGAAAACATAACCTCACAGAGCTAACTGAAGAAAGACTTAACCTTATTTGTATTTATCGCTGGTCATTGAAATAAATACATTATTTTGTAAATTGATTCGACATTGCAGATATAGAAGTAGAAAACATAAACCTCACAGAGCTTCCGGAGGAAACACTCAACCTTATCGAGGCGGATACATTTTGGTGCACGTCAAAGCTGCTGGACGGTATCCAGGACAATTATACATTCGCACAACCGGGCATACAGACCAAGGTCAACGCTTTACGGGAACTCGTCAAACGAATTGATTGTACGTAGACACACCCACACACTCATTTTTGCTTCCTTTGCTGTACAGGGTTTTTGGTCTCACTTAGAACAGATAAATACAGATTGATTGCAGAGGTTTCATTAATATTTGTTGTAGGAGGGTGATTTGAAAAAGTAGGCGGGATTTTTTGATGGCCTTGTCAGTTGATTTATCATAAAACTGAGCAGAGTAGCCGGAATTTCTTGTCAAAGTAGCCGGGGAAAATCCCTGCTCCTGGCTCTTAATGAAACATTTGTGTTTGTATTCCATGAAACAATAACATGCCTCTGAATAGGTCTTTGGATAGTAACATTATGTTAAGTATGTGCAGTTAATTTTTGGGTCTCCCTCCATCATTATGAACTCTGGATTGCAGGATAACTGGGTCGGCCTCTGTTACTGAGGGTCCCAGGTTTGATCCTCCTTTAGCAGCAAGGTTGAAATGCATGGACTAGCCCACCAATTATTCCAAGTACTGGTTAAGTATCCAGGAAACTGTCAAGAGTGAATTCAATAAGCTTGAAGCTGCCGTCACAATCAATGTAAAATAAATAGGTTTAAACTTAACAGGTCCATTTAAATGAGACTATCTACAAATCTAGAGTTTTAAACAATTGTAACTTAAAATACTGTTCACATGATCTTCTGATAATGATTCAGTGTTCTCAATAAGAAATGGTTGAAGAGGCTAAAATAAAATCTGAAAATGTCACTTGGCATGGGGGTTCTTTACATCTCTACAAATTTGAACCAGCCAAAATATAATTTCGAAGCGGTCAGTTTGGCCTGTGGCCTGTTCTTATTGGAAACACTGATAATGATGATAATTATTATCAATACATGTACTGTATGTGAGTATGAGTTGTTATGGGTTAATGATACTGAACTTTGCTGTTTGCAGCCCAGCTCCATGCTCATTTAGAAGAACATAATGTTGAGTACCTGCAGTTCTCATTTCGCTGGATGAACAATTTATTAATGAGGGAGATTCCCTTACGCTGTAGTATACGACTCTGGGATACATTTTTAGTGAGTATCAGTTTCACAGCAACAGCTGTTTTTTTTATTTTTTTCTTTATTATTACCTCCATTCCTCATATGAGAATTGATATGTGATTTGTCAATAAAGCCAGCTTAATTTCAGGCCCTGTCCTGAAAATAGGCTTTGAGATTTTAAATTTTCCTTCTTTGTTCATATTGAAGATGTTCATATTCAGGCTTAAAGTAATGATTTTCAGATTTGAGCATTCCCTAACAAGCGCAGGCCTTTTAAAGCAACATCAGACGACAAAAACTTTAAAGAATAGTACATACTTCATATAGAAACCATTTTGACAAAAGGATGAATTGCTTTTAATCTTTATTTTTCTCTCTCTTTTTACAGTCTGAGACAAATGGTTTTGCAGATTTTCACCTCTATGTTTGTGCTGCCTTTTTAACCAGATTTTCAAAAGATTTATTGAGAGAAAAAGACTTTCAGGTAAGCTTTTTGTGTATTAATTTTGTCAGAACCACATTTTTTTTTTATCCATTATTGGCTATATCAAGACCAGTTGCCATCGTTCAGGTTTGCAAAAACACTTCATCTAATAATTATGATTTTGTCTACAGTTTAAGCTAAAACCCATTTCCCATACTGGAGTTTATAACTGGTCCAAATTGAAAGCAACAGCAGAGGACCACTCTAGAATGTGGAAATTAACATTTGCTCGACCATATAGTGTAGAAATCATTTTGACAAAAAGAAGAAATTGCTTGTTACATGTAATTTACGCTTTTGCCTCAATGTTTTCTATAGTTGTATGCAGCATAATGGATTATTATGAAATATGAATGTCGATACACTTTGTGTTGACATATTTCTCTTGCATGCTTAGCCACAATTATAATCATCAGCTAGACCAATATTTTTTCTACGTTATTAATTGTTCATTGAGAAACAGTTTATTTGCGTCTTACCCCTGAATAACTGACCTTCTGTGATGACAGATCCTTGCAGGGGGTGATTTCTCAATAGGGGCTGTTGAAAGAAATGCCTATGTGCACCTGTTCATCAATCATTTGTATATGACTTTTCATTGGCTGAACCATCATAGATATTTTACTTTAAGCAATTTGTCAACTGCTTGATTATGTTCATGTTAGTGATTTGGAAAGAACTTGCAGTGCTGGGAGGAAAAACCAACTTCATGCTTGTGCAAATAGGTTAGATCCAGGCCTGCAATCTAACCTGTTTGCTTCTCTGAGTATCTTTCTTAATCAAAATTAAGCATACATCTTAGGTTTTGGAAAGCAGACTTCTTCCGTCATTACGAGTAGACCATCGCAGCATAACTGAAATACTGTTGATGTGATGTAAAACCCATATTTATAAATACAAATTCTACTTTCAGGGTATCCTCATGTACTTGCAAAACCTTCCAACATATCACTGGCAGGACTCAGAGATAGGTGAACTGCTAGCAGAGGCGTTTAAGCTGAAGTATATGTTTGCAGACGCGCCAAATCATCTCAGCAAGAAGTCATGATAAACAGGAAGCGGTTGTGCCAGAGTCCAGATATCTAGGGGGAATGAAGGGGTTAATGACTGAAAGTGTCAGGGGACGTCCCTCCATAGCCTAGTGGTCAACGTTCCAAAACTTGTAATCACATGGGTCACAAAGTCCCTCTCTCTGCATGGGTTCAAATCCGAAACTGATATGTGGATTTTCGTGAGGTGAAGTCTCCCTGGCCTAGTGGTTAGAGTACAGAACTCAAAATCATATGGCCCCTCTTGGGTTAAAATCCCGGTAGCATCATTTTGATTTTCATGAGAGGTTGTCTCCTGCCTAACAAGGTACCAATGGTTCTTCCTGGCTTGATCAGTCCAAATGGGTATTGATGTATGGGGTCTTCCTCCATTATAATGAGTCAGGCATTGCAATATAACTGAAAGAAGGTTGATGTGATGTAAAACGAATGAATTTGATCAATTTAAAGGATTAACTCCTTGAAAAGTCAAGTTACCCCATCTGTTGCATACAATTTTAGAAACCACTGTGACAAATGGAGAAATTGCTTGTAACAAGCAATTTCCTCATTTGTCACAATGGTTTCTACCCTATATCTTAATCCATTACTAAACAATAACAAAATTTGACCAGTTTGTTGCAGACGACGCTGGAAAATACTGTGGGAAAAGGAGAAATTGCGCTTAAGGAGCAATTTCTCCTTTTCCCACAATATTTCTGCTTTATCAGATTATTTTTCATTTCCATCACATTTTGAAATGTCGTCTGCAAACTCTTTCAATTTGGGACAGTTGAAAATTTGGCATTTGGTAAAGGATTAAAGAAAACAGTTTTTCACTACCTTTTTGTTGTCTGATGTTGCTCTCAATTTGGACCAGTCACAAGTTCCTATAGGGGGAAAGAGGGTTGATGGGCAGACGTTTTTCACTGTTTATCTGGAACTTTAGGCTATATAAAGCTGAAGCGTAATCTATACTCATTCACTCTCAAACTGTGATATGACCAGGGGTGATAAATCCCCAATTTTGTGAGCAAGTTGGCAGTGTATAACTTCATACAGAGCTTTGTAAATGTGGCTGTTTTATGTTTTGTGTGGTCCACATAATGGGCTTATGTAATGGTCTGTTTATGTAGACAACATTTTGTCTGTAAAAACATGTATACATGTATTTACCAAAAACTCTACCAGTTGATGCACAAGTCATTTTTTTTTGAAGATTGAAATGGTCTTTATAATATTGTTGGGGCAAAGGAATTAGCTGTTCATCTTAACAATACTTGAACAATAGAAACAGCCAGTTTATCACCCAGTGATCGGGGAGGTAATTGTAAGAGTCGCCTGAATATGCCAACCATAAATATGAGTCTATAAACCCCTACCTT
This sequence comes from Cerastoderma edule, assembly GCA_947846245.1. Taxonomy (NCBI): domain Eukaryota; kingdom Metazoa; phylum Mollusca; class Bivalvia; order Cardiida; family Cardiidae; genus Cerastoderma; species Cerastoderma edule. The sequence continues at coordinate 12,431,344 of OX401413.1, forward strand.
TACCTTTTTTTTTTTACTATCCAAATGTACAAAAAGACTACACAAGGTTCATAGGTGGCACAGACTTTCTCAAATAGTTTTTGGTCAATGGAATGTGATAGTATTTTTGTTAGAGCTCTTAAAGTTGTAAGATAAATTATATGGTTGTCCTTTTAGTGTATGATATTAAACCTACCACAGTGGTAACCATGGCACCAAATGAATAAATGGCAATGGGCAGTTTTTTCTTTGTCGTCCTCCATCATCTGCATTTGAATAGAATAATTTCATTTGGTACATGTGATATTAAGCCTTATTGGATAAATATTGCAATACTGTCAAAGCAATTTCTGCTTAATTTGAGAATGATGATTGTAGTGTTTGGTTTTATCTGATGGAAACAAGAATGGAACAAAATTTGTTGTAGAGTAGTGTATTAACCCTTATAGTGCTGGAACAGACTTTATGCTTATGCAAACAGGTTGGATCCAGGCCAGCTGCCAAGTAAATAGGCGGCTGGCCCGTGATCTCACATGTATGCTACTCTTTCCTCACCAAGATTAAGTAGACTTAAGGTTTTTGAAAGCAGACGACAAAATAATCTATTTTTAGAAAACTACCATGCATTCTAAGGGTTATAGATTTTCATCCATATTGGATGTAGGGATACATACATGTATATGAAATTTCAAGTTTATTTTATTGTATTGTTATCTGCCATAAGCAGACTGAAATCAACAGCATTTAGCCTTTTACACTGTGATTCCTCATGTCCACACATCTGATGTAGATGTATTATGAAACCATTGTAACAAAAGGATAAATTGCTTGTGAAAAGCAAGGACAGAAGCGATTAGAATAAGTGAGAGACACACAGATATGCATTTTCTTCTAATACAGTAACAACTCTAAAGGTTATCTGTATGAGACTGGTATATCCCAAGAATATTTTTAACCCTTTACCAAACGCCAACATTTTCGACTGTCCCAAATTGAAAGAGTTTGCAGACAACATTTCAAAATGTGATGAAATTGGAAAGTTATCTTCTGATAGACTAGAAAACATGGGAAAAGGATAAATGGCTTGTTACGAGCAATTTCTCCTTTTCCCACATTGTTCTCCAGGGTGGTCTGCAACAAAGTGGTCAAATGTCCCTATTGTTTGGTAACAGGTTAAAGGTTTGTAGACAACAATTTATATTGAACAACATTTGAAACATGTTTGCTCTGATTGGAGATAACTCATTGTTTGTGTTTTTTTTAGACTATTCATATGAGTTACTATTTTGTACAATGCATATTTGTCAACAGACCAGTGAATCATATGATTATTAAGTAAAACTTAAATGGTGTTTGTGATATGTGCAATATAGAGGTTTCTAAAGGCAAAAATGATTTACTTAATCTTCCTATGAATGCCAAAGAGAATAATGTTGCTGATGCATAACCCTTTTTCACCAATATGGGAATTTGTGACTGGTCTAGATAAAAAAAAAAGGCATTGCATTTAACAGTGAATAATATTTGTGGTATTTTTGAATAGTTTGGTTGTTATTTGTTAACAGATGTGTAGATCATGCAACGTTTTATTATGAGAGCCTGTGTGTTGCCAATTAAATGTTTACATATTTAGCCCGCATACATATACATATCCATCTATAAATGACTGAATTTGTCTTAATCTTGAGCAGTGCTTGACCTTTACATTGTTTGATGGATATATTTTTATTTCACCTTTCCTGGTCTTAGGTTGCCCAGTGGCTCAAGTGTTGGTCTCAGGACTCAGGGGTTACGGGTTCTAGCCCCACTGCTACCTTTGGTATTGTGCGAGTGTCTTTTAGACAGACACATGAGGTTTTGGACAGTCGAAAATTTGTTGTTTGGGAAAGGGTTAACAACTGACTTACGGAATGCCCGGCTTGACCAGTTTTATGGGTATCAGTCTCCGTTACTAAGAGTCTGGCATCGCAACATAACTGAAATAATGTTGAAGTGATGGAAAAAACCTGTATGAATAAATAAATATTAATAGTGCTGTGTGAAAGAACCACACTAAAACTAGATAGCTTTCCTCGTCATGTTAAGTTATTTTCAATAGTCACTACTTTGATAGGAGAGTTTTGAAAGTTAAATATGAAATAAATGTATTTGTAGTGAAGGGTTAAACATTTGCTTGAATAGTTATAGACTAAGTATTTAGATGAATATTTTTGTTGAGTGATTGTAATTTTTGAACATTTAGTTGTAACATGTTGTAAATATCTTATGTGCACACTTCCATCATATTATATATATATATATATATATATTTGCATACATTGGAAAGTACAAAAAATAAATTATTTCAAATCAAAATGTTTGTGTACGCTTTTTCACTTGGTGAAACCCCATTCTACTTGAAAATGAAAGATAAAATCAAATACATTTAGAGGCTTATCCAAAAAGATTGATAGATCTCAATGAGAAATGTTTCCTTTATCATGGTCATCATTAGGTATTCAGTTTAGTAGTCTTCCTTTTTCTTTAATATCAATTGTATTTGGTGTTACATGCATTTCAATAATGCCTTCATTGTGGCTATCAATTTACCTACCAATGCTAAAAGCTAGCCCTTGCCATTTTGGGCAACATTCTGTTTTTTTTTCCAGGTTTAATATGAACACCATTACCTAAAATGTTACTGCAAAATTCAGGAAAACAATTTTTTTAACCCTTTAAAGGTCATATTTCCCGATAAACAAAATTTTCTTTAATTATGGTTTTTGACTTAGGTTATGGTTTCGTTATGACGGAGGTAATGGTTTTTTTCTCATACAGAAGCGAAAAATGTTGTTTTTGATTACTTTTATTCACCTTTATCGATTTTTGTGAATGACTTATCTCCCTTGTTGTGACGTCATTTGTGTTTCAAAGTTTTATGAACTATCAGTAAAAAGAATTTAGTTCTCAGTAACGACGGTGTTTTTGCACAAATTTCGGACATTTTAAGTGTTGAATTGTGTTTTGGGAAACGTAAATTGGATATTGAATATGGTATTTTGACAGGTCTTCTGGTGTTAATCTGCTTTTGGTCGCAGGGATGCGAGTTTCTCCCGTTTTCCGACGAACATAAAAGCTGCAAAAAGTTTCGATAAGTAAACTGGACCGTGTTTACTTTACAAATAAGCAAAAGATAAATTCCCCAAACAAGAACAGTAGGCTGTGTAACTTATGTTATCTATGTCTCTGGTTAGGAATACTTAATTAGGCTGCTTTACGATTATATTACGTAAGAATTCAAAGGGTTGCAAGAATATGTTAATTTCATCCAACATCATAAGTTATTGTATTGCCATGTCTTTGGGTTTTAAACGCTTAAATGCATCTTGTTCTTATTTGCAAAACTTGTTTTATGTTTTAACATAATCGTAGAAACGTTGCCATTGTACATATCTGACAAAATGAAAAATGTACGTTCATTGCTATGATAACAAACCGATTAAAACAAGCAAGTTTCTTTTATCTGCCGTTGTTTTTGAATGAAAATTCAAAATAATGAATATTTGAGAACCGCAAACTGTCTCTGAACTGATAATGGGTTCGATCTTAACTTAAGCGTCTGCTTTTCGGAATTATTTAAATACACCTCATTTTTTTGCCATTGGTTTGAATGCCGTATGTCACACTGAAATGCAGGTGTTCAAACATGATTATTACAAATTTATATTGATAATTTAGTAATAAGATCACTAAGTATATAATTTACACATTTGAACATAATCTCTTTGTTTACAATTTAATTGATTATTGTCAGTTTACCTCACATACAAAGGGTCAATCAACAAACATCGGACATTACAAGGATTAAGGGTCGTGATGCAAATTAACACCAATCTGCCACATTTGCACAGTATGTTTCAAGTCTCAAGTCCTTTATTGTTTAGGCGAAAGATAGCCTCTGGCGTTAATCTCTTAAATATCTCTGTTGTTAATTAACAGGTCTGACACGTTCTGCTATTCCAGACATGAAATAACAAGCGGCAAATCTCACACTTTCAATGCGCGGCAATTAAATTTATCTAAAAAATCCATTGTTAAGATATAACCAATTAAGACCAAACTCTCACAGGATGTTTGGATTGATAAGGTGTCAGGACATATTTATCTCTCAATGTGACTAAAGTCTGATACTTTGTCGTTATGATATTCAAAGAAGTGAACATGTTGTCTTTTCTATTAGAATAGTTTGACACTTCAATAAGTATATGATAATCAGTATTCACCAAAACGGTATTAACTCTATGTTTTCAACAAAAAAAAGTTTTAACATCAAAATCAAGTTTTGTCAAATTGATCTTTAAATACCAAAATCATAAAAAATAAATTCAAATATGTTTATTTAAGGTGGTTAGTAAAATAAACTATGACGATTTTTTTGTTTTAGCTGTTAATTATTAAACCTGTCCGAAAATTGAATGCTCAATATGTCAAGGCTGCTTACACGAGAGAAAACGAACATAAATGTAAAGTGAATATGAAGAACAATTCTTAAGTCAAAACAGTTGATCTAGAAAGACGACATCGGAATCAATTTGGAAATCATAGACCTCTTACTGGGGGTGGAGTTACTGGAAAGTTGCCGGATGATTTAAACAAATACTCTTGAATGTGCAAGTGTTTAGTTTTGAAATTTGGATGTGTGGTGAAAATGTGAGAAAGGATAACCTTCGTATCACAAGTAAGTTGATGTGTGGTGAAAATGTGAGTTAAAGGATAACCTTCGTATCACAAGTAAGTTGGGTTATAATACGGTTTGTTTGTTCGCAATTTATGACCTTCTCTCGTTTCATTTCATGTATTGATAAGACAATGCAGGGTGAATTTGACAGTTAATAGTTATACGATGTACGTTTTTAAGACAATTCGTGTATTCAGATCTATGTCTTTGTTTACTACTCAATTGAAACCTTAATGCTAATACACGATCATTGACGAAAAAGTACTCGTGGTTTTTTTTCAACAAATATTAATAAAAATAGCTGTTTTCACAAACATCGTCAAAATTTCAAGCCGATTCTTACATATGAAAACATTTACAAATCCTTTCAAATTTACGCGTTACGTCACTTACTTTTTTTTCCAGAAGAATATTCTTATAATATGAAACATAATCAATAAAGAAAATGCACTGTCAATGCAAACATTGACTTAAGGATTGCTATTTCGAGGAAAATCGTCCCAATTTTAAGCCGTTCCTTTCATATGAACGCATTGACATATCCTTGTAAATTCACGCGTTAAGTCACTTTTTTTTTTTTTCAAATGGATTTTCTTATAATATGAAAAATATCCAGTATAGAAAATTCACTGTCAATCCAAACAATGACTTAAGAATCATTTATTTCAAGGAAAATCGTCCAAATTTCAAGCCGTTCCTTTCATATGAACAGGTTTACGCAATGACAAATCCATGCAAATTCACGGGTAAAGTTATTAATTTATCTTTTTTCAAATTGATATTCTTATAAAATGAATCATATTCAATATAGAAAATGCGCTGTCAATCCAAACAATGACTTTAGGATCGTTTATTTGAAGAAAAACACCAATTCTAACCAGCGAACGCTCTTCACGCCCTTTACATGGCGCATTCAGTGGATCACGAGTGACGTCACAGCAAAGGGAAGTAAGTCATACGAACTTTTATTAATCGGTGCGCTATGACCGTGATTTATGACGTAATGCGTTATGCTAAAATGTTGCAAATAATTTCAATGTGATTCTTTAACTTCATATTTTAATTTTATGAAATAAACCCAACCTGTACATATGACCTTTAAGTGCTTGAACCAACATACTTTTGCATACAAGTAAGATCCAGCCAGCCACCAGGTTAATTGGCGGCTGGCCTGTGATCTGACCTATTTGCTACTCTAAGTATCTTTCCTCATCAATATTAAGCAGATATTTAGTTTTGGAAAGCAGACGACACAATAATCTATTTTCAGAAAATTACCCAGCATTCTAAGGGTGAAGAGGACATGCTGCATATGTTTGACTATTATGCAACATGGGTAGCCAATTAGATTTAACTTCTGCATGGTAACTTGTTGTTCTGGGTTCAAACCTGGTGTAGAAGCACATATATTTATCATTTTTTTATTTCTCGTCTGACTGAATGACGTGACGATGTTTCTACCTGTCATGACTGACCCATTATGGGCACTAAAGCTAGAGGTCATTTTCCATCCCTGAAGAGCTGAGCATTGTAATATAACTGAAAAATTGTTGATTCAATGTTAATCCCCTATGAAATACAACACAACATCTTATCTTGAGGACTTATACCCATCAACACACAATCCTAGCACTTTAATCCTTAGAATGCTTGGTAATTTTCTAAAAAATGGATTTTTGTGTTGACTGCTTTCCAGGACCTTAAATATCTGTGTAAGATACTCAGAGAAGCAAACAGACCACAGGCCAACTGCAAATTTACTTGGCAGATGGCCTGGATCCAACCTGTTTGCATAAGCATAAAGTCTGTTCCAGCAATATAAGAGTTAAAGTTGTTATTATTGGTACAATAGAACACCACTCTGTTTCTGTCCCCGTAGAGGAAAACCTGCCATGTTTTTCAATTATTTAATGACATTTTTTTATCATCTCATGAAAAGTTATATCTCTCTTCTCTTTAATTTGTTGAACTCTGCATTTTTTTTGCTGATTTTAACACATTTTAGTAACATCTTTGTGACTGCTAACAAATGAATTCAGTGAATAAGACACATACGAGTATTCCTCTAGCTAACTTCTTCATATGACTAGATAAGAAGCAGCTGCAATATAACTGAAAAGATATTCACGCAGCATCTAACCCCTATAACAAAAAAATCCTTAGAAAACAGAAACACCTTCACTATGCACCCTATCACTCATGGAACAGGAAAATATATAGTGCGAACAAATTCACCCGACTTTGATGACCTCTATTATTATAATTTCCTGCTTTGTTGGGTTCCTGTTATATATCTACAGGACTGCCTGCCCATTATTTGCATGAGAATACACACGGTCAGTCTGATGTACAATCTCTCTGCAATTATTGGTTTATTCCACATCATCACAATCTAATTCATTCTAGTATATAGGTCAACATCAGGTGAATTTGTTCGCACTTTAGTGCCACAGCAGTAGTTGGACATATAAAAGAGCTTATGGCACACAAAGCAAAAACAATAAACATAAATATAATCATTTCTTTTTTCTATTTATTTTTCTTCATCTGGTTTATATGTACATAAATTTACAAAAATTCGTTGCCTAGCATTGTTATACTTATGATGCTTAGACCTTTATAAAAATGAATAGCGTGTGCCCTATTTCATATGAGAACATCCGTCACTTTATTACACAATGTGACTAAAATCTATTTTTTGTTGTTTTCAAAAGCCCATTCATATATTTTTTCAAATAAATTTACAAAAAAATAAAGATATTTAAACCAAGTTCTCCTTTGTAAAACAAGGTTTTCCAACACATACAGCTTTTATGACACATGACACTCAGGAAGAAAATTAATAAATTTCATTATATGTGTTAACTAGTTTTTAAAAAATAAAACAATAAATAGTGAAATTGCTCAAAATGTGAAGATGATCAGTTAGTTAAAATTTGCTCCATGGCTTTTCATGAGTAATACACACAAAAAAACCCCACTGTAAGGATTTAATGTAAGACTCTAGAGTAAGACCTTCACAACCATGAAGAACTTACTTAAAGCTTGCTCTGAACTATCGATTTGTTGGTACATGTTTTCAAAAACACTTTTACTTATTTCTAAGTTTTTTTGTTGCTCAAACACTCTTGTAGCAGAAAACATTATAAAGCATTGTAACATAAGGAAACATTTTTCATATTGAACCCTTTGCCTTTCTTACACAATGTGATTCGTAATTCAATGAACAAAGTAACTCTCCATACTATCCTATTGACGGACAATTAACTTTCAATTCTGATGAGTCACAAAATGACAATAATAATGAAGTAATCAGTAAAACCTTTCCTTCATATGTACTCAACTTCATGCCTCTATAATTGGAGGCTCTATCTTAACTTTTTGTATGGTGTTAAACGCAGTGTCCACAATTTGTAACAGCTTTCCTGAATCCACTAGTAATAGGCTAGGGCTCTGAAGTGACTTCACAAATGACATTCCCATGAAACCAGAAGTCTCAGTGGGGCTCGATCCCAGGACCCCCAAGTTCTTAGTCTGCCACCTCAACCACTCAGCCAAGCAGGACTCCATTTTACTTGTGGTGTAAGTGTATTACCTAACAGGGAGTTCTGTGACTGATTCAAATTGACAGTAAAATCAGGCACTCAAATCACAGTATAAAAATGACTTTTTTCATTTAGTAGAAACTTCTGTAAAAAAACAAAAACAAACGCCTTTCCAATAAATGAGATGCATTTTACAATGCAACATGCTCAACCCTGACTTTAATTTACATATATTGAAATATTATATTATAATGAAAATTATGTAAAAAAATTGTCCATGTATGACGTATAAATGACAAATATAATTATACAATCTAGATCAACAGAATAGATCAATAAATACATTTAGTGTAAATATACAAATCCAAATTCTAGGTAGATATAAAAGTTACAAAAATAAAAATCAAAAATCATTATTAGAGAATATCATTCAAATTTGTATGCAACAATATCACTTTTCATTAACTCTTTATCAAACAGAAATGTTAATTGTTCAAAATTGTAAGCCCTTGCAACAATCCATAAGGACTATCTCACAGATTAGACTCTAACCTTTTTACAATGATATGTTGTGTATCTATGAAATGCAAACACAGATGTATAAAGTTACATATAAAACTAGGTTATTGATTTTCTTTTCAATCTCGTTTTACATCATGTCAACATTATTTCAGTTATGTTGTGATACCCGAATGTCAATGATGGATGAAGGCCCCACACTATAAGGTTTGGTCAAGCCGGTAAGAACCATCAGCATTCCGTAAGTCAGTCTGGAGTCCACCTCTCATGAAAATTACAGGATATGTAAGATTGCCCCTTTAAAAGATCTAAAAGCATAACCATTTTTCATTACGAGATGATAGTTAGCACATACTGATAAACGAGACATTCCTTTTTTAACTGAAAACCATCAAATAAAGGAGAAATTGGAATTGTCTTCTCCTGCCGCATTCTAAACCATTTTTATCTCACAAAATTGTAGAGTATCATACAAAATGAGTATTCAGGCATACAGTTCTAGATTCCTCATAACAGCTCTTTAGTTCTGTTCAATCTCTGTGATTCATGAAAAGACATATGTTTTTTCTGCAATGCTTTTTAACCAATACTCAATCAAATATTTGACTACATGATGTTCAATTTTAACTAAGCAGAAGACAACATTACTTTATTTCCTTTATGACATTGGGTAGGAATCATAGTGACAAAAGGTGAAATTGCTTATGACACAAGAAAATTTACTCTTTTGTCATAAGGAATTCTGATGGCAAACAAACAAACAAAGACCACATGCCTGTTATACCCTTGCGTAGCTTGGACAGACTGAGAAAAAACGTGTGGAGATAACATAGGAGTGAACAAAGAACCATGAAAAACAGATTTGGTCCTTTCTTGAAAGTCTCTAACATATAAATACTTTGTAAAAAGCACTTACAAGTTCTTCAAAATTAAACAATTTCAATAAGAATAAAAAAAGAAAGGGGAACAACTGAGAACTCATTCAAGTCAATGACCTGATAATTCCTTAACCCTTAAAATGCTGGGTAATTTTGTAAAGATAGATCTTAGGATTGATTGTAGGAACGCATTAGAATAGAGTCTTGGCAATTCTAGTGAGCACCAACATAAAAGGAAGGTAATTCAGACATCGTTAAAGACGACACTGCAGTTCTTTGTAGGAACGCATTAGAATTGTTTCTAGGCAGTTCTAGTACAATCAACATGAAAGGAGGGTAACTGAGACATCTTTATATTTAATGACAAAGTAACTCACAAAACTCGTGAGATTTGAGTCACCAAGATATTTCACCATGTGATTACCAGTTCTTTAAAAATTGCCATTGTTGTAGGTACATGTACTCATGAAAATTGTCACATAACATGGTGTATTGATTAGAACTGCCTACTTGAAGTGATCTGTGTTGCAACGAACAACCTCAAGGTTTCTGACAAAAATTTTGATCAAGTTGGCACATCCATACATGCATCTCCTCGTACCAATGGAACACTGTTTTTAATATTTTGATTCTGTCTCACCCCACACCTACCCTTATTGAATTGTCTAGCTGCAAAATGCCTCAATATGAAGTCATGGTTTAACCAATGTACCAACTGCTGATAAACACATACATGGAGACAGTAATTTTGATATCTCCTATTTGAAGATTCAATACAAGATTACAGTAAGCACTTCACAAAAGTGAAAGACTAACTATACTTTTGCATTGAATCTTTATATTGGGAAGTAGACTTGACAAACATTTGGGGTGGGCATGGGTTTTGTTGACAGTTAAATTGGTCCAGGCCCTCTGATTGTTCGACTGTTGATCTATATCTTGCTCTGCGTCGAGGTTTCAGGTGTTTTCCACTTGTAGGTCCCTGTGTAGATAAAGTTCAGGCGGGTGCACATTTCATCACTTTGTTTTGGTCCGCGACTGAAGGGAAAAAAGAAAAAATCATATTACTTCCTCTATAGGTCATTCAAATCTTGATATCATTTATCCTTTATAAACTGTTAAAGGCCCATGAAAGGAGATGAACAATATATCAAACTTTACTATTTGGTAAACTTTTGGTTAGATTCAAATATTAATCACTAAAAAAAAAACATCAGCAAAACTTAAATGTGAAAGCCACCGAGAAATAACCCAGATCAGCCATTTTAATAATTCAGATTGCCTGACTCTTCCCCTCTGACCTGGTCACTTGATATGCGAATTTTTTAACCGACCAATCAGAATTTGTTATCTTAAACAGGTAAACAAACAGATTGTTGATAAATATGATTCATGCACTGAAAGGATTATTTGAAATAGCTGATAAAGACATGTCAGCTGAATGAAATTAAATGAATAAATCAAAAAAAGAAACACAACAGTGACCAACCAAGCATATATTTGTTGGAAAGAATTTAACAAAATGGGCATTCAACACAAGACTACATAAGTGGTGAAAAGTATTGCCTTGCAAATGAGAGGAAACATATTGGCATGCAAATTAGAGAGGAAATGTATTGTCATGCAAATTAAAGACAAAAAAAAATGACATACAAATTAGAGACAAAACATATTGACATACAAAAGACAAAACGTATAGCCATGCAAATTAGAGAGAAAAGCTATTGCAATGCAAATAAAAGACAAAACGTATTTCAATGTAAATCAAAGACAAAACATATAGCCAGGGCATTTATATGACAAAAGGTATTGCCATGCAAATTAGAGATTAAAAGTATTGACATGCAAATCATATGACAAAACATTGCCATGTAGATTAAAGAGAAAATGTATTGCCATGCAAATTAGAGAGGCAATGTATAGCCATGCAAATTAGAGAGGAGATGTGTTGCCATGCAAATTAGAGCTGGAACATATTGACATACAAATCAGAGAAGAAACACATTGACTTACAAATTAGACACAAAATGTTTTGACAAGCACATTATAGAGGAAACATATTACCATGCCAATTAAAGAGGAAATGTATTACCATGCAAATTAGAGAGGAAATGTATTACCATGCAAATTAGAGAGGAAACATATTGCCATGCGAATTAGAGAGGAAATGTATTGCCATGCAATTAAGGGCAGGAACTTATTGAAATACAAATAAGAGAAGAAACATATTGACTTAAAAATTAGCACAAAGTGTTTTGACAAACAAATTAGAGAGGACACATATGCCTTGCAAATAAAAGAGGAAACATATTGCCATGAAAATTAGAGACCAAAAATAGGGTAGAACCTTTTGTGAAATTTTTGAAATTGCCCAATACCAGCTGTTTCGCCTTTTATGACACTCAATTCTTAAACCCTTCTGGCTACAGGAAATTGGGAAAATCACTATTGATTCTTTATTAAACCTTCTAATTTATTAAATAGAGTTCTTAACCTCTTACTCAATAATACCGAATTTTGCTACATCTTCTTCCAAATCCTAAAGAAACCTCTCTGACAAAAGAATAAACAGCTCCTTAGGACCAATCTATCCTTTTTTCACAATGGTTTCTACCCAATATCATACATAAAATGGATTTTTTTCCTCGCCATTTGTTGTCGTCTGCAGTTGCTTTAAAGTCCCCTGACGTCAATTTTTTTTTTCAGGAACTTACGAAAGTAAAGTAATACACATTTATTAAATATTTTAGCAGAGAAACTAATTATATACTGGCTACCTTTGTGCATATTTTTTTTTATTTTATACAAATCCGGTGAAAAGGCTACATGACCCAGATAGAGCTCGCATATTTGTCAAGCTATAGACACCTGGCCTGTGGTACTAAGAATACACTCTGAAAGCAAACATCAATGTTCTTGCACAGAAGTGTTTACATCGAACTAGCCGTAATAAAATACGGTTGGCCATGTAGAACTTACACAGAAAGAACAACAGGGTATAGGGTAACTAATTACCATACAGTGGATGTAACATCCAGTTAGTGATAAAATGGGAGTTTTACATCCAGTTAGTGATAAAATGGGAGTTTTCTGTCATTATCTGCATTTATAGAGCGATTTCGGTTACGGTACTTTATTTTTATGAATATTTGTTTGGAGCATAGTAAAATACCATAAACAAATATGCATTTTACATATATATTTCTGTTGTATGACATCCAGGAACTTTAAATTTGGACCAGTCACAAACTCCAAATATCTGAGTAATGGGTTGGACCATTTAGATTAGTGACTCATATTCCACAAGGAAAGCTAGAACATACAGACACTCACCGTTTACTTATCATCTAAGTTGCAAAGTCTGTCTTACCTTATTGTCATTAGCCGATGCCTAATGCTACTGTTTTAACCCTTTACTAACGCCAGATTTTAACTGTCCAAAATTGATAGAGTTTCCAAACCACATTTCAAGACGTGATGAAATTGAAAAACAATCTTCTGATAGGACAGAAAACATTGTGGGAAAAGGAGAAATTGCTTTTTAAGTGCAATTTCTCCTTTTCCCAACAATGTTTTCCAGATTAGTCTGCAACAAACTGGTCAAATGTCGTTATTGTTGGTAATGGGTTAAGATTAGTGACCCATATTCCACAAGAAAAGCTAGAACATACAGACACTCACCGTTTATTCTTGGTCTAAAAACTAGGTTGTCAAGTTTGTCTTAGCTTATTGTTATTAACCAATGCCTAATATGCTACTAGGCAATTGTTTTATGTTACAACTCCTTTGTAACATGGTAAAGATGATGGTCCTATATCTCCCATCTGTACAGATACACCTTTAACATGTCAAGGGTTCAATGCAAGACTATAGTAAGAGTTTCACAAACATGAAGCACGTTCTATTGTCTTGCAATCTGAACACATTGGGTTTATCCAATGAAAACACCTCTGAAATAATAGGGATGACGCCATATTGTTTCCCGCGAGAATGACGTCACTTTACTTTCGTTTCTAAAAATAGATCTTGAATGTAAAATCCAAAAAGTCGTTAAATTTGATTGAGGAAACAAGTATACATGTCACAACAACAAGTTCTCCATTTGGTACGAGTTACTGATCAAAAGTGATTAAAAAGGATGTCCAACACTTCCATACACATTGAACTACTTAACGTGCACACTTAGAAAATGTGTTAATTGGCGGATGCCGATTTACCCGAAAAATTGTAACCCTACACTTATATCTGAGGTGTATTTCACAGCTCACGGAAATACCCGAGTAGTTCCGATTGGCATTGAACCCTCAATGTGCTTAAAAAAGGGTATGCCACAAACATCTCTACTTCATCTCAATTTCTAAATCATCTAAATGAATAAGGGTATCTGGGAACCAGAATACGAAATGGGTCAATACTTTACCATGTGACACTAGCAATATGCCTCAATTAGCAATCAACTGCCTATTTATATATTAAATTTTCCATCAAAGCACTAAAAGGTACTAAAAAAGGATTCACACTTTTCTTTTTAATGAAAACACATTACTTCAGCTTTTTTTCGAACAAAAATTTGAAAACAGTCACTTTTTATACAGAGGGTTGTTTTAATGCCCTCTAACATTTGTAATTCACAAAATACAAATTGTCAGAGAGTACCTTTAAGAAACCACACTGACAAAAGGAACAATTGCATGTAAAGGGAAATTGTCTGCTTACTTATAATGTTTGAAACTTTAACCAAACCATTATCATAGTTTGATTTGTTTGCATGTTGTTCAATACTGTCTCAACAATTTTTCAGTTATGTAACAGCTTTCCTGGATCAACCAGTATTAGGCAAGTGCTCTTAAGTGATTTGTGAAAGGTCACACATTGAACCAAAGTTCTGAGTCCGCCACCTTAACCACAAGGACGCACAGGACCCCTATGCAGTATAAATCTACAAAGAAAAAGAACAACTGTTACAAAGAACTAAGCAGAAATTGAACAAATACTCTTTTATTTCTGATTACATGTGATAGATATAAAAATGTAGAAAATAATTGATAATTTGATTTATTCAATATGTGATATAACTTATTCAATATATGAAAGCTGTATTGCACTCCAATGGAATTCACACTAAGTGGAATTTGAAAATGAATGAGAAACATCATGGGGAAAGGGGTCGATACTCATCTGCACTGTACAAACATAAACTCATGAGGAGAACATTAAAAAAAAAATCATAACAATCTTTTCAAAACAAATACATGTAGTTGGTGGTTGTTCTACCACATTCATAATTTTGTGAATGGTCTAATTAACTTTTGCAGTACTGGAACCAATTTCATGCTTATGCAAACAGGTTAGACACAAGTTTGACAATGGTCTCATTTTGATTTGCATGCGTTGTGCACGCGTCGTAAATGTAAAGTAATTTGTCCTAAGCAAAATGACAGTTTTCTGAAAAGACACACGCAACACACATTCTATCCACTCAAAGTATTATAAGTCAAATAACAGGTACTCTTTTTAATAACATTTGTTGATTGTTTGTCCGCAAGGATTTCTATTTACAACTTTTGTGGCGTCTTCCATTTATACGAGCCATAATACAAGAAGTTGAGGCGTTCACACAAGTTGTCAGATTCCTTTGGTCCACGGCTGAAAACGAACATAATGAGAAGTGCTAATAACATTACCTTCTAAATCAATATAGGGTTTGACACTATGGCAACAATTTTCAGAACTGTTCAAATTTCCTTGATTCACCAGTACTATGTAAGAGCTCTGAAGTGTCTAGCCAAAGGACACAACCAGAGATACAGATGGGTTTATATCCTGGGACTTCCCAACTTAATATCCAACGTTTATCCATTTGTATTCACTACAAATTATCTCATCTGTGTATGAAAACTCTTGATTAAAACTTGACCTTAACCATAAATGCTTAATATGATGCCAACGGAGTACAAAAAAGCCAAATCAACCCTTAAATATGTTACAAATGAAGCAAGCCCGACCTCACAAAAGCACAAGTACAAATAAAAACTGAATCTCTATTCTTAATTTGGAAACAATTTCCTAAACCTAATGCAACTGTAAAAGGAGACTGACTACAATTTAAAAAGTAAAAAAAACAAAGAATTTCCTTTCAGTTGACACATTTTTCTTGTTGCAATATTGAATTTCATTGATCTTCAGGATTTGATGCCAATGCATTTTGAAATAATTGTTGGAAATGAGAAGTTGCTAATTTAAACAAATACTCCTTTTGCAAGATTAGTTTCAATACCTTTATTTCCATTATAATCACAGTCATATAATTTTTTCAATGTGAGACAATTAAATTCTCTGTAATTTAGTAAACAGATAAATTTACTCATCATAGGAGCTTTTAAGTCTCATCCCAGGTTTCTAGTCTGTCATTATTTTCAATGATTTAAAAAATTTAAACAGTATACCTGTATCTCACCTTAGACTGAATTTGGTTTAAATTGGACTATTTCAAATATTGCACATCGCCAATCTCATTATAGAAGCCATGACAAGAGATTTGGAAATTGAATCTAAATGTGAAGGTCTTAGTGTTTTCAATCTAAGACATATACCATTCAGCTGACGATTCCTTTACTTAATGAAAGAAGAAATTTATAAAGAATTATTTTTATGCACAGTTTTATCCATAAGAATGAGGTCATTGCAACAAACTAGAACTTGTATAAAAAAACTTTTTCAGCAGCAGCTAATGAAAATCACTCCAGTTTTTCCATCGCTAAAAACTTGTTTGTAGATGAGTCTGCCATGCATGTATGATTCAGCCATCATTGCTTTATAAACGGTATAATAATTTCACCCTTTCTCAAATAAACTTTGGCAGTTCACAATTGTTAAACTATCTAAGATTCTACAAACAATAGTAGCCACACAAGAAAGAAATTCTGTATCTAATATTTAAGAAGGGAATAATATTATGTTTCCCAAATCAAATTAGCTTTAAATATTAGACCTTTCTCAAACACAACATACAGGATAAACGGATGAGTTCACTCTTAAAGAATGGAGAATGTTTGTTTATATTGCAAAAGCCTGTTATTGCATACTCAACATAAAGGATAGAGCTTTGTAAAAAAATTGTTATAGTTGACCATTTATCAAAAGTTTTTTTTTTTGGTTTTATCAGTTTTAACGCCTTTTCAAAGATATTTTTATTATGTTACAGCTTTCCAGAATTCACCAGTACAAGTCTAGGCCCTGATGTGCCTTGCCAAAGGACACTCTAACGAAACAAGAGGTACTGATGGGACTCAAACACGGGACACCCGAGATCAGAGACCGCTACCTTAATCATTGGGCCACTTAGGACCCATTCAAATTGTACCAACCTTTAAAAGTTATACCATTTGTTAAGAGTTTTTTTAAGATGAAAAATTATGTTTAAGAAAATCAACAAAAGGCTATAATCATGAAATCAGACATTTGTCCCTTTGCCCATATTTTATTTTTAAAGACTTATTGACATTCTGATTTCCAAGGAATGTCTTCCTATTTCTTTATTTTTCAATAATTTGTTTGTTTCACTGTTCCACAGCTAAATCCATAAGATGTATCTTAAAAATATGACAACAACTCACATTACAGAAATGTTTGTTTGATTGATGCATTTTCTTTACATTTATTAAGGACACGCTAATACCAAGAAAAATTAATATAGGGCAGAAAACATTTAACCTGTGTTATGTTAGTGATTCTGTTTTGTTTCTTTATAGATATAACAGGGCATTATCAATACAAGGGGAAGGGATCTTACAATATCAAAATACATGCAATAAAATCATTTTTACATCTTCCAAATACTACCAAGCATAATATTCTGAACACCTTTCTTGTATAGGCTGAGACCTTACCTATGACCCCAGTTGGTTTGACCCATTACCAAACAATAACGACATTTGACCAGGTTAATGCAGACGACTCTGGAAAACGTGGGAAAAGGAAAAGTTGCTTGTGACGAGCAATTTTTCCTTTTCCCACAATATTTTCTGCCCTATCAGAGGGTTATTTTCCAATTTCATCACATTTTGAAATGCTGTCTGCAAACTCTTTCAATTTGGGGCGGTCGAAAATTTGGGGTTTGGGAAATGGTTAAATGGAAATCATCCAAAATGAGAGCATCAGCAGATATGGAAAATGATGTTTTTTTCATCAAATTGCTATTTTACAAGTATAATCCTTTGGTGTAAAAGGAGAAATTGCAAACCCAGAGGTCCCTATTAAAAAAGAGTTTACTCTTCTGATCTCTAAGATTAATTAAAAGTTTCTCATTGATGCATTCAATGAGACTATCTATAGTGAGAGCCTATTAACAAGGACAATTCAGTTAAAGTCCTCTAACATCACCACCCAATTCCGTTTGTCTGGGATTTGACTTAAATGCTTGCAAAAAGGCCATTTTCAAGTAAAAACGTCCTCATATTCAATAAAAACTTTGGCCCTTGCTCATGTAGATAATTTAAGCATGCCCTGAACAATGTAGGAGAGATTCCAAGAATTAAATCATATCTGAGAAAAAAAGACTAAAGGGATAGAAAAGTCATTCAGTAAACACTCTCGACTTACCTGCCATATTTGTAAGGAAGGGGCTTTGGTTTTTCCTTTTCAATTTGGTGAAGAAGTGGTGTAAAGATTCTCCATGCTTCGTAGAGCTCGTCAGAACGGACAAAGTGTATCTGAGATCCCATGAATACATCCAGTATCAGTCTCTCATAGGCCTCAGGCATTTTTACCCCCTGTAATCATTAGGTTATGTTATGTAATATATATATACTAAGTTGAAATTTTGAGACCTTTCAGAATTAACATAGTGCCTTAAAACTTACACTGTGGGTATGGCTTTGATGAAAGGACCTCAAAGTCGGAAGAAATCTATGCGACTTGACTTTGTATTTTACCACTGAACAAAATTTAATGTTTGTTTGTATGGTGTTTAACATTGTATGAATAACTTTCAATTATGTAATGGCTTTCTTTATTCCATCAGTACTAGGCTAGAGCTCAGAAGTGACTTGCCAATGGTCACTCCCACAAAACTAGAGGTGTTGGTGGGGCTTTATTCTGGGGTCCACAAGTTCTAGGTCCACCAACTTAAAGACTAGGCCACACAGGAACCTGGGGTCCGTTTTACTAAACAAATTACGGAAAATATTTGCGTAATTCATAACGGATACACATGGATAGTATCTTAAATAAAAGTACAATATTGCAATGTGACACGTCATTGGAAGCGTCTCGGAGAGACGATTCCAATGATGTGTTACTTAGCAATATTGCTTCGCCAAATATTGATAAAAGAGGAACTGTTGTTTTAGACTTACGCAAATCTTAAGCGTAAACTGTTTAGTAAAACGGCACCCTGGAGCACAAATGTTGGTATTGGATTTACATCAGTTCAAAAGTATTTCAGTTTAATTAAGATGAAAGGCTCATAATCAATGGAGGAAGAATCTAATATTAACTGCAAAGGAGGGAGGTCTCTTGAAATGAAGTTTTTTATGCAGAGAGGCAGACAGGTGCTTGAAAAAAGAAGTATCACTATGAATGATGAAATCCTTTTTCATACTTATAATACTGTTAAAACATGTTTCTTTCAAAAAAAAATTCAATCAAACTAAACACAAATTATCCTTTTCTTCACTGATCTCTCTCAGACTATTTATTTAACATGATCTTGAAGAGTTGATTCTGAAAAGATCCAACAATATGGGGTTTGGAAACTTATTACAGAGTCAGGATCTGAATATGTTTCAGTGCCTTGCTCTTTTCTCTCTACCTCTTAATCACCTTAACCTCAGGAATTATGGGACATTACAGAAAAGTTATTGAAAACAGGTAGAAATACCCCCTCCAAATAAAATCTGACCTCTGTAAAAGTGTAAATATGAAAGTGCTCTGACCTGGTATCTATTTGTGTATGTCAGATCTAGCTCTGTCTCCTCACAGTCAAAAGACATGCCGGGAGATTTGGTCATCATCTTCATGTAAACTGCCTCGTTGGGTTGGACCCGCAACACCAACTCGTTCCTCTTCACCTTTCCCTCACTGAAAATATCCCCAGGAATGTCTTTAAACTGGATTCGCACCTCCGCCTTCCTTTCATTGAGAGCTGCAAAAGAGAGAAAGAAAGGCATTGAACTGCGAGTTGAATTTGTGCATGGAATTTTCTAGTTTGTTTCCCTTATCACTTTATAGCTTGTGAAAGAAAACAGAAACAGGCATGAATAGACCACAGTGTCATAAAGCATGACATTGTTACATAATGGGGGTTTTAATAATCCAGAGTAAATTAAATTGCTTTTCAATGATAATCATTTAAACTATTTCATTATCATAATTTGTTTTTTCAAAGCATTCAAATGTGTAGTGTTGCATGTATTTTTCATAATATAATAGTTTTGCCAATTTAGCATTATATTTCATTTGTTTATTCATATATAGTCCAGTCAATCTGTAAGTCAACCCTCAACTAATTGCAACAGAAACGAATTTGTGATTTTATTATAGCTGCACACTTCCTTTATAACATACAAAAAGTCCTCAGAAATCCCACCAGGGGAAAATACTGAAAAATGCATTTAAATTTTTTGAAAAGTGCGAGTTTTTGCATGGTTCGAAGGTACCACCATAGAAAAGTACATAGCGTGAACTGTCATCGGTAAATTTCGAGGTCAACTTGCTGTTGAAAGTCGCATGAAAGGGTAAGTTGAGCTTATTATCATTTACATATGTCCTTATCTGATAAAAAACATAATTTATTGTTCATGATTACATTTTGGATGAAAAATTATTTTTGAAATAGCTTGCAGAATGCTTCGTAATGGGTTTTCGTGGGTAATTTAAAAGGTGATTGTTTTGTTTTATTTTGCCCAAAATATCGATTTAATGACCATTCACACTCAAATATATCTTTAAACATGAATAAAATGAAAAAAATACACCTTACAATGACAAATATATAAAATGAATATAAAATATTAACCTCGGAATAGCTGTTCTTTTTTTAAAACTACGGTGGCCAATTAGTGCCACTGTAGATAATGATTTGACGAAAATACAAGTTTTTTTTACTCACTTAATTAAATCGATTATGTTCATATGTTAAAATTATTTAATTCTTAAATAAATCTATTTATGATTTGTTTAATTGATTTTTACATTTGCTTAGTTTCTTAATCTTTGGCAAAATAGAATGAATTGAAGGTTTAAGATGAAAAGTAAATGTGGATGAGATAAAAATCGTCGGCAAATATCATCTGGTGGCGATTGTAATTTACTCTAAAGGTGCCTTTATTACTATAACCTATTGTATGATTTAGATATCATTATAGTCACATTTTTTCTTCTTATAACTTTTTTTTATCGTTATTTATCATTAATGCATATGTTGTATGAACTATGAAAACTAAGGTGAATTAGTTAAAGTACAACCTTCAATCAAAAGTAAGATAAAGCAAGTGTGGTTGTGTTTAATTTGATAATTTCATTTGCAGTGATGTTAACAGAATAATACCACTATCAAAAATGCTGCAGGCAAAATCAACGCACGAGTGATGATAAATGCCTTTTTATCTATTTTCCATTTGCAGGTAAAAATGGATGGTACGGTCAAGAGTGCAAGAAGGTCACATTAACATTGTGGATTCCATACCATTTGAGCTTCTTCCGTTGTATTGGATAATAAAGAATCAGGACTATCAGAATTTCTCAAAATGCGGTGATTCACATGTTCAATGACACGGTTATTTCCAGAGCAACTTGAGGCCATTTCCAACTGAATACATTTTTAGATGTAATCTTTTTTAATACTGCATTGCTTTGAGAGGAAGTCACAATACATGAAGTTGAAAGCATGACCTGGACATCCAAACCAAAGACAAATACTGAAACCTTTAGCGAGGTTGAACCCAATGAAATGATAAAACGTTAGTTAACGTGTATGAAGCCCTTATGTAAGAAGAAAAAAAAACAGTTGAAGAAGTTTGTGGTGAAGTAGTTTTAAAAGGGTGTAGAACAAACTTGAAAAGAAGCTCTTTGTTTGTCAAATCATATTTCCAAGTTGTGTTTCATATATAAACAATGACTGACCTACTACACACGTTTATTAAAGCCAAATGATTGTATTGCTGAGAACTGGATATTTAAGCGCCATCAGATAAATGTAGCCCCAGTCTAGAGCTCTGTTATCTTCCTATGTTATCTTCAAACTAAAGCCAAACACTAACTACAGAGTCCAGATTTCTTCACATATATGAAGGAAACCATATAGTTAAAGCGATCTCGCATCGGCAATAGTTTCAACAGATCAAGTTTTTGAGCAGGTCCTTATGAGAAGTTCAAAGACAATAGGTAGAATAAAATGTGGTTATGGTTTGAAAGAACCACAGAGAAACCAATGGGTTTCGTCAATTCCTGTCTGTACATACTACAATAATGCAATGCAGAAATATACAAGTTATCAGCATGTAGAAACCAGTCATTCGAGGGTGGAAAGAGATCAAACGGACAACCTAAACTTAGACATCCACGTTGCGTACTGTACACTTGATAACATTGTGTCAGGTCTACGAGTATATATTGTGTAATTATTGACTATGCAAAGTAAGAAGGCCAATTGATTATTAACAACATGGTTTATAAATACGATTCGGAATACAGTCCGTAACCCCAAACTCTCAATTAACATTAAGAGAAATTGGAGAAGCAGCTCAAACTGGTCCGCATTTGTGTTTAACAGCTCCTGTTGATATATTACATGACAATGACGGAGATGTATTTAAGAAAGGGCTGTGTAGTTTCCCGCCATCACAATATGGGTCTTCTGGGTTATTGCAACTAGCTGACATACCTTCCTCGATAAATGAAATATAAGCGCAGGTTGACTGTAGTGCCAATAAATAGCTAGACGAGTCAGTTCAATATGTACACGATGATAGGGCTTTGTTCTTACGTTTGCCTTCGAAATATGGAGGAGCATTTGTTGGATATACGTGGAACATATTCTGATGATGTCTTTAGCAAACCTACAATATTCATATTTGATGGATGTTCAAATTGTCCTACTCGAAAGAATTGTGAAAAAAAGGAATGCAGTGAAGGGGTAGGTACCAAAAAGGTGGTTTTACTCGAAGAGGTTTGTTCACTTCCAAAAACAGCAGTTCTTATCAAATACTGTGAATTGCCTTTTACCAAAATGCTCATGTAAAACAAAGTGTGACCGAGAACCTTGTTCTTGTAGACATACCTTCTTGACCGTTCCTGAGGGTGTGGGGAATGTTGGGGAGCAATCTTCGCTAATGCAGAAACTGTGCAAGAACGAGACAAAATGGAAAAGGGGCGTCCATTAATAGAATGAGATGCAAAAATAAGGGAACCCCTGGTACTGTTAACTATTTTCTAAATAGGATAGGGAGAATTTGCATCTTCATAATCCATAAACCCAAACTCATGACACCGTGTAATCGAACATATTCGATAAAGTGTTGTAACATGTATTCATTACATGTATTGCCTGTGCACTCACGTGATTTCTTGGATACGATGAAGGTGAAACACAATCAAGTCTCATATCAATGCAATATGCCATCATGGCAGTATCTCAGAAGCTCAGAAATGGCAATGCATAGGCATGTTGCAAGCTGGTGAATCTTAGAACCATGTTGCCAGGTGTATTGGGACGTCAAAAAGTGTTATTGCACGACTTGCAGCTTTAAACCACCAGACTGGTGATGTTCAAATTAGGAGGGGGCGTGGGCACCATAGGAAAACAACATTCCAGCAAGATCGCCTTTTATGGATTATTGCTTTGCGAAACCGTTTCGTAACCGCACCAAAACCAAAGCAGGAGATCCATACCCTGACAGGACTTCGAGTTTCTAGCAGTACAGTAAATCTGGGACAAGGCCTTCTTTTCATGGTGTCATCATGTCAAGGCTGAACAGATATAATCGTTTACGGTTGTGCTAGCAACATTAGGGTTGGCCAATACGTTGGTGGCGTCATGTGGTCTTTTCGGATGAGTCGAGGTTATGTCTGCGATTCACAAATGGGCGTAGGCGTATATGGCGTCGGCATGGGGAGAAATACAAATACACCACTATCTTGGAGCATGATTCCTTTTGGCGGGGGAGCATCATGGTCTGGGGCGGTGTTTCTTACGGTAGGAGAACATTACTTGTTCATGTTCCTGGAAACCTGAATGGACATATTGATGAAATTGTGTGCCCTGTTGTTGTTCCACTAGCACATAGAATTGGTCAAAACTTTGTCTTCCAAGATGATAATGTCTGACCGCACAGAGCTTCTGTTGCGGTTGACTTCGTCAGAAAACAGGGCATCGTGACAATCCAGTGAACTGCGAAATAATCAGACCTCTCTCCCATTGAGCATGTATAGGATGTTGTTGGTAGGAGAGTCCGCGCACGTTGCCCCGTACCAGCCAATCTTTAGGAATTTGGTGCAGCACTTCAGGAGGAATGGCAACAGATTCCAAGAGCAGCAATCACCCCACCCCCCCCACCCGATGTCGTGCATGTATTGCTGCATGTGGAGGTCATACCACAAAATTAAAGATACCTCAATATTGAATTTAGGTGTGCCTTTATTTTTTAACGCTTAGTATATTCCATGTGTAATTCAATGAGTGGACACTTAATTTTGAAAAGCTGGCACATAGTGAGAAAGGGGCAATTAAATAGTACTACTTTTGCTGCTTTTCCTACTATGTTTCTTCTTTCACTTCATTTATTGGTTTGTTTTTTTAAGTTCACAAAACAAATGCAAAAACGTCAAAAAATACCACATAAATGTTGAATTGTTTGTGTCCTACATTTCGTTTTTCTTATATAGGCATATATGGATTTTGGTACCTTATTTAAGTGATTGTCTTTATATATAAGTTATCTAATACAAAAAGGTGTGTGTTGTCTTTGATTTAAGTTTTAGAGATCAAGCTTTGCCAGATAATATCGAATTCTAGCATATAGGAATGCATTGACATGAAAAAATATTCTTTGGTTTTTATGGGTGGGTGGGGTAAGTTGACCCCTTTCAATTTACAATTTATAGAAATAAATTAATTTTAGAAGGTAAACTGATGTGAATGATAAATAAACATGTAGATAGAGTATACCGCTTATCAAAACATCATTTTTGTGTGAATTGTTGGGGTTTTGTTCGATTTTGGTAGGTATATACAAATATGCGATTTATTCCAAAAGGCATGAAAGTAGCATTAATAAAACGAGTTTTTAACCAATTTCCCCTGAAGGGATTTCGGAGGACTTTTTTTCTGTCATCTCTTATACATTCGTGATAACTTTAAAAGAGGTTTCGTTTCTGTTGCAATTAGTTGACGGTTGAGTCCATTTTTTTCATAGGATGACTGGACTAATAGATCATAAAAAGCATAAACATTATTTTAGTTATTTTGTATAACTGTCCAGACGGGCTGGTCAAGACCTGTAGAACAATTGACATTCCATAAGTTAGCCTGGAAACTGCCTCTCATGAACATCCAAATTCCATCATCGGAATTTGTACCCACCAAGAGAGAGGCCATGCGATTTCGAGTTCTATATCCTATCCAATAGGCCATGAAGGTCCCTCTTACCATTATTATGCGTGGGTGTTATGATGCTAACAAGGGCCTCCATGCCCTTTTGGATGGGATATCAAAACATACCTTTTCCACATCTCAGGATAAAAGGTACACCGTCCCATCTTTCATTGCGTACAAACAGAGCAGTTGTGGCGAACGTCGGTGTCACAGAACCTGCCAAAGAGATCAAAGACATATAGTGGAATAGCTGATGCACATTGTTGTATAGTTCAAAGCAATGTAAATCTGAGAGGGAAAATCTCTTAAAGATTTTTGTGGGTTTCACGCTGATTTCAAGACAATTAGAAACTGAAAGACTGAATTAAACCAATATTATCATAATTATATCAGGTGCTTCGCCTTATGTTTCACTATGATCAAAAACCATTTAGTTGTTGAAAACATAGGTGTCACAGAACCTGTTGAAGAGATCAAAGATGTCAATTGGAATAGCAAAAACATTGTGTATTTCGAAGCAATATAATTTTAAGGCAGGCTATTAGTTATTGATAAGTTAACACTTTTCCTCATATCAACTCATTTTGACACACACATGCTTCAGGTAACCTTTCAAAAACATCATGTGACAATCAGAAGAAATTTCAATATGGCCAGGTCACACGATGAGGGAATGGTATAAAAAGATTTTTACATTTGTCATCTTCTGTGGATTTGAATTTGGACCAGTTCAAAAAATGAAATATGAAGTTAAGGTTTGAAATACCTTTTGGGACAGTTGGATCGTCCAGGTATCCCAGTTTCTCATCTCCCTTTCCGTCTGGGTTTCCTACATACTGACCGAGAACAACATTGTCCATACTGACTGGGGCAATACTCTTCAGTACTTTCACCTAAAGGAGATAAGAACAGTATACTCTTCATGGCTTGACTCATTACTACATGGTACAATACTAACTCGGATGATCCAAGCTGAAACGGCGTGACAGCTTGGAGGCGCCCTGCGATAAAAACGCGTCAGTATTCCCCCTCAGTGTGTGAGGGGTCCAATCGGCGACGAGAAAAAATATGGGCACCAATCAGAAAGAAGGTAGGATTGACCAATAAGATTGCTTATTGCTTCCATTTCCGGTAATTTATAGAAAAAACAAAAACACCAACATTTGTGGACATATGATTGACGGGAAAAAATGAATTCGTTTTAAACCAAAGCAGAGTCATTTGATGATATCCATTGTCGAAGGAAAAGACACTTAAGTTTCAATTTTGATAAAATATCTCTTGCATAAAATAGGGTCATGTGTACCCTATATATCAATCGTATCTACTCGGCAATCCCCGTAACAAGTCGGTAGATATACCTCGTAAGCAGTACATGAATACACCAGAAATCCTGGGGTAATTCGCCTTTCTTTCCGGCGGATAACGCAAAATGCACACAGGCACTAAATATGTTTTTGAATACACACAAATTGGTTAAATATCACAATTGAATGTTTTTTTTACCCTTTTCATTAAAGATGATCATATCAACACATCTTTGTTTCATATTTTGTCAATCGGCTCTTTTCGGCAATCCCCGGCTTGTACCGGGGATTTCCGAGTAGATACGATTGCAAACGGACATGCCCTTCGTTGCTGACCTACTTTCAAAGATGGCTCCCCATTACCTCCGAGGTTATTTTAAGAAATGGCCGAGGTGTTCCGAATGCCCTATATATATTAAAACTTAACATTCATTCGGACTGTTTGTCAACTCTATATCACGATGCTAAAAATGAAACAACATCAACGCCTCCCTGATAAAACTAATTAACCCTTTCCCAAACAATAACGATACTTGACCACTTTGTTGCAGACGACTCTGGAAAACATTGTGGGAAAAGGAGAAATTGCTCATGATGAGCAATTTCTCATTTTCCCGCAATTTTTTCTGCCCAATTAGAAGATTGTTTTTCAATTTCATCACTTTTTAAAATGTCGTCTACGAACTCTTTCAATTTGGGACAGTCGGAATTTGGTGTTTTGGAAAGGGTTTAAACAATGTCGTTGGTGTTAAAGGGATTTGATTCGCCACACTTATTTCGAAATCAATCCTTTGTGGTTATTTGTGTTGGTAAAAAGATAGTCACATCTTTTTATATGTGTGCTAAATAACCGTGGATTTTGATGCACCATTAAAAAAAATAGCCCATTTACCAATCTAGTGATAATCAAAATCGGTCTGTCCGACCCATTCCATGCATGAAAGCATTGGGCAATACCCTTTCCCGTAGGCCTACCATTTTAGTTTTCAAAGATATTGAATCCAAAGGTAATCAGTTTTGTTAAGATTTCAACATTTAGTTACCCTTCTGTTCCCAAGTCAAGGTCGTTACCATTCTAAAATTCAAACTGCAAAAAAACACACAAACTATTCGATTAGGTAAAATACAAACTTTTACTATATCAAGAAAGTAATCGATATCGATTGGCAAAAAGGATTTGGTTTTGACGATTACCATTTCGCTGCAAACATAAATGATATTCAGAAGAAACTTGCTCTTATATCTGTAAATTTGATTATATTAATATACTTAAAAAATAAAAATCTATGTCAAATGCGTATACTTTGAGGTCAAAACTATGCTGCTATTAACAAGATAAAGGGTAAGGCACGTGTTGTGTGATGTACGGCGGTGTCTGGATTAGTATCTGTGTGTGACGCGCGTCGCTCCCGTCTGGTGTAATAAAACTAGGCGTTTGATATTTAGACCAACAACCCGAAAGATGTACTATTCGATACTCCCCCTTTATAACATGCCCCGAAGTTGTTTATATAACTTTTTTTTTTGCTTTAGGAATCAATTGTTTAAAAGACATAGCTGTTATCTATATATCTGTTTTCCATTCGCGCTCGCCCAACCTGCAAATAATATACTTTGAAATAGTTTCTAGATTTATAATTCAGATTAGACCCATAACGCCGATTTCTATAATCAAGAAAATATCAAATTGAGAGCCTATTTTCCCATAGAATCGGCCATCAGAAATAATAGGCTAAAGGCTTCTTTTTTGTGGCAAAAGTTTCCATAAAAAAATCTCTCATGGTTTGAGTGATGTCTAGATTTTCGCTTAGAGTCACAAATATCTTTACTCAATGAATGAATATCTACGTATTCAATTGAAATCAACTGTTGCAATACTTTGGCAATTGACAAAATTCATATGAGGGAAAGGGAATCTCGGTTTTAATGAAAATAGATCTATTCTACCAAACGAAAAGGAACCAATATTATATTCCCGCCAGAATTTACCTTTCATTTTAACTCCGCCCCTTTCTACAGATTTCCCAACATGCACCACCTCGAAAAATCGATATCCGCTTGACGCGCTTTTACATCGAATGCATCCAGACGGAGAGTGAAATATCTACGTCTGGATCATTCGGACTAGGTACAATACCTGAATTTCACACATTTGCATCAGAAGTCTTTTAGGTCACTGTTACAATAGGAACAATTGCTCTTTTAGAACATGTTTGTCTCTTTGTTACAATGGTTTCTACCCAACATTGGTTTCTACCACACAAAATATCACTATAAAAATATATTATTTTAAGTTACTTTCTGTTTTCTTGCTGCTGATTTCAATTTCAACCAGTCAAATTTCCAAAAGGGGAAATAAGTTGACGAATACCAAAAAGATTTCAAAACTATAAACAAAAAATCTCATTTGAGTAGGTGCTGCTTTCCGGAGAAAAAGTAACCAATATTACATATGACATATAACAATTTACTCCAAATTTATCCACGTTGATGCACTTGCAGCAGAAGATTTTAGAAACCACTGTGTGGGTAAGATCGATTGCTTGTGAAAATCTATTATGCCTTCTTGCCCATTATCACTTCAATGACACACTCAATGCAGCACTCAAGTCTCACAGTGTTATTGAATTGTATTAATAATTCAGCTATTGAGGTGAAGCCCTCAATAAATCATTATAAATATCATAATAAAGGACTGCACAGGAACCATTGATCACCTTCTCATTTCGTATATCCTCAGCTGATGTAGACGGTGGTTTCTCCATGGCAACCAGAGTTAAAATCTGTAACAAATGATTCTGCAAGACATCTCTGAAACAAATATGTTATACAAAGATTATCTTTCAATACTTGATTGTAAGATGTTATTGCTTCGTTAATTAACTATATCTACATGTATTACAAAATTGTGTGTATGGGTTAACAGTTTTCTTTAATGTGCATGTTTGAAACACTTGCAGAAGGATAACTTAAGAATTTTTTTTTGTCATAGTACTGTGGAGGTATCAAAATCTGAGTCTTAAATTACTTGTCCGTAAATGCCAAATATTTTTTTGAACTTGTGAGTATAATTGTTACACAGTCTACTTCATTAAAAATTCCCTTGTACATTAAAGCTTTTGGACAAGCTGGGCAATACAGACAATTTATTTGGCCAACCCTGAATAGTTTGTTTACAAAATCAAAAAGAGATGTCATATCTCACAATCTATTTCAATCATATATTGATGCTTTCTGTTTAAACCAATTATCAAATCCCTGCACAAGACATTGTATTCGGAAACTAAAAAGTGTATCTAATTGCATTAAATGACCAAAATCCTTCGAATATCAATAATAAATCATCTCACCTGATGATTCCAAATTCATCGAAATATCCTCCGCGACCCTGCGTTCCAAATGGCTCTTTAAAACTGATCACCACCGAGGCTATGCTGTCTCGGTTCCAGATCGGACTAAAGATTCGGTTTCCAAACCTGAGCACCATCAAATTCTGGACCATTTCCTTCCCGAGATAATGGTCGATTCTGTACATCTCTTCCTCCTTGAATAACGCGGATAAATGTTTCGACAGCTGCTCCGATGATTCAAGGTCACGCCCGAAAGGCTTCTCTATGATCACTCGAGTCCAGCTGTCTCTGTGGGTAAAAGGTTTGGTTGGTTTTATTCCAATTTGATATTGTGTCGACAATACTTTTTTTATTGAAGAAAACCCTTTCTTTACATAGGATTTTACAATTGCGTTACTATTATTTCATTTATGTTGCCATACTGACTCATAATGATGGCGGAAGTCCTCAAACCTAACCGCCCATAAAACGGGTTAGCCTTGGTAGAACCATTGCCATTCAGTAAATAAGTTTAGAGACTACCTCTCATGAAAATCCAAATACCGTCACTGGGATTTGAACTGATTTGTAGAGGGGCCATGTGATTTACTCTAACCACTTGGCCGCAACAGTTTTTCAGTAAAACGCATAGCTATGGGAGAAGTTGAGAAGTTGCATATGCTACTAGGTGCACTTTTAGAATAAAATTAGTGCTATATTTCACAGGGAATTTGTTCATGAACTTCAAAATTCTTTTGCTGCAAATAAATCCAATTCAATATTACAAAAAGAAAGGGTTAAGATCCAAAATAAACTTTTGCTTGACAAGTCTTGTAGACACATTTTTGGTCCTAATTTGACAGTTTGCAACACTTTCGCTTATACAGTTACACTTTATGACTTCTTAAAACAAACCCTCTCTTACCAATTTCACCTGTTACTGTTCCTTACTTTTCAATTAAAAGGCTATACCCATTACCAAGAGAGACAAGGTGGGAAGCCATTGCAGCCATTCACTTTTTGACTTCGGCATTAACTAGTATAATCTCAAATTCACTCACTGTACATCTTTTCAACTGATCAAGCCAACATTGTTCTTCTATTACTCACCCTTTAGACATGCACACAGCCTTCAGATTAAGTGTCACCTGTTCATAGACGGATGGTGGGAGGGCGAGGTAGAACAGTCTGTTACAGTTCCCGATGTCGGCGATCATCTTGTCCAGCTTGAGAAAGTCCCCTGCCTTGTCGTAAGCCCCGCTACAATACTGGTTAATTTTCAGGAAGGCATCATACTTCCTTTCACACCCCTCTGGAACCTATGGAATAAGGGATGAAACAAAAAGTGGGATTTTACAGTTACAATGTGATACCTGCCTCAGTATGGATGGAGAAAAAACCTTTTAATTTAAAATCTATTTATGGCTAGTCTGGTAGACATGAAGAACCATTGACATAACATAAGTCAGCCTGGAGGCTACCCCTTATAAAAATTTAAATCTCTTTTAAACCAAGATGGAAAAGAACTATGTGAGATCAAAATTGGTTCTATAACCACTATGTTGTTTAAATATGGGGTTTTACATCTCATTAACACTATTTCAGTTATGTTGTGATGCCCGACTCTAAATGATGGGGGAAAAACCCCTTCTCAACTGCCCATAAGGGCTGGTCAAGCAGGTAGAACCAAAGACACTCTGTAAGTCAGTCAGGACACTGCCTCTGATGAAAATTCAAATCCCGTCACCGGGACTTGAACCCAGACAAAGAGAGGCCATGTGATTTCAAGTTATGTTCTATAACCACTAGGCCACGGAGGACTAAGAAAAGACCTGGTATTATTGGATTAATATCACATCCCCTTTGGTAAAGTAGGCGGTCCTAACACCAGACTAAAGTATAATAAAAATGTTGCACTGGCTTATGTATTCTTTCTACATGATAAGCAAAAAGACAAATTAGAAAAGACATACCTTAAGAAAAGGAGCCCACCTCTCCTTGAGGTCTGACACTTTGAGATTACTTCGGGCATACCCTATAATGTGTGTGTCCTTTGGTAATAGCTCGTCTTTGAATAGATTCCTGAAAACACATTAATTAACCCATTACTCCATAATTATCACTTTGAGGCAAGAAACTACTTTGACAAAATGATAAACTTCTCATTAGGAGCAATTCATCTTTTTGTCACAATGTTTTACTCTATTATATTATAAGGAAAAGTAGTTTGTCATTGCAAAAATAATTTTTTTGTTTTGTTGTATAATACTGCTGCTTTCAATTCAAAATATTTACAAAATTTTCATGAGGGAAAAACTATGGTTCAATAAAAAAGCTGTTAACTATTCATAATCCACCATTATCAAACTCATTCTTTAGATGGATTACCTTGTTTGTTCTTGGTATACATAGGTCAGGGTCAGAACTATTTGCTGTATACCGCCAACAACCAAAGTAATCTGACGAAGGAAAGAAATTGAAAATGGCGGATAATGGGTATTCTACTTTAACTCAAATATCTCAGTTATGTTAGGATCCACCTGTACTAGGCTTGGGGTCTGAGTGACTTGCCAAAGGACACGTCAACGAAACAAGGGGGGTCCTTGGGGCTTGAACACGGGACCCCCAAGTTTTAAGTCCACAACATTAACCACTGGGTCACGCAGGACCCCCTGCAACTTGATGTGTCTGCTTCAGACAATTTATGAAACCTTTAGTTAAAGCTATTACAAACAAGCAAGTTTGCATTACACCAGATGTATGCCTCACAATTTCAGAATGTTTTGTTTATTTGAAATACAGTCTAACTTGTGTTAAGCAGCCACCCTTTTAAGCAGCCAACCTGCCTTAAACAGCCACTACAGAGAGTCCCATTGTTAGGTTTATAGTGTAAATCAATTTGTGTTAAGCAGCCAACCTGTCTTAAACAGCCAATTTACTCTGTCCCATAGGCTGGCCTCTTAACACAAGTTTGACTGTATGCTTAAGGTTGCCACCATTATCAAACCTTCCTGGTTTAACTTTACATTCAGTTAGAGTCATGCTTGATTAATCCTTAACATTTGTGTGCAAAGTGATATGGGTAAATTCGCTGAACCTTTTTCTCCATTAAACCTCTCTATGAAGCTCTAGCTGAAGTAGACTTTGAAAACCCTTGAGGCAAAAGGATTAATGGCTTCAAACAAGCAAACATATTTTCTTCTTGGATTTCTTTTTTTTGTCATCTCAAGGGTTCAGTGCAAAAGTATATAGTATAGTAAGTGCTTCATAAACATTAAGATGAGGCAGGCTATTTATAAATTGATTATAATACAGACAAAGTCTTAAAGTAATCTTTAGTTTAAACTTCATAAACATAAATCAAAAGATCATTGAGGTCAAAACTCGATAATTTATGAGTGTTATTATATGTGTGTTTACCAGTATCACAGAACAGTTTTACGAATGACTTGTTAAAGTCTTGCATTTATCCTTTCAAAAATAAGAATTTCTGAGACTTAAATCAACATTGATTTGTTTTCATGGCCATTTTGCATTAAAATTTTCAGTCAAATTGTAATTAATTCCCAGCTCATGATGAAAATTCAATCAAGACTATAGAAAGTGCTTCATATTCACTTACAATAGTCTAGCTTTAAGCCCACGATTATTATATATAGGGTGTCAACAATTCTTCAGTTATGTTATAGCTATCCTGGATTCACCTGTAAATGTACTAGGCTAGGGCTTTGAAGTGCCTTGCCAAAGGCCACTTACACAAAACTAGAGCTATCATCCGGCTCGATACACAGCACCCCCATATTCTAAGACTATAATGAATGTCAATCTATTTGAACTTAATAGAGTATCATGATTAAGCAGTGTATAAAAATACTTTATGCTTACTGAAGCTTTTAATATATCCGGGTTTAAAGGTTTTTCTGTGTAGGTTGTTTTATTCATAGATACCTCGCTATTTTCTAACCAACCACAAGTTGTAGAAAACAACCAGGAAAACTATTGAATTTGTTGATAAGAGGTTGAATCAACTCAAGTCAACAGCTACATATATATATATAAACTCTGTGATAACTCTATAAATGCAGATCTTCAGTATGTGTATGTATAAACTTAATGTAAATGTATGGGAGGTTTATTCCTTGAAAGGAATTGTTTGATAAATTTGACCATGTTTTCCTTTATGATTCGGAAGACTTCGAAAGAAAAAAATAGAAAAATAATAAATTGATCGTAACAGTTTATCCTATTCTAATGTTTGTCACAATGTTGTTTACCCATTCTGTTTTTTGTTATAAATTGTCTTCTACTGTTGCTTTCAATTGGAATTGTCACACATTTCCACATGGGAAAGGGGGGCGGGGGGTGAGGGAATCATTTAAAGAATTTATCATTTGTCATCTCTCCAAATAATGAAATACGTATCATAAACATTTAAAGATTTGTAAGATAATTGTTAAATAATGAGAATTTCATCTTCATATATTTACCATAACACTGGGTATATCTTCTTCTTTGCAAGGTCACCCTAAAACAAAAAGAGAAAAAAAAAGATGCTAGAGTTGACAAACAAAAGATATGGGTTTTTATTGTGTTTTCAACACTATTTCAGTTATAAATATCTAAGCATCTACAGCACCTGATAAAGCTTTAATTGTGTATGTTGTGTATCTCTTCACACCATTAATATCCCACCTTGCTGTCTCTGCTAAAGAAGTCTTTAGAAATCATTGTGACAAAAGAAGAAATTGCTTGTCACAAGCAATTTCTCCTTTTGTCACAATGATTTACATGCAGCCATAATGCACATGTTATTCTTCATATATTGCAACTGTTTCACCATACATTATAATTGTCATCTGCTGATGCTACTTTCAATTTGGACCTGTCACAATTTTCCTCTTTAATACTGCACAATATTGTTTTCATGTCCACAACACTTTAATACTTGAGGAGGTCATGGGTTCAAACAACGAGGTAAACTCAACCATCTAAGCTTATGTGACAGCAACAAGGTGATTTTACAACCAACATCTTAACCTTTTCCCCCATAATTACTCATTCAAACACATCTCAAGTAAGGAACTTGAGAAATTGTTGTCAAAAATAAGAGAATACTCTTGCTGAAACATCTATAAGCATGAAGGATTTTCAGACAATGTTGAAATGAAAATGGTGATTGACAAATAATTACACAATAAAATTATCAATACAATCAAAATGTCTCAAACACTGCATTCAGCAAAGTGTTAATCCTTTACCAAACGCCAAATTTTAGACTGTCCCAAATTGGGAGAGTTTGCAGACAACATTTCAAATTGTGATGAAGTTAAAAAACAATCTTCTGATAGGGCAAATTACATTGTGGGAAAAGGAGAAATTCCATTTCCCACAATGTTTTCTTAAGTAGTGTGCAACAAACTGGTCAAATGTCGTTATTGTTTTTGGGTTGAGGAAACTCTATTATCTAACTAAGATAAACAGAATGTAGTTAGTAGCTGTTTAATATGACAGTAATATTTTTCCTGTTACAAGAATTCTGCAGCAAGCAATTCTGCAAACCAAAACAGAATAATTGTCGTCTGCTGCTTCTTTCATAATAGACTTTACTCAAGTTCCAATATGGTAGATTGGATTAACCCTTAGAATGGTGGGTAATTTTCCAAAAATAGATTTTAGTGTTGTGTGCTTTCCAAAACCTTAAATTTCTGCATAAATTTGATGAAAAATACTAAAAATAAATCAGATTAGCAAACGGGTTAGATCACAGGCAAGCCACCAATTTACTTGGCAACTGGCCTGGATCTATTTACCTGTTTGCATAAGCATGAAGAAGATTCCAGCACTATAAGGGTTAAACGCCTGCTTGGTTGAAACAGAATAGAATTACAGGTATCTATCAATTATTTTATCTGTATATTGACAGGAAAATCATTGAAGCAAGGGAAGAATTAAATGGCTGACATCTAAGTGGATCAGATAAGTCTTGTAATTTGTATTGATGAATTGAAAGATTAAATAACCAGACCGCTTGTTACATGGATGGTACATAAAATTACATAAGAAAAAACCCCTTCAGGTTATTTAGTATTTTCCTTTTTCTTTCCCCAAGTGAAACATCCTTAACACATTAAAATCTTACATCGCACTTTTTGCGTTTTCCAGCAGACAACTTTCAAAAAGCATAATGGCAAATTTTAGGAGAAATTGCTTGTCACAAGCAATTTCTCCTTTTGCCACAACACTTTTTTAACTTATTCACAAAATAAAACAGCAGAACTGAAAGGTGTTTCACATGTTTACAAGCTTTCCTAAAGGCTTCTGCTTCAAGTAAAAAAATGTCGTCTGCAGGTGGTAAAGAGTTAAGTAATGTTATCCAATAGTATAAAGCCTATCTAATTGTTATAGTATTCTTGATTACATCATAGTCATTGTACTTCTTGAGAAAGGAATGTAACTTCACATCTTTTAATTTATAGCATTTAACTGGCTTATTTATTCAGAAACACACAAATACTGTGTAACTTCTTCCTTTAGTCAAAATATAGGGTGCAAATTGTCTTAGCACCAAAGGCAAAGTCTCTAAAAAACAATCATGAAAAAAGAAGTCATTGTTAATAAAAAGAGAATCTTAAAAAATTCTTGTTTTTTAAAAGTTTTCTTTCAGTTTTGATTAAACCTTATAGTGCTGGAACCGACTTCATGCTTATGCAGACAGGTTAGATCACAGGCCAGTCACCAAGTAAATTGGTGGCTGGCCAGTGATCTTTTCTGTTTGCTACTCTGAGTGTCTTTCCTCATCAAAATTAAGCAGATATTTCAGGTTTTGGAAAGCAGATGACACAAAAGTCTATTTCCAGAAAATTACCCAGCATTCTAAGGGTTGAAACAATTACCCATTCTCAACATTTGCTCAAACATTTGTTCACTCTCTCACTGATATAATTTTCTCTTGATGGGTAACCAAGAGAAAATTTCAAAGAAGTGCACGTCGTGATTGCGTTAGAATTCCTGTCAACCATTCAGGAAGATAGCAGTCTTTCACTAACAAATACAAGGTTTAAATTTGGAAAATCTCCAAATTAATTGAATCAATTTACACTTCCTGGTGGATAGAACGTGAGATAGCTAACTCAATTCAAATAGAGGGTTCAGTGCAAGACTATAATAAGTACCTCACCTATGTGAAAATAAGTAAAGTCTTGCATTGAACATTCAATTTTTTTGGTAACTTAATTGCATCCCTGCAGAAGACTTTTAAGCAACCGCTGTGACACAAGAGGAAAATTTATTTTGAGAAATTTCTCCTTTTCTCACAATGCATTCTATATCAATGTGATGAAAAGATGTAATGTTCTAAGATATTTAATTGTTGTCTTAATTATATTGCTTTCAAGTACAACCAGTCTTAAGTTTCTAAAGGGTGAAATATTGGAATAAATTGAATGAAGCATCAAGAATGAAAGCTTAATAATGCTAACAACTTCTGGCTACATTGAGAAAGTAGAGTGAAAACAAAATCGTTAAAAGCGATAAAAATGAAAATTTCATATTTCAATAAACAGTATACTGACTTCACCAGTTCAGGTAACAAAATATCAGACAAATTAACCTAGACAGATAAACATGAATAACAGTATTATTGTATGATTGAATGGAAAAAACATAAAAAGCATCAATAAATGCCAGGATTTCTGTTATTGAAAGAAAATTCTAATTATGCAATGTCTCTTGCATAAATACAGGACGAATGGTGTTTGTATTTATACAGGCTTTGGTGTGAAAGCTTTCTTGAGGTGTATTTTAATCAAATTACTTGTCAAAAAATTGCTGCTGTGTAATTTGAACAAAACTGCAGCATCAGTATTCTTATTATTTTGCAGATTACATTTTTTGACACTTACTTCATAATTCTTTACTGGGACGTATTGAGACGACTTTCAAAAACACTGTGGCAAAAAAAGAAATTGCTTGACACAACCAAAGCTAATAAACATTTAAATTATACACTTGTTGTTTGGTAAAATTATTGAAAATGAATAAACACTTAAATGTTAAAGCTATTGTTTGGTCAAATCATTGAAATTGAATAAACACTTTAAAAATAATAGAGCTGAAATGTTTGGTAAAATTATTGAAAATAAATGAACACTTAAATCATAGATTTGATTATTGTTAGGAAAAAACTAGTGAAAATTACAGAGCTGCTGTTGGTAGAATTATTGAAAACAAATAAATAAACAATCAACAATAGATCTATTGTTTGATAAACTAATTGAAAACGAATACCCTTGAAAAATAGACATATAGAACTGTTGCTTTGTAAAATAGTTGAAAACGAATAATCACTTACTGATGCTCCCATAACCACAAACACAGATGGCTTATTACTTTTGCTGATAAGCCCTTCTCTTATTTCCTTCAGTATGGCTTGACTATCCATGACAGGTACCTTTACAGACGACATTTTTCTATGGAATCTTAATTTTACTTGAAAATGCTTTTAAATAATTTCAAAATAGATAAATCAAATTAATACACTTTAGAAACAATGAAAACAAGCAAACTTTATAATCAACTCTCTATCCAAAAAAAAATTATTTTCTCAAATTATCCTTAAACGCAAAAAACTGGGTCCTCCAAGTCCAGAGCTCGCAAGAGAAATGAAAGTCAACATACAATGACATACATTTACAACCAGCAAAACAAATAGCCTACAATACCACCAACCCTTACCGGTAATCTGATGCAGACTTTACCCATAAAAAATTTGTGACTGGACAGATTTCAATAAGAGATAAAACGCATATTTTCTATACATGTTGTTATTTTGTTATTTATATATTTTCTTTCTTATCTTGCCTATGATTGTTTGTTAATAATGGTTTAACATCCTGTCAATAGTATTTTAGTTATAAATACAATGTATTGTCATCCCTTTTTACCACCTGCAGACGACAATCTTTTTACTTGAAGCAGACAACTTTAGAAAAGCTTTGTAAACATGTGAAAAACCTTTCAGTTCTGCTGTTGTGTTATGTGAATAGACTGAAAAGACATTGTGACAAAAGGAGAGAGTGCTTGTGACAAGCAATTTCTCCTTTTTGCCACAATGCTTTTTGGAAAGTTGTCTGCTGCAAGATGTAAAAATGTGGCGTTAGGTGGTTATGCCATATCTAGCTCTGGCTTGTATTCTATGGTGGAAAACCAGTTGCTCAATGAAGAATTTATTACAAGTCAGATGTAAAGAAGAGATAAGATGCATATTTCTCATATATATATATAATTATTTCTTCATTTCTTCTTTAAACCCTAAGCAATGTTTCTTTGATATGGGGTTTACCACATATCAACAGTATTTCGCTTATATTGCCATGCCTGGCTTATCAGCAAAGACCACAAACTTAACTGCCAATGAGGGCTGGTGATGTCAGGTAGAATCAATGGCTTTCCTAAGTCAGCCAGGAAACTACCGCTCATGAAAAATTCATATGTATTGTAATTTGAACCCATGCATAGAGTGGAAAAGTGATTTCAATTCCTGCATTCCAGTTTATATGGAGTTTAATGAGAATTCTTATGACAACCCAAATATGAGGTTTTACCATAATATAGGTTTTGAGACAATGCATGCAAAAAACACAGATATGGCAAAAATCATAACTTCTGATGGTTGGCCCTTTTAAAGAAACAGTTTATGGCTTTTAAGTGCCTGTGATAGAAATCAGCTCAGACCACAAACAAATTCATCGTCTAATAACGAGAAAATAATCCAAAAAGCAATTTCTTAATTAACCTACAATAATTGCAATCTTATCCGAGTAAAATGAAGACTTCAATCAAAAAAGTTACTGTCAACTGAAAACCAGTACAAATTTTTGATTATCAGAAATAAAACATGAATAAAAAATGAAATAAACTAGGCAGATGAGATTTCTTAGGAGACTGATTTAAAAAAAAAAAATCAAATTGTATAGACAACCCTTAATCTATTATGCCTACAGCCATAATTTTAAGACCTACTGGTTTGTTCAAATTAGGATAATGAGAAATCTTTTTTTTTTTTTTTTAATATCAGAATATACAACTAAACTCTTTACCATCTATAGACGGCATTCTTTTTTTTACTTGAAGCAGACAACTAAGAACAGCTTGGTAAACATGTGAAAAATCTTTCAGTTCTGCTGTTTTGATATGTGAAAAGATTGAAAAAGCATTGTGGCAAAAGGAGAAATTGATTGTAGCAATTTCTCGTCTTGCAACAATGCTTTTGAAATTCGTCTACTATAAGACGCAAAATGTGGCATTAGTTGGTAATGTGTTAAACAGTACCCTGCTGCAGGCAAGCGATCAATCTAAACAAGTTTCTAGTTAAATGATCAAGGCAACAAAACATCTTGGGGCTATCAGATCCATATCTGTAAATTAAGGGTTTGATGCAATACTTATAATGGTAAGTGTTCCACATTTGTGATGGAATTCCTTTTGTATTGCATTGAACCCTCGAAAAGTAACAAAACTTTAAAAACAAACAAGTGCCCTCTGGTGATTTCCATCTATCTATTTACCAAACCTTATACTGTTTGCCATGCCAGATTAACTTTGCAGATGCCAATTAAAATCACGATTGAATTTGAAGATGCTTCAGTGATACGGCACAAAAATAGCCATATGGAAAAAGAGAAAGAGTGCTAGTATGAGCGGTTAAACCATTTCAAGCAATAATTTCAAAATTGATCTGCATTAACTAATTCAATTGAATCTTTGGTTTCATGGATAAAAAAGATTAGCCCTATCTATATATATATATATATATATATATATAAACAGTTCAAAGAGATTTTAAAATGTTGCAATCATTGCATACTTTAGAATTAAAGGTCAAAATATTACATTTTTTGTCACATGCCTTGTGTGTCCTTTCATATCATGTTCTATTAGAGGCCTATCTAGTGTCCTGCAGCAGAGACTCTAATTAAACACAATTAAGACTTAAAGGGTTCAATGCTTTTGTGAAGGACTTACTATAGTCTTGCATCAAACCGTGGGTTGTAACTGAGAATACCCAATACCGGATATAAATTAGCAACTCACCCGTAACCATACTAGGGTAATATAAACATTCTAGTTTCAGTACATGTATTTTTTACCATGTACCTTTCTTTCTCAAACCAAAATTGTGTGATGGGTCCAAATAGGGAATATAACACCATTACTAAACCATATTGACATTTGACCAGATTATTGCTGACAACTCTGGAAATTATTGAGGGAAAAGGAGGAATTGCTCAAATCGAGCAATTTCTCCTTTTCCAAAATGTTGTCTGTCCTATCAGAAGATTATTTTTCAATTTCATGACATTTTGAAATGCCATCTGCAGACTCTTTCATTTTGGGAGAATTGAAAATATGGCGTTTGGACACAAAACATATCCCTGTTAGAGTGACAGCAGATGGATAAAGTATCCAAAGTTGTTTGAGATTGAGAAAGGATACCTTATTTTTTAACAAAGCTATATAGAAGATGTATTTGACATTATTTTCCTTATGGTGCAGAAAGAATAATATGATAAACATGTATATATTTGGTAAAATTAGATATGTTTGATTATACATCATTTGATTATCATCAGTTTTAAAGCTTCTTGTTCATAGAATCTGATGTAGGAAACTTGGATATCAAAATATTATTATAAAACTGTAAAGCAGCTGCACTGCTGTATGAGACAAACTGGATAATAGCTTTTTGAAGTGAAATCAGTTCATATTAAAGTATTAGAGCATGTATAAAATGAATTCAGATCCTAAAGTGTTGCAACCGTTTTGAAATACATTGCATTTTGTCTGTTCATACTATTGAGATATGATGATACATTTGGTAACAGCTTTGTGTTCAGTAGCTATCTTTTATCAAATCATATAAATTATACTGTACCGCACTTGTTACATATACGATATTTCATATTGACTTGCAAATTGCCTCATATATGAATAAACACATTTAAAGTTATAAAGAGGCTAAAGCTGTATGATGAATTTTCTGGGTTGCATGCATGAAACAAGCATAGACAAAAAGATATCCCTGTTGTCTTATTCAAAATGAAAACCACTAATCTACTTTACATTAGTGCTGTTTGTTGGATTGATAAAATAGACTGTTGAGAAGAAATGTCCAGAACATGTTTGTCATTCAGGATCTATGGCAAAATAATGGCTCCTGAGACATTGGTGCAATCTGTCACCCCTTTCTGTCAAGTAACCTGCATTATATTGCAAAGGCAAAACAAAAATATCTTTCAATATATTTTTTGGGTAACATTCATTATTGTATCATCAGACATCTACCAGACAATAAGAAAAAATGTCTGGCGACCATTAAAATGACTATCTCAGTATCTCACATATGGAGATTACAATCTTTCCAATGTCTTCTATTGATAAACTGACAACAAAGATCTAAATACAATGTAGTTACATTAAGCAAGATTATTGGTATCTTTCTCAACCTCATCCTTAATGAAGAAGTAAAAGAAATTGCACATTTGTTATGCATATATAGTAAGCTGTTTAACATTTTTTTTTGTAACCAACGATGCAATATATCTATTCTGCGAAATCATCAAAATTGGTAAGGGAGTCTAGAACCTAGATCATGAAAAGGATTCACAAGCTGAGTAAAGTAATATTGTATGAACTAATATGGGCTGTATACTTACTGTAATAAGTAAACTACATGCATGTTGATCATGTTTATCAAGTTTGTTGTGTATTGAATCTGAGGAATATACCCATTCAGCATAATTTTTGCATGAATGAGGATAATGAGTTTTTAAGTGCAATCTAAAAGGCAGTTATTCTGCACTTGCATAGTATTCTAAAGTAAGCTAATGTGGCCACAGCTGTTTTGTTGCAAACAATTCCAAATTTGCTTTCAACACTATCAACCCATTACCAAACTATAATTACTTAACCCTTTCCCTAACAATAACGACATTTGACAACTTTGTTGCAGAGGAATTTAGAAAACATTGTGGGAAAAGGAAAAATTGCTCGTGACGAGCAATTTTTACTTTTCCCACAAGGTTTTCTGCTCTTTCTGAAGAATGCTGTTCAATTTCATCACAATTTGAAATGTTGTCTGCAAAGTCTTTCAATTTGGGACAGTCGAAAATGTGTTGTTTGGGAAAGGGTTAAGAATTCAGAGCATGACTTGTATGAGTTAAATTGAGCTTTATCAGAGTTTTAAAGGTGCATCGATGGCTAAAGGACATTTAGCATGCATTACGATGATGCAGATCTATACAAGTATAATTAATTATTTACAGGCTAAAATGTGTTGGGTATATGAAAAAAAAAATGTAAAAAGTTGTATTTTTGTGAATTATAACAAATAAAGGATTTGTAAAGATTTGATGAGAGATTGTAAATGAAAAATTGTAATGAATGAATGATCTCAAGTATATTAAGTGAATATTTAAAAAAAATAAGAGATAATAATTTGATGTAAATTCCAATCTCTACTAAAAAAAGAAAGAATTAATTCAATTAACTCCTGAAGAGTCTCAACATTAAACTATCTAGAACAAATTGAATGCAATCAAGTAATAAATTGTTAAACATGACATAGGACTATGGTAATTTTCATCACCCAAATATCTTGTAAAAGTGTTGAAAAAGAAGATGATACTGACTCTACGTCATTTAATTGTAGTCAAAACATTGCACTAGATTTCCCTTTTTTCAGTAGTGTTTGACGCCATGTCAACAATTCTTTAGTTATATAACTGCTTTCATGGAATTTACCAGCATGTCTTTGTAACTGCCACAAAATCAAAATGGGAAAGCATTTCTATTCACCTACATAAAGATTCAAGCAGGCTGTGTAGATGTCCTTGAACTTTATACCATTATGATGAGGGTTTACAGCAGGTCTTCATAAATATAGAATCAAAATCTCAACAGTTGGTCATTTACAAGTCAGCATATTTACAACCTTTTCCCCCTTCTTTTCTGGATTTGACATCCACAGTGTCAAGAAATCCCAATTTATAGAAGGGTTGGGTTTTGTGACTGAGGATACCACATATTTTGCATTTATACATTATTCAAAAGGATTGTTATACTTTTAAATTCATCCATCAGTAAGGTTGATACTTCTCACTCAATGACTTGCACTTAATCACTTTAGAAAGAATGAGTTATCTCCCACACTGGTTGTAAGACCATAATATATCTCCCAACAAACAGAAAAATATTCTCAATTTAGTCTTTTTGACACAGCTGCTACTATGTATGCAAAAGAAGCTTTTATAAACCACTGTGACACCTGGAGAATTGTCTATCTGACAAAAATAAATCCATTCTTTATCATACTTAGAAACTTTTGTATTGAAATACTTTTAGCTTAGACCAATCACCAAAAGATCCTGCATAAACCGGTAATAGTAAAAGGCAGGAGGAGGTAGTGTCTAAGATTCCATTGTTTAAAATATTCATGGTTGATCATATTTCAAGGTTCAGCGGTCTATAAAAAGATATAAGATTATTGTGCATGACTTATTTCAAAAACTGTACTAACTCATACATTGATGGTTAAATACAAAACTATAGTATAAGTAACTAGTCCGTCCTTCACAAATGAGAAGCACTTTCTCTAAACTTTTTCATTGAACTCTTGTCATTGCGTCTTGATTATGAAAATATTTGTATGGTGTTTAATGCCATACCA
This sequence comes from Cerastoderma edule, assembly GCA_947846245.1. NCBI lineage: Eukaryota > Metazoa > Mollusca > Bivalvia > Cardiida > Cardiidae > Cerastoderma > Cerastoderma edule. Next base: position 12,475,935 of record OX401413.1, read on the forward strand.
GTACTAGGCTAGGGCTCTGAAATAACTTGCCAAAGGTCACTCCCACAAACCCAAAGAAGAGCCATGTGATTTCAAGTTTTGTACTCTAACCAGGCCCAAAGAGAGGAACGGGGCAAGAGGAATATTCTAAGTATCTGCAAAGAGGTAAAGGTTCAAACATTTATAAGTATTCTGTCTGCTTGATCTTCTTCTTCCAGTTAGGTAGTTGACTCAATTAAGAGTGTTATACTACGGCATGACGGTCAGGATTAAAAGCCCAGAGGGCAATATTTACAATTAAAAACAAGTTCCAGCTATGTCTACTGGAACTGAGTAGCCGGAATGCTACCCAAGACCCCCTTAAATTCTTCCAGGGAACAAGTTGCTGCGGCTGGCGGAGACAAGCTGTTTCAGTCTCTGATCGTTCTTGGGAAGAATGAGTACTTGTATACATCCCGGTTTGTTGTAGGTACTCGGAATGTGTGTTGACCTCTTGTTCTTATGTCTGAAGGTATGAGGTAGTTGTCTGCTGGGATGGCAACTATTGCATGCTGGATCTTGAATAGTAGAAGGAGGCGGATCTTTACTCTTCTAACCTGAAGTGGTTCCCATCCTAGGGTGTTTACCATATGTGTGATGCATCCGGGTTGTCTGTCACTGTAATTCCTTGTGGTAAACCTTGCCGCCCTGCGTTGAACTTTCTCAATCTGGTTTGACTGCCCGATGTTATGTGGGTCCCAAAATGAAGCAGCATATTCAAGTGTGGGTCTTATGATCGCTTCGTAGGATCTGGCTTTTACTGATTTCTTGCAGCCTCGAAGGTTGCGTTTCAGGAATCCTAAAGTTCTGTTGACCCTTGATGTTATGTCATTTATGTGAGTGTCCCATCTTAATTTGTTGTTGATTGTTACTCCCAAATATTTGCTTGAGACCACCGTATCTAGTTTGTGGTTGTGAAGAGATCATTTCTTCTTGTGCTTCTTGTGAATCTCGTCTTGTACTTTAGGTTCTTCTTGTTGATTTCTGTGTACTGCAAAATCTTCAAAACCGTCACCATCTAATCCCAATCCCACGCTTTATACTTATTAGAAATGGTTACGTCTTCATTTACGTGTTGTCTGTCAATTCTAAATATTCTCGAAGAATCCCCAAAAAAGGTGTTCCAGAAAAATGTAAACAAACGCATGTCAAAATACAGGACAGTGTGACAGCAGTATTTAGCCTATGTCTGCTGGTCTATCTAAAGTAAAACAACTCACAGAAGCTCCAAATACAACAAATACATGTGTTGCACCGTGTCCCTTCTTCTCCAAGGTTTTTCGGATCAAGGAAAGTGGGTCCTGAGGTTGTTCCATGTCTGCCGCTATCCGTGAAATGAACCAGCCATATGAACTCAACGGATATTAACTGACAAAATGTAGTAAATATGAGCAAAACGGAAACTATTTCAATGCAAGTAATAGTAACCAATGCATTCATAAGTTCATAAGATCAGCCAAAGACCTAATAAACACAGATAAGCAACTCTGCAAAATACCGTTCTTTCTCGCGTTGACATCTCGTTCGCGAGATTTTGCCTTCCTGTAAATACAGACGCTTTATTTTGTTAATCAAAGCGTCTGCCGTCGCTGATAAGCTATGGTAGCCCTTTTATTGACCCTCCCGACCCCAAAAACCAATAAACAGATGGCCACCAGCTGTGGTGCCCTGCTGTGATAATCACCGGGGATTATAACTTATTGTAATATTGCACTGTGTCAAACTGAAATGTCTAGCTGAATTTTATGACGGAGGAAAATTTCAGCAGCAAAATTTACTGTTAAAATATTAGCTTAAATCTATACTTTTGTGGAATGGGTCTCTAAATGGGAATTATCTTTTTTGCGGCATATCATGTACAATATTCTATGAATTAATAATTCGTAATGGGGAACATTCTATTTTCTTAAAAAAATGTACTCAATACCATCATCATCACCATCTGCATCATCATCATCATCATCATCATCATCAACAATGTTAGAATTATAATATCAAACAACAACTAGCTATATACTTCTGCGCACAAATATGCACCCGAGTCTGCTTTTTATCTCTTGATTTGCAGCATGTTGATGTCATACACTTCCAGCACACACAAACATGCTGTCATTAGCGGCAAATTTTACACTTTCTTTGCATGGCAATTATTTCCAGCTGAACCAAACAGAACATATCGTTACATCTTCCACGTATACAGTTTATATACAATAAGAGAGTACTAAGAATAAATTCAAATTAAAAAAAAAGACCAGTTAAGAGAATTAAAATGCCTCTTAACATCACAAACATATGAAAAAAAGTTCTTGATCTTCCCTTGTTCGATAAAAATATGTGTAATGAATCAAAGTTTGTCTAAATCAACCCATATTTTGTTTTTGATTCAGAGGAGTTAGACAAAAACTATTGCTCTACTACTAAAACATGCAACCATATGATTTCAAAAAACCAAGACCAGAAAAGAGAATTTAAATGCCTCTCAACATCACAAAAATGTATAAAAGTCCTTGATCTTCAATTGGTCGATAAAACTATGTGTAATGAATCAAAGTTTGTCTAAATCAACCCATATTTTGTTTTTGTTTCCGAGGAGTTAGACAAATACTATTGCTCTACTACTAAAACATGCAACCATATGATTTCAAAAAACCAAGACCAGATAAGAGAATTTAAATGCCTATCATCATCACAAAAATGTATAAAAGTCCTTGATCTTCAATTGGTCGATAAAAACATGTGTAATGAATCAAAGTTTGTCTAAATCAACCCATATTTTGTTTTTGTTTCCGAGGAGTTAGACAAAAACTATTGCTCTACGACTAAAAAATGCAACCATATGATTTCAAAAAACCAAGACCAGATAAGAGAATTTAAATGCTTCTCAACATCACAAAAATGTATAAAAGTCCTTGATCTTCAATTGGTCGATAAAACTATGTGTAATGAATCAAAGTTTGTCTAAATCAACCCATATTTTGTTTTTGTTTCCGAGGAGTTATACAAATACTCTACCATCCCATCCAATTCCAGCACTTTCGTTTCTATTGATGATACACATTTTAAAACACGTGTTTCACCAGTGGTAAAAGGAAATCAATTGTCTCATATGCAATTATTAATAAAAACAACACACTAATAAAGGAATGTTAAAACTATCGAAAAATTAATAAAATGAACGTTAGTTGTCACACTTTATTCAACCTTCGTTTACGTCGTCTAGCTGGCAGACACACTTCAGTGCCGACGAGATTAGGAAGTCTCGCATAGTCTCCCGAAATCTCATCCTCCACGAGATGATAAGGGAGTTCGGTCTTTACCTATGGGAAGTTGCTTATCTGTGTTTATTAGGTCTTTGGATCAGCACAGGAAATCGGGATCTATCATAGTTAAAAAGAGCTTAACTTAATATGAATTTGACTTATGTATAACAGTTCTTCTTCCTGCAGACTTGTGAACTGTTGAATCATCTACAAGCAAACTCTTTATCATCCCTTAGAATGCTGTGTAGTTTGGCTGTTATTGACTGTCATAGGGAGCACAGCTAGAGTTGGCAGACATAGATCTATGTCTCTGCAGTTGGCAAGTTTGTTGTCCATATTCCAAAGCTCACCAAAAGCCTTAACGGACAAACAATTAATTACTGAAATTAACTATTAAATCATTAAACGGACAACTGCAGAAAAGGTATATGATATACCCGGTTTAGGAGCGAGTAAATCCAAATCAGATTTCGCCCCATCTTACACCTAAGGGATGGTATGGAATTTCAGAGTTAAATTTGTAAGCAACTGCATACATCAATCTGAGCGTATGGATAATAACAAGTTCTCTGTGGTATGGAAGGGAACCATTGTGTCAAACAGAGACTTTGGAGAAGGAACAGTGACATGATCAGATAGATCTGCAAGGAAAAGCCTGATGTGTTTAATGTTTGAGTTACTGGTTTTTCCTGAGGAAGAAAAGGCTAAATGTTTGTTGCGAAATGTTGCTAAATCTATCAGAGCTATCAACAATGACTTCATTGCAAAGGATGATGATGGAAGGTGAACTTTGTTTATATGGGATTTAACACCATGTCATCAGCATTTCAGATATTTTATGTCTTGACCAAGGACACTCCAACAATAACAACTCCAGTGCTGCTGGTGAGGATTGAACCTTGGACCCCCAATGCACAAGTCCTTCACCTTTACCACTGGGCGCGCAGGACCCCTGAACTTAGGGAAATAGATACATTACCCCTTATAGTGCTGGAACCGACTTCATGCTAATGCAAACAGGTAAGATCCAGGCCAGCCATTAAGTAAATTGGTGACTGGCTTGTGATCTAACATGTTTGCTACTCTGAGAATTTTTCCTCATCAAAATTATGCAGATATTTTAGGTTTTGGGAAGCAGAAGGCACAAAAATCTTTTTCCAGAAAATTACCCAGCATTCTAAGGGTTAAGATCATTGCAAGTGTGGTCTCAAAAAGGACAACACAATGTACATCCAGGGATGACTCAAGGTTCAACATTAGATTTGTCATGCACATAAAGAGCCATATACCTGGAAGGGAATCAAGCAATGTAAAAGATGCTTCCGTGTTAAACAAAGGGCAATGAAGGGGATATTACGTTTTGATTTAGATCTGTTTCAAACCTCTTTAAACAAAAACTGGGTAAAAACAGGACACTATTGAACAACATAATCTTCCAATACATCCAAGGGTGATTGCTATGCATCTTGAATCAGGGTTGAAAAAACAAGGAGAAAAACCAGGAGTGTCAATTTATACTTTATTTCATTATACTTTTTTTCGTTATTTTCTCTCTCTTAACACCATTCACAATTTGAAACTCTGAACCTTTTTAAAGCCTTACTTATTGATAAAAAGATCAATGTCAGCACATTGTCAGCACACATTAATTGTGCCTTTTCATAACGCTTTACTTCATTAGAAACTTTGTGAGTTGTACATATCAAAAGCATCGATAAATTGCTATAAGCAGGTATGAAAAATTACCATCCCATAGTGAAAATTGGTACAAACGACTGTAGCAAAAGGAGAAAATGCCTTCAAGAAAATATTTATGCATCAGTACAGGGAGAGAATACATGTCTGTCATGTCATTAAACAACTTAATCTAAATCTCCAATCTGACCAATAAAGATGTTCATAATCACATCTAGATGTATGCAGACAAAAGATTCTGACAGAGTTGCAATGGAATTAAGGGTTTAATGCAAGGCTAAAGTAAGTCCTTTATGTACATGAAGGAGCTACTGCAGCCTTGCACTGAACCATCAAAATGAGTATAATAAGTTCACTAACAGGTAAGTCTCCATTTATCACTATTCTTTAAAACCGTTATAAAAGCATTTGTAAATCTATTCATAGAACAGGGGTAACAAAAATCATTTTCAAAAAGCCTAAATGGACAAATTATAGTTTATATCTTGCTTTGTGTATCAAGGGTTCAATGCAAGACGATAGCACTTACTTTAGTCTTGCATTGAACCCATGGAATGTAGCAGACCCTTTCCAAGCCGTCTAGTTAAGAAGGTGTACGAGTCTTTTTTTAACACAGTATTTCATGCAGCATTTAAAAAACTTCCGGCAAAATCCTATGTTTTGTGTATTCATGAGAATTGTCTTCCTAGAATGATTGAAATGAGTATCCACAATATAGGGATCAGCAAAAGAAAAACCAAGTAAGCATAGGGTGTACACCTCTAATCTGGAAATTTTCTTGCCACTTTCATATGTCTTTCTTATGTCAAGACAATTCTAATAAGTACCCAAAGAAACAATCCAGAAATTAACTTGGGTAGACCTCTTCTGAAATAAGCCTCTTATCTGGACATCTATTCTCCACTTTCATACTGATGGCTCAGCGCAAGACTATAGTAAGTGCTTCACGTTTGTGAAGCACTTACTATAGTCTTGCGTTGAACCCTCAATATGTCTTTCTTGTATCAAGACAATCCTTGTGTCAAGATAATCCAAATCAATTCCCACAATTGAGGTTTTAGAGAAACAATCAAGAAGTTAGCTTGGGCAGACCTCTTCTGAAATACTCCCTTATCTGGACATCTGTTCTCCACTTTCACATGTCTTTCTTGTGTCAAGACAATCCCAACAAGCACCAAGGATTGAGGTTTTAGAGGAGCAATAAAGATGTTACCTATGAAATACGCCTCTTTGCTACACATTAGATCAGCATATTCATATGTCTTTCTTGTGTCGAAAAGATTTGAATGAGTGCCCACTGCATGGAGAATGTCTCTTATCTAGACATCTGCTTTTCACTTTCACATGATTCTCTTGTGTTTTAATTGTTAGTTTAAGTATCTGAATCTGAATCTGGTCGATTGTTTTGTTCCCTGATTTTCTGAAAAACAAGAAATAGCAATACAAAATTACATTGTCAAAGATACATGCATTTGTCTCAGTTCAAAATGTTTTATCATTCATTAGAAATTTTAGATACAAATAATAGAAGGACCAAGTAAAAACAAAACAAGTTTTACCAATCATAACTTCATGAGAAGTTTATTTGTTAGTTTTATTGGGGTTTTTTCAACACATCAACAAACTTCAAGTTCTATTGCAATGCCCAGCTCATCTAGGATAAAGGTAGATTCCTTACTGAACCCTTTACCAAACTAAAAATTTTGGGCCATCCCAAATTGAAAGAGTTTGCAGACAACATTTCAAAGTGTGATGAAATTGAAAAATACTCATCTGATAGGGCAGAAAAAATTGTGAGAAAAGGAGAAATTACTCTTAACGAGCAATTTCTCATTTTCCCACAATGTTTTCCAGAGTCGTCTGCAACAAACTGGTCAAATGTTGTTATTGTTTGGTAATGGGTTAACTGCCAATAAAGGCCTACCACGACAGTTAGAGAACCATTGGCACTCATGTAAATCATATTTTGTGATCTGAACCCATGCTGAGATAGGCTTTGAGATATCAAGGTCTTTATCCTTATCACGAGGCCACAGACGCTCATTTCAATAAGAAAAACTTGTTTTAAAGAACATGCAAGAGACAACTGAAGACAAATGAAGATATTTTAACTACGAAAGAAGAATCAGTTAACAATGACAATGACATGTAACAAGGTTGTTGCTGTGAATCAATATAACCCATTTTTCCCATAAATTTACTTGTGAAAGGTCCAAATTGAAAGCATCAGCAGATGAGAATCAATAGCATGTTAAAAATACATTTTCTTTTTAGGATATTGGCAAAACCATTCTTGACAAATCAAATTGCTCATGTGACCAATGTTTACGCACATATTTTTGCTTCTTTCACCTACTTTTGCCAATGATTTGCCACATTGTGTACCCAACATAAGTTGGCCATCAACTTTCCAGTTCTGGTAGTATATGATAACCCATACTTTATAGCGATGTTACGTCTTACACTCAGCAGAAAAATCTCATTTTAAGAGCAACTGTTTTGGACATGTGGCTATCATTGGCACAAGTACATGAAAAAGGCAAAAATACCTGTTCCGTCATGGGCGCGGCCATCTTAGAAGACATAACATTATAATCATTGGTCACTTGATTCGACTGCCTGCACACAGGAACCCCTGCATTGTTTATGTTGTTGTCAAATCAAAGCTAAACATTCATACTTCCTGTAATAACTGGAATAGCTTTGTTTCATCTCCAGCAGCTATGTCTTTAACATCTCTAGGTAAGGCGTACTGACTGTATGGACTGGGCATCACACCATGATGGGAGTCTATGTACCGAAAAACTGGCTGGAAAGGATTCGAGATGCACAGTGTTACAGTGTGGTGGAGTATTTACCTCGAACTGTTTTTCCATTACAAACTTTTCATTTGTTCATTAAGGGTTTATCCCATTATCAGTATATCAGTTATATTGTGATGCTCAGCTCATAATCAATAATGGAAGACTCCAAATCTATGTTTGTCTGTCAGTTAGGATTTTACATCATTTCAACAGTATATAAGTAATATTGTTATGCCTTACTCATTATCAATGGAGGAAAACCCCAACCGTAACTGTCCCTTATTCATCAGTTAGCTGAATAAAAATATGTTTAAACTAACTAACTGCCCATTAGGACTGAATACTTCTGTAAGTCATCAGGGAGACTACCTTTAATCAAAATTCAAATCTACCCTGTCCGTGAGTTGATCCCAGGCAGAGGGGAGCCATGTAACTTTAAGTCCTGTTATTTGACCACTAGGCCACCCAGGTCCTTTTTCTGATACAAATGAAAAGAATATTGTGGAAAGCATGTGGTTCAAACACAATTGTTGAATATTTCTTTGGTAAGATAGAGATGAATAAGTAAAAGGGGAATGACCCCCAATTAATCAAATTTGGCTCAAGTTTTAGTTATGTATCTAGGAATCATTCTCAGTCAATAATCAAAATTGAAAGATCTTGTTTCACAATCAATGTAAACAAAATTCGTGTTTACTAATCTAAAGGGGAAAAGATATCAAATTTCAACAATAACCAGGCAAAATTTGATAAATCATTTTCACCATTAAACAAATCATTCCAAAACTAAAGAAACGCCTGAAAATTCAATACAATACTAAAGAGGAAGTTAATTTGACCAAACATCATATCTCAACACATTACCACCTAACACCACATTTTTGCATCTAACAGCAAACAACTTTAAAAAAGCATTGTGACAAAAGGAGAAAATGCTTGTCACAATCAATTCCTTCTTTTGCCACAAAGCTTTTTTTTTTAATCTATTCACATTTCATTAAAGCAGAACTGAGAAATCTAACCATGTTTAAAAAGCTTTTCTAAAGTCATCTGCTTCAAGTAAAAAAAAAATGTTGTCTGCAGGTGGTAAAGCCTTAATTACATACCAAGTCTATCCCGGCCTCTGTGACTAATAATTCTTCAGACTCAAGTTCTTCCCAGGTAAATAGTAGGCCGTCAGTTACACGACCGAAGGGGTTGAAATCTAGTAACAACATTTTACCCTGAAAATGAAACGAAACATTCTAACCTATTCTTTCCCATTACAAAAACAAATCTTCAGTTCATGGCTTCTTTTGTGTTATATAACAGAAGCCTATAAATGGCATCTTCCAATAAAGAAGTTTTTTTAAAAGCAGATAGTATTTCCCAAAATTTAATGTCCATCCAGCTTTTTGAGTGAAAAGGCCAGCCATTTATTGATTTCATACCATTTCAGTTTTTCATTACACAACCTGTTACAAGTATCTATTTCCTTAATTTAAATGTGTATTGCAAGTGGGAAATAAATGTGGAGTTATAATTTAAATTGAATAAAGTTGGCACAAATTATTACCAATTTTTTTCCAATAACAAAATTAAACAAGTTAAGAAGGTGTTTCTCTTGCATTACAAAACTGCTTTCTCAAGAAGAAAATTGAACAAAAAAGTATTTCTTCTTTCTAAAGCAACAAAAATAGTCATGTGTATCACAGTAGAAGAACCCATTGGTTTTGTGGGAAGTATGAATATTTCTTTGAAAATACCTCAATTTATATATAATTACCTGATTTCTTCGATAGACATCGAAACAAACTGAAAAGAGAAAATTAATTTTACCATAAGTCTTTTAATAAACCCCTGTGAAAAACTTGTGAAACTGTGAAAAATAAATTCTTTCTTAGCAATTTGTTAATTTCTAAAATATCCAAAATCCATAAATGAGAGGAAAATCAGTATTGACAAACTGATATACCATGCTATAAGTGTATAAAAATATGTTAACAATGAACAATCATTATTTTCATGACAACCAGTTTCTTCAGGGCACATTTGTTCATAAACTACAAAATATCGAAATTAATTCAACAGCACAAATGCATGAGTTTATTAATATCCATAGTAAAAACATGAAGAAGTGGTAAGGTTTCTTACAACTACTGTCTGGAAAGTTTCCCTTGATGACGTGATAGTAAAAACTCTGTATATCTGCCTTAATTTCATCTTTGGCATCATGTATATAACTATAGTGCATGTCATTATGACGCTGGCATATACCTGAAAACAAATAAGAGGGGAATGTAATAACATCAACTTCATTTGTGTCTCCTAAATTCTATCTTCACTGGGCAAACATAAAAGTGTTTGATAACTCACTCATAGCCAGTGTGAAAAAAAAGAAGTGATTTTCCTATCAAAAATCATTCATTTTAAGGTGTTTTTTGTGTAAATTCTTTTTTATTTCAATCAGGCAACAACATTTTGATTACTTCTAATTGAATGATAACCAATATTAATAAGAATAAGGAGTTATTCCCCTTGGAAGAATATAAGATTTTGTTGGATAAATGAGAACCCAATTTTTTCCCCTTTGATACTTTTATTTAAGCAGCCACGGTATACTACTTTAGAAAGTACGGTAGAAAAAACCTCAACATTTCACAATGGTTTCTAAAAGGTGGGTCTTTTTGGTCTGAAACCAAAGGACTCAAACCATAAACTCAAGTTCTAAGACATCCGACTTAATCACTGGGCCATACAAGAGCCTAAACTTACCTATAACTTTAGCATCTTTAACAAAACACCGAAACTCATAAGCAGGGTTCAATTCTTCCCATCGACGGAGAACCAGTTCATATTTGACTGCTGTGTCGCTTTTGAGATTCTCATCATCACAACAATGGTCAAACCTGGGCATAAAAAGTTAAAAAAAAAAAATCTACATGTCGAGGGTCCAATGCAAGACTATAGTTAGTGCTTCATAAACATAAAGCACTTACTATAGTCATGCATTGAACCCTCAATTCCATTACAGCTTGTGTCAGAATCTTTGGTCTGCATACACCCATATTTGTTTTTGGGTTGAATGCAAGACTATAGTATTACATTGAACCCTTGAGTAAAAGAAGTTCTCTTTAGCAGTATGGTCAAAAAGTTCTTCTGGAGATGTCCATAGTTTTAAGCAAACAGCAAATCATTTCTTTGTACCAAACTGAAAGAGTTTGCAGATGCACTTATAATGGAAATATGGAGAAAAAAAAAACTCCTCTTTTTGGTTAGAAATCATAAATTAAAAAGGTAGATATTGCTTATAAAACCAATTAAGGATTTTCAAACAGTCAGTTTCACATGCATCTAATTCACACTAGTAAAATTACAGGACTGTATGGAAATGTTTCAAGATTCATTGGGTTCACACATTGTAAAATACACTAACAAATGTCTTAGTAAAGAGTTCATTTGTTAGATAATAAGTAAATAAGTAAAAGTGGTTTGAAAAAAAAAATAAAAATAAAAAGAGAGTGGAAAAAACAACAAGTCAAGCAGGTTTTCTCTTTGTAGTTATGTCAGAGGATAGTGGATGATGGCAGAAAGAACTTGCTTACGATGGTTAAATTCTTTAACTAGTGCAATTAGAAGAAAATGCCAATCAAAAGTTAGCGCCAAAATAATTTTAACTAATTCTAACTCCCAGTTAGCAAATGGATACCTTGAAGGCAACATGCAAGATTACATATATAGTAAATGGTTCATGTTTGAGATGCAATTTTATAATCTTACATTGAACACACTCAACTTGCTGATTTACTTACGGTTCTGTTAGGTCGTGACTTATAAAATCCGAGCTCTTCAAAAGCAGATAAACATCACTTGTGCAGGTACATTTCAGGGTTTTGTCAAAAGAAATCCATGACGCATCCTGTAAAACAGCCAGACCTTCTCCTTGACCATATAACCATTACTCCATAAAATCATGCTTTTTTGATCAATTTTCTTGCTAGTCCAAACATAAATAACTGCACAGATGAACTATTTTTGATTATAGGAAGAAGACATTTTGAAAGGACTAATTGCTATAAAAGAATAATTTCTAAATGCTATCATCTCCAGTAACATGCAAAATAAAATAAAGATGCCTTTGATAAAACAGTAATTGTAACATTTTAAATCTATCTTGGAGAGTCCTTGATTTAAGATTGTTTCTATTTTTTGCATTGAATGAACTTCAAAAAGGAATAATAAGAGAAAAATTAGTCGGCGATGTTCTACAAAAACAAATCTCCACCAAAATAACAGGCTAAAGATTTCTTGAAATGTACATGATGCACACTGTTTAACATTGTAACTCACTTAACCAAATGAAAATGTTACTTGTTAAATAGAAGTAATACACAGAGATGTAATAGGCAATAGGACTATCACTGCGTAATGGAATCTTACCCTTGGAGCAGACCAATTCAACTTTGGAAACACTTTCCCTCCAAGTTTCTTTATCGCTGCTTTCAACTTTTGCTCAAACTCTGGAAAACTGGGAGGCTGCAAAAGGGAAGTTAAAGAATTTACTAGCAATTGGTATCTATTCATTCTCCAGTTAAATGTTTACCCTAAAACAAAGCACCTTTGTTGAACATAAAATACAACAACGTTAGTAATTCTCATGGATAATAACTTGTTGATATCTTTTGGACACAGTAGTAGTTTAGTTTGGATTCATCACTTGTGATGCTTTAGACAGTATTTCAGCTAGCAGGGGCCTAACCATCCTCAAATAAATGTCACATCATTATCCTTTGTTAACCCTTAGAATGCTTGGTGTTAATCTAAAAATAGATTTTTGTTGTCTGCCTTCCAAAGCCTTAAATATCTGATTAGTTAATTGAGGAAAGATACCCAGAGTAGCGAACAGGTTAGATCGCAGGCCAGCTGCCAATTTACATGGTGGCTGGCCTGGATCCAACCTGTTTGCATGAGCATGAAGTTGGTTCCAGCACTATTAGAATAAAAATGAAACAAAAGTTTATCAAAAAATAATGCAGAATTTAATTGAATGGTTTCTGCCCCTTTGATAGTATGTAATTAGCTCTCAGTATGAATAACACTTTCATCTTTATATCTAGAAGAAAATCATCATCACAAACACAAAAGGAGAAAACAGTAATAGACAAACCTCTGCTACTGGGGTGAGTATGTCTTCTGTGCTCCAATCAATTTCATCCTAAAAAAGATTCATTTGTAATCCTTTAACAACTTGATTAACAATAGGTTAACCCATTTCCAAAAAATAATAACATTTGACAAGTTTATTGCAGACGACCCTGGAAAACATTGTAGTAAAAGGAGAAATTGCTCTTAACGAGCAATTTCTCCTTTTCGCACCATGTTTTCTGCCCTATCAGAAGATTATTTTTCAATATCATCGCATTTTGAAACGGTGTCTCCAAACATCTTCTATTTGGGACAGTCGAAAACTTGGCGTTTGGTTAAGGGTTAAGATACAACTGGGTTAGTCTTGGTATCACACATACAATTATTACATGTGGAACCAAGAAGGTCCATACTTGTAAGGTGTTCTAAGAGTCCTATTAAAGCAGATTTTCAGTGCTTTACAATGAATTCTACTTTATGAGTACTCATTAAGTTTAAACTTATTTATTCTAAATTGATTGTTAAGGAAGCTTGAAGCTTATGAAATTCACTCTTTATGCTTCCTGGACACTACACCAGTACTCATGCTAATTTGTGGGCTGGTCCCAGCAATTTTCACCTCACCACTTATGGGAATGTAACCCGGGACCAGTAGTACAAGAGGCTGACACTCTTCCACTGCACTGTTGTTGCTCATTAAAATTGTCTTACTATGAACTAAGCTTTATCAGAATTAACCTAATAAATCTTAGGATTATCTAGTCTACGCTGATGCCAAGACATCAATTCACATTATAAAGCCACATTGTTAAGACTATATTTGATTGTATGAAGTGATCTTTAAACCTTTCTTTTTGTGATATTTGAAATTCTAGTAGTCTCTATTTCTTTCAAAATGAAATGTGTTTCATTGATTTAAATGTCCTTTTAAGTGAAGAGCAAACAATTCTCCTTGAAATAATCAGAAACAGATGATTCTTGCTGTGATGGGGAATGTTCATCATGTTCAGCTAAAAAACTGAAGAAGGTGCAATAGAGCTCGCCCTCACAATTTTCTCAGCCTCACAAGATCAGCTTCCTTTATCTCAGCACCAAGTCGAGAGTTCAGTGCAAGACTATAGAAAGTGCTTCATGTTTATGAAGCACTTTCTATAGTCTTGCACTGAACCCAACCAGAACTACTCGGGTATTTCCGTAGGCTGTGAGCCTCGAACAAAAGTGTAGGGTTAAAATTGTTCGGGTAAATAGGCCCCTGCGTATAACACCTTTTCTAAGAGTGTGCCTTAAGGAGTTCAATGTGTATGGAAGTGTTGGACATCCTTTTAAATCATTTTGTTATCGGTAAGTCATATGAAATGGCAAAATTATAAGTTTTGACGTATATAGTTGTTTCCTTAATCAAATTAAACAACATTTTAGTTTTCAAATTTAAGATCTATTTTTGAAAACTGAATAAAGTGACGTCATTCCGCGGGAAACAATATGGCGTTATCCCTATTATTTCAGAGGTGTTTCATTGGATAAACCTGATGTGCTCAGATTGGCACTGAATCCTTGAAGTGCTACCAACCATATGTTCTCTAGGACTCACCTCACTGTCACTACTGTTAGCACCATCTCCGTTAGAACAACAGGCTGTGTTACTGTAAGATAAGGTTGGAAATATCATTTTATACAATGATTCCAATGAAGTATTTGACAAACAAAATTTAAGCCACTTTTTAACAGATCTTAAGACAATGAAAATGGCTTGCCTAATGCCAACAAAAAACAAATACACAAAGAAGAAGAATGATTTTGCAGCAAATAGAGTATCATTTTGTGATACAGATTGAACAAGTCATCATCAATTTAATATGCAATTAACATAAAAATTCTGAAAGAAAATTGTTTCTGTGGATGATAGTTCATTTCTTTTTCTTTTAATTTTAGAATCCTTGGCTATTTTCTAAAAATAGATGTTTGTATTGTGTTTTCCAAAACCTTAAATGTCTGCTTAATTTGTTGAGAAAGGTGACTCAAAGTAATAAACAGGTTAGATCGCAGGCCAGCCCACAATTTGCTTGGTGGCTGGCCTGAATCCAACCTGTTTGCATAAGCATGAAGTCGGTTCCAGATTTATATAGGTAACTTTAATAATTAAAAATGGGTGTCCTGCAGGGCACTGTGGTTAAGAAAGTTAACTTTTAACTGGGGGGGATACAGAATTTGTGCCCTTGTGGCACCCCTGTCTCAGCGGAGTGTCCTTTGGTGAAATAGAACAGACACCTAGCCTAGAACATGTACATAAAAGTGTTTGTCATTTGAATGAGTCTACAACAATACGCCAACTTTATCAGCTGTAGTAGTCAGACTTACCCTTCTGGTAAAACCACTTGATCTGCTAGAAGGTAGTCAAGAAACTCTTGTGGGAGGTAAATGATCTGACTGGAATACAATTACATGGAAAGATAAATATTAAGAAAAACCAAATACAATAATTCACACTGCATCATAAATAATCCTTTGATCATAGATGTAGCAGACAACTCAAATAGACTTTGAGCTCATAGAAGAAATACCTCCTATAGAGAATCTTTCTCAAATGTAAAGGCAATCTACTTATTTTTGTTGAACAAAAAAGAAAATTACTTTAGATTGACTCACTCTTATTTGAATGCAGCCAAAACCTATAGAAACAGTGTTGAAGAGGGAAAAATTGATTGAAATCATAGTTTCTACAAACTATCACAGGAAAGTTATATTCACCCTTCATAACAGATGCATTGCTTTTGTTTCCAATTTGGACAGCTCTCAAAGTTCAATTAGAGGACCAGGTAAAAGGATCAAGGTCTTCATCATAATGCACCCTTCCCCACTAGCAGAGTGCTTCCATTCAGTTTAGGCTAATCACAAAACAGTACAAGGGACAATGAGATAAAGGTTGTTACAAAGCACAGCAGAAATAATCCTTAATAACTTGGTAACCTAAGATTTGTTTAATGAAAAGATTTTTTTCAAACGTACTGCAGTTGCTGTTTATGATCACTATTCACTTTTGTAATAATATTTTCAGATGACGTAGCATCATACATGATGTTGAATATAGATGTTCCTTGGTGGTGTAGTGGTGGTGTAGTGGTTAGCAGCTGGAACTTGAGACCAGGATTCGATTCCTGATGGCCAGGCCAATCATTTCACTGTTGAATGTCCTTGGGCAAACTTTTTTTCTAGCTTAGTATTTTTAGCTGATTCAGGGAACATGTAATTGTACTACCGAAGTGAGCCAGCTCTGTATATCAATAGAAGAATGAAAACAGTTGTCTGTACCTTTTAATTGTATGGTCTTTGAAGTTAGGATACCAAGCAGAAAAACTGCAATTCAGCACTTCTGACACTTTCATCCCTGTACAGCAACTTCTTTCAGATTCTTTGAAATAGCAAATGTAGTCCTTTATTCATACCTGAAAAAAACAAACATAATCATATACCGAGAGGTCCAGATAGGAAACATATTCTCTGAGCCATCATCTATAACATTTCTCTAACCCCTATACTTATTCTTGCATCATTTTATTTGTTTGCCGTTTGTATACCTGTATGTATCCACTATATACCAGTATGTGTCCTTTGTTTTCCACTGTATACCAGTATGTGTCCATTGTTTTCCACTGTATATCAGTATTTGTCCTTTGTTTTCCACTGTATACCAGTATGTGTCATTTGTTTTCCACTTTATACCAGTATGTGTCCTTTGATTTCCACCATATACCTGTATGGGTCCTTTGTTTGCCACTGTATACCAGTATTTGTCCTTTGTACCACTGTATACCAGTATGTGTTCTTTGTTTGCCATTGTATACCAGTATGTGTCCTTTGTTTTCCACTGTATATCAGTATGTGTCCTTTGTTTGCCATTGTATACCAGTATGGGTCATTTGTTTTCCACTGTATACCAGTATGCGTGCTTTGTTTTCAACTGTTTACCAGTATGTGTCCTTTGTTTTCCACTGTATACCTGTATGGGTCATTTGTTTTCCACTGCATACCAGTATGCGTCCTTTGTTTTCAACTGTTTACCAGTATGTGTCCTTTGTTTTCCACTGTATACCAGTATGTGTCCTTTGTTTTCAACTGTTTACCAGTATGTGTCCTTTGTTTTCCACTGTATACCAGTATGTGTCATTTGTTTTCCACTGTTTACCAGTATATGTAATTTGTTTTCCACTGTATACCAGTATGTGTCATTTGTTTGTCACTTTATACCAGTATTTGTCCTTTGATTTCCACCATATACCTGTATGGGTCGTTTGTTTGCCACTGTTTACCAGTATGTGTCCTTTGTTTTCCACTGTATACCAGTATGTGTTCTTTGTTTGCCATTGTATACCAATATGTGTCCTTTGTTTTCCACTGTATACCAGTATGTGTCCTTTGTTTGCAAGTGCATACCCATATAAGACCTTTGTTTTCCACTGCATACTAGCATGTATTCTTTGGTGACCACTGTTAACCAGTATGTGTCCTCTGTTTGCTACAAGATTGAATGGCAACGTATTGTCATTCATCAGAAGTTTTATTAGAGTGCACAGGCACCAATGTTGTTTGACTTAAATACCAAGTTAACATTGGCCCTGTGTGATGGAGGTTGATGTCACAGGTGCTTGACACAATATTCTATAATGATTCCAGTACATACAACATACTATATATGCTATACATATTGGGATCAATTATTACAGATTGTGTCAAGCACCTGTCACTGTGGCGGTGGTGGTGATTGAGGAATGACCATCCATGAAGCTTGCGCTGGTGATGGTGTAATTTACCTGTTCATATATATAGTTTTTGAGCCAGATGTGAAAATTGTTCACATTATCCTTAGGATTCTATAGGCCCTGTAGACAGTAGAGAAATGAAACATGTATGATGTAAATATACAATATTGACAGTTTTCCAAACATGTTATGAAGTCATTGTCGATAATGGGCTAGGTATGAGGGGAAATATATAGACATATATCTAGCGAAATTATATCAAAACTAAAATCCAAAAGAAATAACTTACAATGGTCTGTGCAGGACCGAAACGTGAACTTACGAAAAGCTGATGAAATAGGGCATCATAATCGATGTATTGTTTACAAAAGCACCGTTTTCTTTTTTATAGAGCGAAAACACATGTAAATGAACGGAAAGGGTATTTAACTTTTTGTAAGGAAAACCTTTAGGCGATTGTGACATAAATGTGTCCTGCAAATCTATAGTCTCAATAATGATCCGTGAACGAAGCTTTTTTCGTCATTTGGACATTTATCGTGTCAGTCAAAATAGCAATAGCCTTCGAGACCAGTTATCTGGACTAGCAAATCTATATCATAATAAGTTGTAAAAAGGACTTTCATGCAATCCATATTAAATATAGTATGTGCTTATCAAAGTCCATATATCATTACGCAAGAAATTTGATTATAAAGACCTTATTTATTTTTCATCAATAGTGAAATAAGTTCAAGAATACAACTTAGATTAATCACTGTCGACTCTGCTTCCTGAATCAAATCATAACAAATTCTCGCGCCAAATCTTGATTAATGAATCAATTCATAACCAGTACTCACGCAAAATCTGGATTGGTTAAAGATCGCAAGGCCGCTTCCCTCGGGATTCGAGCCAATGACGTTGAATATATAGGGCGAAGCAGAGACATAGATCTATAACAAATCTGTGTCTCTGGACGAAGAGAGCGATACCGATCAGTAAGTTGAGGCTTGTTTGCAGTCTGTCTGTGACATTGAAATGCTATCTATATTTTATCTGCTAACAGTAACACGTCACTCAATTGCCCATTTACAAGCATATCAATTAATTGTGCTCCGTGGAATCAGCTTAGTAATGTGAGGAGAATAGCTGGTGTCACCCGAATGCCTGCCTTTGAAGCTACGTTTAAAGAGTCATCTGCGAATTGGATTTCTAGATAAATACATAAAGCAAATAGAAATCTCAGATAATGAGTTCATTTCCAGATGTAAAGTTGAGGACAATTCGTTCATTTGGACACATTGCACGATTAAAGGTTTTTTGTTGGTTAAGGGAGATAACCATTGTTGGCATGTTATTGGATACTGTAGCAGTTATTTCCCTTTGATGGTTTGCACTTCAGAACTAGAAACTTTGGTAAATTGTCTAGTTACCACAACCTTCTTTTGAAATTAAGATAAGAGAGGATAGGTTGTATTGTTCTCAAACTTTTTATGATTCATTAAAATGTGTTTAGCGAACTTACTGTAAAAGAAAATACCAACTGAAGCCCTACATTTGATAACCTCTACACTAATCTGTTCAACCGAAAATGTCTGATAAGATAAGACAACAACAACTGCATCAAATTAGTGACGTACATATTTTGGCGTTTTGTGTCAAGGAAAGAAGTAGGGAGAGGAGACGTGAAATGATTTATATACGGAATTCTTTTCAATGATTATCTGCTAACGATTTAATCTGCAAGAATGTCTGGATTTTTTGGAATCGACAATAGCCGGGAGGTGATTCGCGTTCACGTTAAAGTAAGTACACCAGTTGACTTCATGCTTCCAATTAATATTGATGATTTTCCTGGCCTTCGTAGTTTGCAACAGGCTCTATTATAATTTTTGATCGTTTTAAATGAGAAAAAGAATAGACAATGGAAATATGGAGAAATGCAAGACTCGTTATGTTTAGATCATTGAGTGAAAACCTCTGATGTAATGATCGATCTGTATGATGCATTTAATTACTTTATGTGAGCAAATTGTTAATTTGTTAGAATGATAAAGAATATCGCTTGCAGCAAAAACGGTGACAGCCATCTGAAACAACAAAGGATCAACCAGAAGATGTTAGTTTGCTGATCGAAAGATGAATGATATAATTATTATGTATTAATAGCAACAATTTCCATTTTCATTGATATGCAATTAAAATCAATATAGACACATACTTCATGTTTTCATAAAAGATTTTTAATGTGAAAATTCATACTACTTTCTCGATCTGTCATAAAAGAATGTTTGAAACTAGAAATTCTTCATAAGTCATGAATCAGTAAGTGGATTAACAAAATAATTAGTACAGATTGCTTTTTTTGTTTTGTTGAGATGTAGGCTGTTTAAGCGTCATAAATTAAGGTGGATTACCTCTGACTTAACCCTTTCCCAAACAACAATTTTTCGACTGTCACAAATTGAAAGAGTTTGCAGACGACTTTTCAAAATGTGATGAAATTGGGAAATAATCTCAATGATAGGGTAAAAAACATTGTAAGAAAAGGAAAATTGCTCGTTACTAGCAATTTCTCCTTTCCTACAATGCTTTCTACAGTCGTCTGCGACAAAGTGGTCAAATGTCGTTATTGTTTGGGAAAGGGTTAAGCGAATATTTCCCTTTATTTGCAGAAGTGTGATGGGTTGATGCAGCCAGAGACCAAAAAGTTCTCCCTAGACCCACAGATCACGTCATTTGAGATGCTGAAAAACATTCTGGCAAGGGCTTTTGACATACAGAGGTACGTTTTATGTATTTGTTTAATATTAGGTTTTGTACTTTTGAAATATCAAATTGAATATTACATTAAATGTGTCTAAGGCCATTCGTTCATTTCTTTTGAAAACTAAGCTCCTAACATTTGGAAAAGGGTAAATATAGGCCAGGTCTAACATTCGAAACACTAACCAGATAAATCAACAACACTTAACATTTTTATGTCAACTTTTTGTTTAACCCACTACCAAACAATAATGACATTAGACCAGTTAGATGCAGACGGCTCTGGAAAACTTTGTTTTAAAAGGAGAAAATGCTCTTTACAAGTAATTTCTCCTATTCAAACATTATTTTTTGCCCTTCCAGAAGATTATTTTTCAATTTCATCATATTTTGAAATGTCGTCTGCAAACTCTTTCAATTTGGGACAGTCGAAAATCCGGTGTTTGGTAAAGGGTTAATGGGGAAGCCACACTGTGAAAACCACAGGGGGTCAGAAAACATATGGGTGGGCTGGTTTGTGGGCAAAAATTACAGCGAAATGGGTTTGTCAGAATAAAAGTCAACCATTACTTTCTGGCCCCTGTGGAGAAACCTAACAAAGTATGATGTATGGTTGTTGTTTAACAAATCCATTTCTTTCATGAAGATCTTGATTTTGTATGGCTTGATTTGTTGTTACAGGGGGTGACATTTAAATCTTTTAAATAAATGGCAAAAGTGTCTTGAGGAAATCTTGAAGTAGAACTTATCTGCAGCAGATGAATGTTAAAGGTGCATATTCACAGATGTGATGAAATGTGGAAGTTATGCAATAATAATAATAATAATAATAATAAAATTGAAACTGTTCAACAGCTGTACTTTTGTATGATTCTAGAATAGCCATTAGAATCAAAATCAGTTTGCATTTAAGTTTTCAGGGGCTGTTAACACAGCGAAAGCGATGTAACAGTTTTGAGATTTATCGCATATAACTGAACACATTTGGATATATTGATGCTTTCTAAATTTAATATGCTATCAATAACTAATGTTAATTGTATATCAGACAACAATAAAAAAAAAAATATATTTAACGATATTTTATTTTGACTTTCAAATTTTCTCATCTGTGAATAAGCACCTTCAGCAGTTGTCGTAAAATTCAGCAAAAAATCGTTGCTTATCAGATGAATAGTTTACTCTTTCCTTTGTATGGGGTCTGTGCAAATTAAAAGTAACAGCAGATTACAATTTTTAAGGTCAACAATAACTCTCTCTTTGCAATTTTTTGATGAATTAAACATGAAAATGGGAGGGGATGGTTTTTGTTGTGAGCAATTACTCTTTAATTGGAAAATCAAGTGTCAAATATATCCATTTTTAAAAAAGCATTCAAGTATTGTCTGCTGTAAAATTTTGGATAAAGAAAAATAAACTGATTTACCCTGATATGGATTTTTTTTTAATGTTATGTACCTGGTATACAGCAATTTTAAAGATAATACGTAGAAATTTCAACTTGTCACCTTGCATTTTACAGTTGCCTGCTGTAGGCAAGTTAGAATACAGGCATAGTTGACAGCAGAATGCATTGTTCTATCTTCTATGTGAGCAGTCACCAGGAGAGATTCGATATTACAACTAGGGGACATCACTCTCGCAAACATTAGGATGATGAAAACAGTGCGGTTAACAAAGCTTGACCCATTACCAAACAATAATTAAAGCTGACCAATTTGTTGTAGAGGACTGTGGAAAACATGTTTGGAAAGGGAGAAATGGCTTTTAAAAAGCAGTTTCTCCTTTTCCTGAGATGTTTCCTGTCTTTATGATCAGAATATTATTTTTCGATTTCATCACAATTTGAAATGTCATCTGCAAAATCTTTCAATTTGGGACAGTTGAAAATTTGGTGTTGGTAAAGGGCTTAATTAAGAAAACTGTGTTATACAAAGTTTAAAGTGATGGTTTATGATATAAAAGATAATGCAAAAGATTTTCAAACATTTTAACAATATCATTAGATGAAAAAGTGCTACATGTGACCTCTAAGCTCATTTCCTGATATAGAATGATTTAATTAGTGGAATTTAGCAGTAACCAGTTTACAGAACACATAGTAAATAAGAAATAAAAAAGTCTATTTGAAAAGTCTTTCTCAAAGAAATGACTCTTTGTGTTTATATCTCAGAATCAGTGCAAAACCTGATCAGCTCCTTTCTCACAGTTTTGTGAGTGAAATCTTGTACTGAAATCTTGATATAAATGAAAAGATTATGAAAGTAAGGATGTTCACTCCTCAATCTCATGGTCATCTTAGTACAAAAAAATGCAACCAGACAAATTTGCAAGGAAGGTCATTTGCTATTGTGTGAAAGTTTAAGATATGACTTGTCAACACTTTTACAGCAGAAGGCTTTCAAACACTTGTCAATGGCAAATGAAGAATTTGCTCATCATAAACATATTCTCATGATGTGTTAATCTAATTTATATCAGTGCTACCTTATGACAAAACAACAATTTCATATCTTTATGAAATGCAATTTCAATCTGCTCCATCATTATATATTTCGTATCTGCTCAGTGATGGTTCTGACATGATTGACCATTATCAATGTTTTTGTTCATTGATTCTATAAAGCAATTGGTTATTCAGCAATTTCATATAACTTATAATAGTTAATCACTCTCAATAATGCTTCTGTCAAATGAGGCTGAATGGAAATGTCACATGGTTGACCCTAACTCAGATGATCCCAGCTGTAAATTTGTTACAGATTGGAGGCACTGTGCGATAAAAATACATCAGCGGGGCCAGAGGGGACCAATTGGCAACAGGAATTAGAAATGTGGACTAATTAGACACAAAGTTTAAACAATATTTGCTCTGATGCATTTTGATATCGAATGCTTCCAGACATAAAATGAAATATCTACGTCTGGATCATTCGGACTAGGTTGACCCCACGTCTTACTACTTCACAAAACTTGGATTTTGAAATTGACACTACCCTGGGACCACTCTCTGTTTGTCTTCATTTAATTGATATCATTGTTTCTTTAAAGAATTGTTGTCTTTAACTTAAATTTGACTTAAATCAACTTGAAAACTATTGATTTTTGTTTTTAACCTTTATAAACATTGTGGTGGCACACATTATTATGAATAATAATAATTTGTTTCAACATATTATAATTATTATTATATGATAATAATACAGTCTAACTTGTGTTAAGCAGCCACCCTTTTAAGCAGCCAACCTGCCTTAAACAACCACTACAGAAAGTCCCATTGTTAGATTTATAGTGTACATCTATTTGTGTTAAGCAGCCACCCTTTTAAGCAGCCAACCTGCCTTAAACAGCCACTTCAAAAAGTTCCATTGTTAGATTTAAAGTGTAAATCAATTTGTGTTAAGCAGCCAACCTGTCTTAAACAGCCAATTTACTCTGTCCCATAGGCTGGCCTCTTAACACAAGTTTGACTGTATATGAATAACCAAGATAGCCTATGAATTATGCATTTTGTAATATATATTTTTTCCTGTATGAAAAAGCATTAATGATAGTAAGCTATTTTGCATAATAGAAGGGTCAATCTATTCTTAATAAGACTTACTATAGATTACGATCTAGAAAAAGGTTAGTGGAGTCATTCATTGTTATACTGCAGACTGTTTTCTAATTTTGTCTGCTGCAGTTGCACAAATACACCCAGGGGTTGTAGGATCAGCCAGGGGCTAAAGGATTATAGGTTGTTGTGTACTTAGTTTGCTTATCTAAATTAACTTGTTTGTTCACTAACATTATCAGATTTGGTGAGATGCAATATCTCTACCAGTCATTGTACTTTACCCTTTCTTTCATACAAACACCTTTCTTTGTTTTTGTATCAGTATGATTTGAATTCATTGTGACATAAACAGATTTTGCCTTATCATAGGCAAAATCTCCCTTTGCCACAATGAATTCAATATTTGTCATTAGTTTCTATAGTTTTGCATGTTTGTTTTTTCTACCCTGTGGTACTTAGTTTTACATTTTATCATCTGAAAATCTTCGAGAAAAGGGATGAAATTAAATAATGTTACACAAGAGTAAAGGAGGACAAAAGGCAACACTTTCTCAAATGTGTGTCATAGAAATCTTCAATCCATTCCTTCATTATAAATGCATGCAAGTGGTTAAAATGGAAAGCAATCGAAGAGTAATGATCACATTTTGCGTTTAACTTTTAGAATTCTGGGTAATATTCTAAACAGATTGTTGTGTCATCTGCTTTCCAAAACCTTGAATATCTTCCAAATTTTGTTGAGGAAAGATGCTCAGAGTAGCAAACAGGTAAGATCACAGGCCAGCCATGAGTTTACTTGGCGGTTGGCCTGGATCTAACCAGTTTGTGTAAGCATGAAGTGGTTCCAGTGCTATAAGGGTCAAGTCAGCCATATCAGATGATTTGCCAATGTCTACTGGTAATTTATTCACAAATGTCCAGGGATACTATTATGAGAAGGTTTTTTTTACAAAGCCTCGTTTCTGGCACAACAGTGAAATAAGTAGTTAACATGTTGAATATAATCATAATTGCGAGTATTATTATTGCTCATTGATAGTCTTGCAATAGAAAGTAAGAAAGTAAAAGGTTGCAGGACTTAATAATTGATCGTCTATACTGTAAACAGAACATTGTTCTACCAGGTCATCTCATATAAGGCTAGCAACAGAAGTCAAAAATCAAATTTTTTAAAAGGGACTTCTTTTGGGATTACGAGCAGGAAATACAAGTTTGGTCATAAGTCCGAGACCTAGTTCTTCCTTCAATATGGGCAAATTATTGCAGACAGATCTTCTTGTTTCTTGGAGCTTGAAGAAACACACAAAGGAAAACAATGAGAAACAAGGAAGATATGTTAGACACAAAGGAAATAAAATGAGTGAAATGAGAAAGAGTGAAATGAGAAATTTGAGGAAGTGATGTACTGAATGATCATGATAAAGTCATGTCCTAAATAGGTGACAGTTAATGAATTGATGAACGTACTCCCCTACCCTTTGTTCTATATTTGGCCAGACAACCTTGACCCATAACTCCTCGTCTGATTTTTGTGACCAGAAAAAGTTTAAGCAGACGACAGTGGTAAATTGTGCAATGTTACTTACATATGGCCCATAGAGTCGAGAAATAAATGTTAAGGAAAATTGGTTTATCACAAGCAATTTCTCCTTTTTTCTCAAAGAGATTTGTTTACCTTTATCTTTTTAATCTAATGAAAGACTTAAGTTGGATGCTTAAGTAAATCTCTTTAAGTTGAACACTTTAGATTATCAGTTTTTCTCCATATGTTGATTTCTTTAATGTCTGCTGTGAAGGTATCTTATGCAGGTCTGTAGGTTTCCATTCATCCTCCTTTATTCGGATCAATTGCAATTTCCAGACATTCAACATAAAGGGTCAATGTGAATGGACAAGAAATCAACAAGCTAATAAAACTGTCCACTTTATTATATGCAAGGTCACATAAATGATAATTAGCTCAATGCAAGACCAATAACAGGTAAACTTAAGTGAAGGTCTTATCATAGTCTGACATTTTACCCACAGCATGATAGAGTTAGTAGTCTGTTTTACTATTGGTGAAAGATGTTGCATTAATCATGATTTTGAAAAAGGCTTTACATATTCTTAAAAGAATTATCATTTGGTCCAAATTGAAAACAATAGCAGAGAACCAACCATATAGCAAAAGAACAAAAAAGCAATTTTCTCTATGAAATTAGATGGAAACCATTTTGACAAAAGAACAGTTTGCTCATCAGGAGTGATGATAAATCTTCCTATTTTACAATTGTCTCTGAATTCTTCTGCAGGAGATGCAGCAAAATGAGGTATGATGGGAAAAAGGGTTTATATATTCTGTCTCAAGGGGTTTTATGGCTGACAAGGTTGCAGGTATAAGGAGACGACAGCTATTATTAAAAGCATGAAAGTTGATGTTGACTTCATTGGTGAAGTAAAATGGAGGCTGTGATCTAACATGCTTGCTACTCTGAATATCTCAAGAGTAAAGCCTGCTGTTTGTGAAATGTTATTGATGTTTATATTTTCAATTACATGCATCTGTAAATGCTGTATTAATTCCTTCCTTTTCAAAGACTCTTATGAAATAACATTTTCTCTCACATGGGGCTTTGTGATTAGTCTGAACTGAAAGCAATAGCAGATGACAATTGTTTAGCATAAAGAGTGATGTTTGCCTTGTGATACTGAAAAGAAGCCATCGCGACAAATTTCTTGACTTAACCCTTTCCCAAACGCCAAATTTTCAACTGTCCCAAATTGAAAAAGCTTGCAGACAACATTTAAAATGTGATGGAATTGAAAATTAATCTTCTCTTAGGACAGAAAACGTTTTGGTAAAAGGATTTCTCCTTTTCTCACAATGTTTTCCAGAGTCGTCTGCAAAGGATCGTCAAATGTCGTTATTGTTTGGTAATGGGTTAAGCAATTTCTCCTTCTTTCACAATTGTTTTTTAAATCATCCTTTGCAGTTGTGTAAATACAAATAACACCTCATTTTGAAGCATCTGCTGCAGAAGAAACCACTGTCACAAAAGGATCATATTCAATCAACTGAAAAATTCAATCTATTGTTACAAACAAAGTCCCCAAATATTGCACACACAAAATAGATATTTTCCATGCCATTTTTTTAACATATATTTGGAACCAGTAAAACACCTACTGTTGCTTCAATTTAAGATATATACTGTTGCTTTCAACTTGATGATGTCTTCTGTTGCTTTTAATTTGAAAAAAAACAACAACACCAATTTCCATATGAGGGAATGACTGAAGGTGAAATCAAGAGTCAATGCCCCCCTTTTCTCCTGACACAGATGATACCCAAGTACTGTAAACATCATGTTTACAATCAGAGAAAGTCATTAAACATTAATTGTACATGTATGTGTGTGACATTTAGGACATGACTTCTTGAATTGACAGGTAGATATTTGCTTTGTTTGCAATTTTCACCTACCTGGGAATGTCTTATTTTTTGATGGGTAGATGTTTGCTTTGTTAGCAATTCCCACTTACAGGGACATGTCTTATTGGTTAATGCTATGTCTTTGCTTTTTCTGCATCTTTCAATTAAAACTTGCCACATAAAAAGAATAAAGTTATAGATTCTAATTGAAGGTTCAGGTAATAACTTCAGTACAGGTACCTTTTAAAGTAAATCAGTTCAAACTTTATCATATGGATTACTGTAATGTTATACTCCAATTTCTCATTTTACTAATATATAATTGGAGGAAGATTTTTCACCTGAAATGAAATGTTAATTTGCAAGAGTAATGGTTATATTTCATTACAATTGAAGGACATGGTTTGTGAAATAATTGTGAAAAAAGCAGATAATTATTGCCTGTAAAGAGGGGTTTTGCCTTAACCCTTAACAGAATGCTGGGTAATTTTCTAACAATAGATTCTAATGTCGTCTGCTTTCCAAAACCTTCAATATCTATTTGATTTTGTTGAGGAAAGATACTTGAAGTAGCAAAAGGGTTGGATACAGGCCAGCTGCCAGTTTACTTGGCAGCTAGCCTGGATCTGACTTGTTTGCATAATCATGAAATTGGTTTCAGCACTACAAGTGTTCAAATCTCTCTTGCCGTGTGGTTAGAGATCAGCACCTGAAGTTGAAATCACAAGTCCTTCTCCATGTTGGTTCAAATCTAATGGTATGGTTAGATGTGCATTTTCATGAGAGGTAGTCTGCACCTGGCTGTTTAACAGAATGCTGCCGGACCCTCCATCTGTAATGATCCAGACTTTACTTGAATTACCGTCAATGTTTTTTAACCCATAACTAACTAATAATGATCAAACATTTGACCAGCTTGTTGCAGACGACTCTGGAAAACAATGTTGGAAAAGGAGAAGTTGCTCTTAACAAGCAATTTCTCCTTTTCCCACAATGTTTTCTGCTCTCTATCAGAATGTTACTTTTCAATTTCATCACAGTTTGAAATGTCGCCTGCAAACTCTTTCAATTTGGGACAGTTGAAAACTTGGCGTTTGGTAAAGGGTTAACAAAATAACATACCTACTTTTCAGTGACTTCACCATCAGCTACCTAGCGAAAGATCACAACCAGGAGGTCTATTTGAGTATGCTGTCAGACTGGGATATGGATGCTGCATTCCAGAATGCCTCGGACCCGAGCCTGCGTCTCAAAGTGGACCTTAAACCATTCGATGACAGTAAGTTATTTCTTTTTTTTTTTTTGTATTAGGATAGTAAGGGTTCATTGGAAGACTATCATACTATGGTAGTGCTTTACGTGTGTGATGAACTCATAACCATAGCAGGGCTTTTTTCCTTGAATTGGGAAGAGGCCTATAGGCCTACTGAATTTTAGAAACCAGAAAGCTGATATGACTTTCATTTTTTTTGGAAAACTGCATGATTTTAAGAAATTTCCAATTGGGAAGGTGCGTTTTATGAGCTCCTGTTATAAAACGAGAAAAAGTAAGTCCTGCATAGTCTGGCATTGATCTCCGTATTAAGTACAATGAATTGTTCATTTATCAGGGGTCCTGCATGCCCCAGTGGTTTAAGTTGTGGACTTGTAAAAATGGGTCCTTTGTTCGAGCATGGACATTGCTGGGTTTGTGGGAGCATATTGATTTACTTGGCAGCTGGCCTGGTTCTTACCTGTTTGCATGAGCTTGAAGTGGGTTCCAGCACTATATGGGTTAAATCAAGATATACTGCAGGAAAAGAAGTCATATAATATAATCATGAATCAGCATGTTATATCTGACAGTAAATTAAGCTTTAACCCTTTCCCAAACAACAAATTATCGACTGTCCCAAATTGAAAGAGTTTGCAGATGACATTTCAAAATGTGATGAAAATTGAACAATATTCATCAGAAAGTGCAGAAAACCTTGTGGGAAAAGGAAA
The DNA here is from genome assembly GCA_947846245.1 of Cerastoderma edule. Taxonomy (NCBI): domain Eukaryota; kingdom Metazoa; phylum Mollusca; class Bivalvia; order Cardiida; family Cardiidae; genus Cerastoderma; species Cerastoderma edule. The sequence goes on from OX401413.1 coordinate 12,505,301, forward strand.
AAATTGCTCGTTTCTCCTTTTTCCACAATGTTTTCTAAAGTCGTCTGCAACAATCTGGTCAAATGTCGTTATTGTTTGGGAAAGGGTTAAGTAATCCTTTTGATCAAGGTTAAGACCAGAGATAACAATTTTTTTAATCTCTGATACAAAGTTGCTCTATAGTGTTCTCTTTTACTGTCAGAAACTCATTTTTGATAGCCATATTAATTTTTTTGGAAATATGTCCCCAATCTTTTTTTGAAGTTTACTTGAGAGCATTTAACCCTTTACCAAATGCCAAATTTTCAACTGCCTAAATTGAAAGAGTTTGCAGACGACTTTTCAAAATGTAAGGAAATTGAAAAATAATCTTCTGATAGGGCAGAAAACATTGTTGGAAAAGGAGAAATTGCGTGTTTAGAGTAATTTCTCCTTTCCCACAATGATTTCCAAAGTCGTCTGCAACAAACTGGTCAAATGTCAGTATTGTTTATTAATGGGTAAAACAAGAAATTAATGTGTGTATGTTGGGTAGCAGAAAGGGGTAGCAGCATAGTTTGGTTGCCTGTGGGTTGGGAACCAGGAAGCTTCAATATGTAAAGTGTTCCTTGGAAATTCTTAAAAAATAGTTGAAAACAGCATTATGCCCTTGAAAAATAAATCAAACAAGTTTTCAACTTTACTTAATGATCCATTTGGTTATGAGGTAATAGATTAATACTGCTGCTTTGTTTGTGTTGAAAGGAAATCTGGTTTTATTACAAAAGAACAGCTGTGACATACCTCGGATTATCCTTAGCATATACTGTACACCAAATGTCAAGAGTTAAGAGCAAGACTAAAGTAAGTCCTTAACAATTTTGAATGACTTACAATAGCCTTGGACAAAGCCCATGTTATTCATTTGAAAAACAAAATAACTTACATAGGGACAGTTTCGTCTGTAACACAAATTTCTCTAGAAAGAAGGTTCATTGTTAGACTATCAGGTAACAGCGTTCTCAATAATAACAGCCAACAGGCCAAAATGGCTGCTTCAAATTATGTTGGCGGGTTCAATTTCATGGAGGTGTTTAAAGAACCCCCATGGACCCTCCTCCAAGTGACCTGTTCAGATTTTGTTTTGCTCTGCTCAATAAATTCTTATTGAGAACACTGAGTATAAGTTCATCACTAGCACTTTTTAAAGTATTGCTCTGAGCTCTTGATAGAAATTCTAAACCGTTATAGTAGCTGCTGGCACCCACTTCATGCTTATCGTAGCAAACAGGTTATATCCAAACCTGCCACCAAGTAAATTGGTGGCTGGCCTGTGATCTAATCTGTTTGTTACTCTTAGTATCTTGCCTCAACAAACTTAAGCAAATATTTAAGGTTTTGGAAAGCAGACAACACAAAAAATCTATTTTGAGAAGAATACCCAGCATTCTAAGGGTGAACATCCATGCATATGTTTCCTACTCAAAAGCATTGCATTTTACAAGCATGTTGATTTTAATGTTGTTTTCATAAGATTTGACGTTTGACAGAAGGACCAGATTTACATTTTGCCACTGGTGAATTCAGAATTAAAAACATTCACTTATTGATTTTATTCTCAGAATACTTAAAATCCCTCCGTGGCCTTTTTGTTAAGAGTACTGAAATTGAAACCACAACACTTCTCTCACAGTTGTTCAAATCTTGTTAGCTCTAGAATTGATTTTCATGGGATGTAGTCTCCCAGCTGACTAACGTAATGCTGATTAAATAATGATTTGTCCCACAATAGTTCAAGAAGCATTTTTCAGCAGACATGTAAAATCCTTAAATTGCTGGGGCAAGGATTATAAAAGCTCTTTTGCTGGATCAAATGACCTTTTCATTTTCAACCGAGAAAGATTGAAATAAACAACCCCCTTGTTGCTAAACTTGTGTACTTAACATGGATTGTTTAACGAGCTCTTACAAACTTTTATTAATCACTCTCAATTCTACTTCCTAGATACATTCAATACTCTTGTCAAAGGTGTATTAATGAAAGGTTGCAAAGGGGACTCACCTTTTCGCAGGAATCAAACTTTCATCTTTTTTGTGTCCCAAGGCAATACTTCACTCCTGGAAGATGTCCTTAATAGGGGTAATTTACCTGGGAGGGGATTGATTCTTGGGAAGATCGCTTATTATTCTAATTATTGTACTAATTTGTGATGAATCTATTTTCAGCCTTGGAAGACTGGGACATCATTGCTCCTGTCGAGATACCCCAGTTCCGGATGAATTTCTTGGAGAAAGGGACATTTCTGGGAAACATCACAGGCTCCATATCAAACCATGTGGAGAAGACAGTCTCACAAGTACAGAAAGCCATGGGTAAGGACTGCAGCAGCAGATATCTTATATCTCAACTTAACTTTATTTGGCATTCAGCAACAATTTTTTCTGTTGACCACTAACCCATTACCAAACAATAATGACATTTGACCAGTTTGTTGCGAATTTCTTCTTTTCCCACAATGTTTTTTGCCCTTTCAGAAGATTGTTTTTCAATTTCATCGCATTTTGAAATGTTATCTGCAAACTCTTTTAATTTGGGACAGTCAAAAATTTGGCGTTTTGTAAAGGGTTAAGAAAACAATTAGAAAATTTTGTTCCAATGACAAAAGCAATCCTCATTAAACTATACAATAGAAAGAGATAATGCAAGTGCAGTGTACCTTTATTCTAATTTTGATACATCAATAAAGATATGTATAAAGTAATGAAAACCCCAATTTAAGTTATGGTATTGTACACTCCCTGTTGATTAATTGGCTGGCAAACAGTGTTGTAAATGTTTTCCCTTAATGGTCAAAGAAGTTTTCTAATTTCCTTCTTAATATTTCCATATTTTGAGATTTCGTTCTAAAATGAATACTCAGTGATTTGTGTATGGTCTCTTTTCAGGAATAAAGTCTGAAGATGAAGAGCTCTACCGACCAGTAAAGGCCCCTATGACCGATATGGAATTCCGGAACTATCTCGACTCGGACGGACGCATGATAAAACCCGAGGAGTTCCGACTGAGCATTTACCAGGGTGGCGTGGAGCCCTCCCTTCGGCGTGTAGTGTGGCGTCACCTGCTGAATATATTCCCCGAGGAACTGTCGGGGCGGGAGAGGTTTGACTACATGAAGAACAAGGAGAAAGACTACCTACAGCTGCGAGACAGTTGGCGAAAACTCTTCAGCTCTGGGGAGGTCTCAGTGGAAGCCAAACATGTTGCGTCGCTCGTGAAAAAAGATGTTTTACGTACGGATAGGACTCATAAGTATTACGCTGGAGGGGATGATAGTAAAAACCTGATATCCCTCTACCATTTGCTAGTCACATACGCCTTGACCCACCCTAATGTATCATACTGTCAGGGTATGAGCGACATCGCATCACCGCTGCTCGTCGTACAAAAGGAGGAAGCGCAGGCTTACCTCTGTTTTTGTGGGCTGATGAAAAGGCTCACATCCAACTTTCTATACGACGGGGAAGCCATAACGACAAAGTTAAAACATTTATCCACTCTAGTCAAATTCTACGACCCAGTTTTTCAAGAGTTTTTGAAGAAGTGCGGAGCGGAGGATTTGTTCTTCTGTTACCGATGGATACTGTTAGAGATGAAGAGAGAGTTTCCGTTTGAGGACGCCCTGTACATGTTAGAGGTCATGTGGAGCACCCTGCCACCTAGTCCAGCCGAGGGCGGTCTTGAGTTGACGGACACAGATTTCTCATTCAAACTTTTGACGTTATCTACGTCCCCACATTCCCCAACCCTCGCCATGAAGCAAACGCAGTATGCACATTTGATAGCCAAGCGACGGATGACTGTTTCCCGTTGTAGTGAAGGAGCTGGTTCCCCCAATCACAATGTGTTGTCAGGTGGTAAAAATGGTGTGATTGAAAAAGACATGGCAGTGATCGCTAAAAATCTAAGCAACTCTTTCATAAGCGAGACCATATCTCGAGATGTTCATAACGGGGATTCAGAAGTTCATGATACTAGCCTAGTGGCAAATGAAGAGAACGAAAATGGGTCATCTTGTACAAATAATGGTCCTGAGGAAACTTTATCAAAAAATGGTATGAACAGCAATGAAACTTTATCCTCTAAGGAAGACCACATTAATGAAACGGCATTGACCATGGGAGATGGCTCTAGTGAACAATCCTGTACAAAGGAAGAGGTTCCTAAAGATGATGAGCCTTTAGACTGTAACTCTAACCATTCCGTGAGAACGTCTGGTTCCACTTCTATGTCATCATCCCAGTCTATTGACAGATTTCCTTCTCTAATCTCCGCCAGTTTTGTGGAAGATACTAGTGGGTTTATTGATGATGAAACTGAAATCATTTCCTCGGGAAACAGCTGTATTGAAGCCTCTGAAGATTCCAATCAATCACACACCATTCATGACATTAAAGATGACACGGCGGAAGTATTTATTGCAGAGTTACGAAAAGCAACAAATACTGACAAGGATGCCATGGAGGGTCAGTCACAGTTCTACATCTCATTGGAAGAACCCAGAGTAGAACACATAGAGCCCAAGTCCCCGGAGAAAAAAAGTATGAAAAAGTCGATAACCATTCCGGAAATTAAAGGCTCATTTTTCAGCGGAATGCGTAAAATCCTCTCATCCCCAAAAAGAAGACCGGGTAAAGCACAACAAGTACCATCGGCTCCAGATCAGACACCAAAAGAGCCAGTGACCAAAAGAAATACAACACCACCAAAAACATTAGGAAATGCAAAGAATGATTCAGACGATGTAAATGGCACTAATTCAAGAACCACTCATGCTAGCACAAAGAGCTCTTCTTCAGAGAATTCATCGGAAGGGGAGAACACTCTGTTTGAACTTGGACTGCCTGCCGACAGGAACCCCAATCAAACGGAGATAATTGACTTGGACAGCGGCAATGGATCACTGACATCATCAATAAACTCTGTGACAAGTTCCACTACAAAATCACGCGCTGTCAGCAATGCAAGCAATCACTCCTTTCATAAGGGAAAGGAAAATGGCGTTATAGATGACAGTGGGAAGGGAACCACGACAGAGGGTCAACAAAACAAGAAATCGAATAATTCATTGAAAGGTTCTAGTGAAGACAAAAATCCTGTGTTCTGTGATAATCATTTTGAGGTGAATAACGATGAGACAGTCAAAAACGACAAGGTAAAAGATGATGGTATAAGTGATAGCATGGAACTGATAGAGTTTCATGAGGTTGAATCTAGTCGTCTTGTAGAGCTGCCGTCGCCGCATGAGTTTGGCTACGGGAATCCATTTTTGATGTTCATATGTTTGACGGTGCTTCTCCAGCACCGAAACATCGTGATGAAGACCAATATGGAGTATGACGAACTAGCCATGTACTTTGATAGGATGGTCAGAAAACATAATGTCAATAAAGTTCTCTACCAGACTAGAAAATTCTATACGGAGTACATCCGCATGCAACACAAAAAGTTGGAGGAGACAAAAAAGGACCCAAGCTTTACGGTCTGAGATGAAGTGCATAAGCCATGGTGTTGTCGTTCTAGGATAGTGCAATTTCAGGGTTCAGTGCAAAACTAATAGTAAGTGTTTCACATATGCCAAGAAATTACTTAAGTTTTGCATTGAACCCTTGAGTTGCAACCCTTGGCCAAAGGTACAATCCCTGCTCATGGCCATATATTTCATGGCCTGGGTGTCCTATGCTATGTATGCTATGTAATACCAATGTTGTAAGCGTACTACTGGTTGGTTACTGTGTAAGCAACTAAGCATGCATTAGTAAACTGTCTTGCCAATATAAGTAGAAAATTATAAAAAATGGTAGTAAGCCCAAACCAAGCAAAGAAACAAAAGGTTAGGCAAAGAGATGGTATGGTTGCTCTGGCCAGCACTATAATGTCTAAGAATGAATAGATGTATGATTTGTCACCAAGAGCTGTGTTTAGCGTCTCGCCTTTTCATTAGAATCATTCCTTTTAGTACAATTATTATTTAATCATTCCATCCACTATGTTCTTACATCTATAAAGCATATAAAAAGGTTTTAGACACAAGTCCCTATCATCATATTCATATGGACAATGTTTGATTAGGAAATACAGCAATATGCTAAAATAAAATAACTCCTCCACAATAGGCATTTTTAAACAGTAAGGGAGATAACTACAACATTTGTTGTCGGAACCTCTTCACATAATTATCCCCCATGCATGAAAAAAAGAAGTCAACATCTTTATTTATCACAATCACTTCAATGGTATTAATTGTAATTGATAACTTAATTAGTTTATATTAACAACATGTTAAGGGTTCAAAGCAAGGCAATTGTAAATCCCTCACAGATGTGAAGCACTTTGTTTTCTTGCATGTGTGATTAAAACTGTGTCTCTAGACAGAAATATACAGACTCTGGAAAAGCGTATAGAAGACATTATTTTTAGTCTTAACTTTGATAATGTTTTGATAAGTCCATGGCATTTTCTTGCATATGATTATTTTAAATTTATCCATTATTCCATGATTTTTAACTCAATTTTATGCATTAGTGCAACCCACTACAGCAACCAATGGGACCAAGATAAATAAGTTGCTTAAAAGAAAAAAGCCTCTTTTGTCACAATAATCTTTTACCGATTATACCTAATAGATCATTTGAAGATGTAAAACAAAGGTTTGTCATGTTGCTGTGAATATGCTTTCAATTTGGACTGATTATAAGATACTTATGGAGTGTTCATTTGCTCATTGATATTTAACAATATATTAGCAATGCATTGTAGTATTTGTGTGGAGAATTGTATTGTTTGCTTCACAGTCATTTGTTGAGGATTCAGTAGTTTCCGTTTGGATTTGTTTTGAGATACTCTATGGATTTTTTAGAATTAGCTATGCAGTATAGTACCTGTGAAGTGAATTGTAGTACTTGCTCCACATTCATTTGTTGAAGGCTCAGTGCTTTCTGTTTTGATTGGTTTTGAGATACTCTATGGAGTAATGGTTTGTATTAATTGCTCATTGATAGTTAAAAATGAATTAGTAATGCTGTGTAGTATCTGTGAATTATGGGGAATTATTGTGGTTGCTTCACATTCATATGTCGAAGATTCAGTGCAAGACTAAAGTTTACGTAAATCCTTCACTAGTGTTCAAGATTTGCTAAAGATATGCAGTGCTCCTTCATTTTGCCATGCTACTGCCCCAGTAAAGACATCTTAAAAGTTAAATACTGATAAAGGTGTTAGAGGTAAATTGTGTTCATCATTTTTATCAATATTTTAACCCTTACAGTGCTAGAATGAACTTTAAGCTTATGCAAACAGATAAGATCAAGGCCGACTGCCAAGTAAATCGGTGGCTGTCCTGTGATCTAACATGTTTGCTACTCTTAGTATCTTTCCTCTTCAAAATTAAGCAGATACTAATGGTTTTGGAAAGCAGACGACACAAACATCTTTTTTTAGAAAATTCCCCAGCATTCTAAGGGTTAAAAGTCACTTTTGAATTGGCAATATATAGGGGCTTTTGCTAGACTACAAGTCAATTCTATCACCAGCTGACCTGAATATTTAGAGATTGAAGACACAAAGTGTAAAAATGCAAATGGAAAGGACTAATAATTAAAAAGGCAATAATGAAATTGTTTTTTTATAAAAAAAGATATGTGCTTTATTGTTTTGTAATTGATTGATTGATTAAATCGAAATTGTGCAATAGAATTTTGTTTGAAATGAAAAATGAAAATGGTTGCTATAGTAAATCAGTTTTTGATCCATACGTACATATTACATTGGTCCAAATTGAAGGAATGAAGATAGAAAAACGAAAAGGGTTTCTAGGGATATATATGACAGAATGCATTGACAAAGTGATGAATTGCTTGTCTGGCGCATTTTATCTTTTTGTGGCCAATATTTCCAAGGTCTTTTGCAGAAGATGTGCCAAATTAAAGTCTTATCAAGTTAGAAATTTCTTTTTTGGGGTCATATTAACATGTGATATATATTTGGTTGCATCGAACAATTTCAAAGACGATTTGAGAAAGGTTTAGAAACAAAAGTTTAAGCTTATAAAGAAAATAATTGAGTGAAATTGCTCGTTACTAACACTTACTCCTATTCACTTCTATTTGGCAAACCTTTCTCCTTAAAGTCCGATAAAAAGATTATTTTGTAAAGTAATAAAATACTTATGAAGCTTGTTACAATATAACAAGTCTGTTTGACCATAGAACATAGATTTAATACATTGTATGCATTGGTCTGTGTTGTGAAAACGCATTTCTGCCTTTGATGTTATTAAAGACTATTGCAATGGTGTTCATTGTTTGTTATTTTCAATTTTTAAACATTTCCGGACTGTACCATGGACAATTAACACTTAATTAAAGCCAATAGATAATACTTTTACCAAAGGCTCAGAAGTTTGTTTGTATAGTGATTAACAACTTTTCAGTTATCTTAAAGCTTTCCCGGATTGACCAGTACAGTCTAACTTGTGTTAAGCAGCCACCCTTTTAAGCCGCCAACCTGCCTTAAACAGCCACTACAGAAAGTCCCATGTTTAGATTTATAGTGTAAATCAATTTGTGTTAAGCCGCCAACCTGTCTTAAACAGCCAATTTACTCTGTCCCATAGGCTGACCTCTTAACACCAGTTTGACTGTACTAAGCTACGACTCTGAAGTAACGTGCCAACTTTCAAAAAGTATTGTGGCAAAAGGAGAAATTGATTGTCACAAGCAACTTCTCCTTTTTCCACAATGATCTTTCATTCTATTCACACATCACAACAGCAGAGCTAAAAGGTTTTTGACATGTTTACGAACCATTTCTAAAGTCGTCTGCTTCAAGTCTAAAATCTCGTCTGCAGGTTTTGAAGAGGTTACGTGCATTGTTCAAGGTATTGAATAGATGGCCTCATAGAGAACGCTTCTTTGCAGAAGCAGCAGAAGAATGGAAAGTGGGCGATGGGTTTATTATATAACCTGTGACATAGAGCTGGCTGGAATCTAAGCATTTGATAATTCGGCTTATTCAAGTTTCATTTGAAATCTATAAGAGGTAGAGGGGCCTCCGTGGCCTAGTGGTTAGAGTACAGAACTTAAAATCACATGGCCCCTCTCCGCGTGGGTTCAAATCCTGAGAGGGATATGGATTTTCATGAGAGGCAGTCTCCCGACTGACTTACAGAATGCCGATGGTTCTACCCGCCTTGACCAGCCCCTATGGGCAGTTGAGTATGGGGTCTTCCTCCATCATTACGAGTCGGGCATCGCTACATAACTGAAATAATGTTGATGTGATGTAAAACCCCATATAAATAAAATTATTCAAGTCGTTATATATTAAACTGGAACTCCTACGTTTGGATCATGCCGGACTAAATCTGTAGTTGTATTTCGGCCACTGTCTAAATTTGAGGCTGCATTGGTCTCTCCCCGCTGAATCTCCGATAGGGACTTCGTTCTTAAGCAAGATAGTAGTCTGAGATCGCAAGGAAAACAAATCGGGCAGACCTTGTCAAAATAATTTCTGACGGGGCAATCTGACATTGTCCAATGTAAAATATTTCAAAATCTCCCGATCGCCTAAAATTAGTATAACTATGGCAGACCCAACATTTACCAACAATCATTTGGCCCTGGTATCGTGGCTGCTGGAAGTGACCTCAGCCATCAACTGTAATGGTACCATCTCGGGAAACCTTCAAGGCTTTTACACAGTTTGACGCATTAGTGGCAATGTAGACAACAACATATGGGAGGTTCCAGTGTTAATACATCAAGAGCAGAACAGAAAATCAATGTGTTTAAATAATGCGATACTTTTCTGTTCAGCCCTCGACATGTAAATGGACAATTGCAGAGGGAATCAAAGCGCTGAAAGCAATGAAGGAGAAGACATCATTTTTAGCAAGGAAATATAATTTCATATTCGTTTGGAAGTATGCTTGTAGGAGGGTGTTGCTCCTTATTTCACTCTTACCTGTTCTGTAAACAGAGCAAGAACGATATCTTATTTTCCAACATTCAGACATTTTACAATATTCCATGACACACCATAAGGCTACATAACAAAGCAGATACTACAACTTCAGTCCCTATTTGTTTACATTATGAGATTACCTTTAAATAAACTTGAAAACAGGGTATGTTAGGTTTGATGTAGGATTGCTTGAACTTACGATCATATTAGATGAACAAACTTTCCTGTGATGAAACAACACTGAAGAGTGGAAAGAATAGAAGCTGAAGAGAGATAATTTGAAAGTATCTCTTTTTTGATCCGTTGTAAATAAAGACAGCTACATTTTAATCGAGCGTTCCTATTTCTAAATGAGTAACCATTGAATTTAATTTTACTAGGATATTTTCAAAAATATTTTTACATTAAACATTACATTTTATCTCTTAACAAAGGGAGCATTCAAGTAAAAAGTGCATTTGGCCTTCAAGAACCTTACAGAACTGACGTGTTCTTTCATCGTATGGAATTTTTGTTGGCTTTTGTTATAGTTCATATTGTTTATATATGAAGAGAGTAGGATGGGTAATCATGAATATAATATGAAGATGTGTAAATCTTTATTTTGCTGATCTACTTCTGGTGATGGCATTGGTCCACTAAAACCTCACCTTTATGATTGTGAACACGTTATTAAATTGACGATTTTTCATAAATTCAGATCGGAAATCTAGAAGGCCTTGAAATGCCGTATTTACCGATATACATTGTAGATATACTAAAGATGCTGGTACATCCCTGTCAAAACTATTATGGTTTACCAGCAATGGATACCATGTTTATATCGCTCACATGTCCATGCATATTTTTACGGCCTCAGTGTTAAATGTATGCTTTCGAATTACGATAAGAAGTACACAAAAGTTGCATACTGAAGTTGACAATATCCCCTTGCGTAATACTTGATGTTTACCTATAAAGAATGAATCTCATATCACAAGTGTCTTCATGAAAAGATAATCATCACCGTTTTTAGCTGAGATTGTGGTGACATGTTAGATCCACAGTTTGTAAACATGTTTAGGATAAGGTTCCCGCTTTATCATTAACAACATTGTTATAATGGTAGCATGAAACCTGAAAACAGCTCTTCTATAGTTCAAGCAAGTCGATCGCAATTCCTTCATAATTCACTCACTGCTGTCAATCACTCTAACCTCGACTTGAAGGTCTTTATAGGAAATTCTAATGTTCAACGGATTGGTTAAAGATTTAAAGTAGCTTAAGTAATTTGTTACTTGAAAATATATTCAATATGAGGTTGTCTTAGACTTAAGTTGGGTCTCAAACTAAGGGTTAAAGTCTCCCTAGCATATTGTATATCCGGAACAGCTCCCGTTTAAACCTTTCATCGCAAAACCCATATATCACCGGATTGGCGACATTGTTGACAAAGAAGCACCATATGAACATGTTAAAAAACACACGTCCGGTAAAGGACATGTTTGGAAGCAATTCTGGGTTGCTAAACAAAATGATCTTCAAGATCAGGTTTGGAATATAGCTGACAAGGAATACCATAGTTATCGTAAACAACATTGAGGTAATTCTCTGTACTTTACTGAACTTCCGCTGCTCGCTAGAGTGTTTCGTCTCATTCGTTGGTGGGATTGGGTCTTTAGAAGTCCCCGCCTTTGCACCGTCTTGTTTCACAGTCGAAGCTGTCGATGGTTCGATTGGTTTGGCATCATTCGTTGACGTAGCTGAGATGTAAGGATCTACAGAAACAACGGACTTACTTGGTTCGGTGGTCGTTGAAGTTTTCGGTATCACGTTAAAGCTTGAATGTCGTTTAATTGCCCTCCCAATTAGACTATACAACACGACCAGTGCAGCGAACACACCGAATACAATTATAATGAACACAATGTTCAGGAGCGCCTGGAATTTCGTGTCCATAAACTTGTCATCGGTAGCACACCGGGTACCAGTGCTGTTTGTACCAGCGATTAGCACGGTTCTTCCGCCGTAGAGAACTAGAGCCGGCCACGACAACAACAACGCTATCGCCATCATGAAGGCACAGGCCATCTTTGCCGCCTTTTGCGAAATCTGGCGACCCAACGGCACGCATATTTTCCGGTACCTGGAGGTGGAAGGAATACATTTAGAGATAAGCTTTTTAGTTACGTTATGGCTCTCAAAATTCATAACAAATCAGACGGACCTCTGCCGTAAAGCGGTTAATTAACAGTTCCGAGTGACTGCGAACACATTGATTGCAAACACGTCAAAGCTGCTGTGTCATTGTTGTACAAAAGATATTTTATTTCGAATGTAATGCGTGAAAACAAATTGTATGTCTCATATATCTTAAAACTTACTCAAGTTGATTGAAAAACTGCCGTTTACGGCAAGTCCCCTGTCCCGTAAGATTTCCTTTTAATTCCAAACCGGTGTACTTGCGTTATCTTATCTAGCGCCAACAGTTTGGTTAAACTGTACCACACCAAGGAGAGATTCGAATCTAAGATATGTTTCCGATGAACGTTCAAATGTTGTTACACGTTCAGTTTTGTGACCATAAGCTGTATACTCCTCTTATGGCAATTCAAGTTCTACTTTTTTTTATATATATAATATGTGTCATTACATTTTTGTCATAGCACATGTTGAAGCGGAGGGAGTACTGGCAACCACGTACTGTCCCTGTCATTTTTCAGCACATTATTTAACAACATTATAATGTGTCAAACCATACGTAGGACATAAACTGGATTTAACCAAAATGAAAACACACGACCGTTATATGCGTTTTATCAAACTATTATTTGCGTTACTAAATAATATCCTGCGAATTTATGTTTCAATTTCAATGGAAATGACCAACATTGTTTTCCGTTTTCTCTGCGCACGAAATCAATGGGATATCGGGGCTTCAACGTTGTCATCAGATCCGGTCCAATTCATCTACAGTGACTTGGATCCGGTTATTCGCGATTGTTAGATAAAACCCGTGTCATTGACATTAGGGTCACAAGCTGATACGGACGATTGTGCTTGATCGTTTACAACGTAATAGTGCATGTAGTTTGTCCGCGATTCAGTATCCGTTAAAAAAGAACTGTCAAAGAGTTAAGGTTGAACAATGATGAAATAAACCCTTTCAAAGTTATAAACTCCTTAATCTGTGAGAGTCCCCCTTAAAATTTGTCAAAATGTACATGAGGGGTCGATGAAACAACCTTAAAAGGATCCAGGCATGGCTTAATTCTGTAGGTCTCTGAATGACTGACGTTCGTATAAAGCCATTCAGTTTGATTCAAACGCCGCACAGTAATCTCTCCTCGCTACGCGACATCGATCACTACCACCACATGATTTCTAACCCAGATTTTGATGAAATTTAAATGCTTATTCTGTTCATGTTTTTACCAGATGTAGTAGTTAATTTAGAAAGTAAAGTCTTCTTGTGTTGATTGGGTGGGGGTTGATTGGGTGTCGCCACCATATGTAAACGCCAATTTCGCTTCTAAGCAGATGGTTATGTGATATTTGTGGTGGCAGTGATCAATCCTATAAAGGTAGGTTACTGTGATGCGTTTGAGTTGAGTTACACACAACGACTCGGTCTCTCTTTTAGTCGCTTTTTACAAATTTGACTGTATCCTGATTGAATAAAAATATCTCACCGCTCAATCGCTATCAACAAGAGTACGAAAATCGAAGCGGCAGTAACGTAGTCGATGATGAACCGGAACAGCTTGCACGCCGCCGTCATCGTAAACGTCAGAGGATTCCGAAGGTGTACCAGGATAAAGGGCATCCCGATACAGCAGCTGATCACGTCGAGTACCGCGAGAACGAGGATGAATACCCTGTGATTGGACGGTTTCATCCGGAGGGCGTACACAAATATCACGTGACCGTTCCCAATTACCCCAACCGTCATGAGGACCGCAATGAAAACAACTCCACCTAAGTACTGTTTCGCCTCTTCCGCATTTAGTTCATAGATGCTTACGTTATCCATTGTCAAAGTAAGTTGTTATATAGGGTCTTTTCCACTTTCTCTCAATTATATTGCCATAAGTCCCGTGGTAAGCGTTGAATCTAAAGCATTAATTTATCTGAGATGGTATATGATCTGAATCATTTGCCTTGTCCGTTCTCTCTGTGAATATATATGCACATTGTGTTTAAAGGTATCAATATTTTAGAAAAAGATTAATTGATGTTAAGTCGAAGACGTCTTTTGGGTAGTTACAATCATGATAATTGGAGCTTTCTAAAGAATTATCCTCAAGTATAAGACAATAGGTTATTTGTAACAAGCACCATATGTATACATTGATTGACAATCAATAGACAGATACCATTCGGTAGTCAATTTGCTTAACCTTTTTTTCTTTCTAAATAACTTAAATAGGAACTAACTTTGCTTCCAATGGTAATTATCCAGTACGTATCGTACAACGGTGCAAACGCTTTACAGTTTTAAAGGAAGTTAAGTTTTAACTTTCAAATTTCCCCACATCTTAAAAAAGCAAGCACCTTAAAGATTGGCTATCATATCAAATTAATCCATTCCACTGTAATATTATGACCTAATACCATATTCGGTTGTTATGCCCGACTGTTCAAAGCGGGCATCACTGTGGTTTTGCCTATCTTTAAGGGCGTATGTTGATATATATCAGTCAGAACGCACTCCATATAGATATGTTTACAGGATGCTGAAATGTACTATAATCGATATAGTCGGGTCATCCTTTTATATGGTAATCTGTCACTGATTCAAATTGACAATAGTATAATTTACGATAATTAAACAGCGTGAAAATGTAACACTTCCTCTAGTAAGACAAGAAACGAGTTTGCCATAAAACGAAATTGCCCTTCGTGAACAATATCTAGGATTGCCATACTCGCTTCAAAAGCATTTATGAATGCGGGTAATGTTCAGAAATTCTGTGTTCTGTCTCAATGACCTTATTCAGAAACAAGACAAAGGGAACCAGGGGATGGGCGTTACAACATTTAAACCGGAAACGTGCAATGATCACGTGTATTATACGGCTAAGTGGTCGCAGGGTTTAATGCATTACACGCGTAATGACACCGCAGTATTTTGGGCGTATGAATTACTGCACAATATATTTCGGACACCCAACGAACCAATCGGAACACCTCGGCCATTTCAATATAACTCTCATGTCACAAGCAATTTCTCCTTTGCCATACTACTTTTTGAAAAACAATAATTTTCTTACACTGATCGATTCAAAGAGAGTTTCTTGCATTCGTTTAAAACTGCAAAAGAAATAGGTAAAATGATACTAAAATCTCATTATCCAAGTCAATCTTAAACGTTGCATTCTATAAAACTTTCTATCATCGTCTAATTGGCTTAAGATCCGCTGTTCGAGTGTATCTTAAAATGAAGTTGTTCTTATAGAGCGAGGCATAACTGATTGTATACAAGATAATTTCATGCTTGAACAAAAAGACATGGACACAGAACTTACTTATTTTTTAATCATAAATTTAATACTGTATATAAGTTATTCACAATCAAAAACAGATAACATATAAATGATCCTTTATCCATACAAAATAAAGCTTTTAACAAAATAAACACTTCAATTTACATGCTAATATCAAGTATTCAATACAAGACTATAGTAAGTGCTTCCTGTTTGAGATTTAAGAAGCACTTACTATAGTCTTGCATTGAACACTCGATATGGTAAGTTATGCCGTGTACATTTAGTTTGCGTCCGTAATATGCAATTGCTCCTTTGATAAAAGTGTTTCTACCGTATCCTGTAGAGAAATACCACTTATTCATACATTATGATTACAATAACTCCCCATGAAAATATATTATCTTAACTTTCATACACATGTATGTTTGATCGCACCTCCGACAAAGTATTAAAGACACCACTATTGCAAAATGGGGAAATGCTCTTCTCTCAATTTCTCTTTTAGACACAGAGGCTCCTTCTAAACCACGCGAAAACGTCATTTTCATACATGTTTATTGTCGTCGGCATTTTTTTCAATTCGAATTCGTTATCTAACTGTTTTAACCCATTACCAGACAATAACAACATTTGACCAGTTTTTGCAGACGACCGTGGAAAACATCGTATGAAAAGGAGATATTGCTCTAATGAGCAATGTCTCCTTTTCCCACAATTTTTCCGCTCTATCAGGAGGTTGTTTTGCAATTTCATCAAATTTTGAAAAGCCGTCTGCAAACTCTTTCAATTTGGGACAGTCGAAAATGTGGTGTTTGGTAAAGGGTTAAACCAGGGACTCCCCAGCTTCGCTGTCATTGTATCCGCTGAACCTTGTTTTTTCTGGGCTGCGGTCTGCTTCATTTATGATTTCGACTTGCCTCATTTGGAAATCGTCTGCTGTTTTCAAATTGTTATCTTTTTCGGCGGCTTTAGAGGTCTGCCTATATCTGTAATATAAGAAACGTGAAACTCATGATTGCATAATTATGGTCATCGTTAGTAAAATAGATTTGATTACAATGACAGCAAATTCAATGATAATAACATTTGCAAAATTCACTCTTTAACTAGATATGGGAAGTAATCGCTACGAGGAGTTTGGCGACCATTCACATACGCGATGATCTCCCCTATCGTATGATAGAGCTGTAAATTTGAAGGCATCGGGTAGTCCAGACGTACATATTTCGGGCTATTCAAGGACAATTTCTTCTTTTCCCACAACTTTTTGCAACAAACTGGTCAAATGTCATGATTGGGTTGATATAGAAAAAAGAGTGACTCACCCGTTATTTGGTACCCCGTCTGTAGGCGTGCCTTTATTGTAGAACTTAACGGATACCCCTTTGTCCTTGCCAAACGTCTTGTATGGAATCTTCCGTCGCCTAAACAAATATATTTTATGGTAGAATACTCTATATCTGCCAATCTGAAACTCAGTCTTTCAACGGATTACTTTGGTTGTTCTCGGTATACATCGAACGGGCCGGAACTTGTCATTTTAATGCAAATACTTCCAGTTCAGAACGACGTATACCGAAAGCGACCGAACAAATCCGTAGAAATAATGAGTTTCAAAATGGCGGATTTGGGGTATTCTACCATAATAAGACATCAGTTTCATTAGGTATTATAACTACATGAACATTGTGAGATTCTCACAGTCCGTAACCTGGTTCCAATCTTCTTTTAAATGGTAAAACTAAACACAAAGATCGAATTAAAAGTTTTTTTTTCATAATATTCCTGAGACCAACATTTCTTTGAAAAATACTATCCGATATAAACTGCTACTAAAAGTTATAGAATTGTGAAAATGCATGGGGCTGTGTACTTAATAAGATATTCCTTAGCGCATATATGTGATAATGTTTGAATGCACTTGTACACTTCGTCCTACGCGCAAAACTCTTTCGTAGTGTTTACTCGTTTCTTATGCGCAAAACTCGTTTGCTCTGTGTAATCGTTTCTTTTTCGGCCGCTCTGCTTACTCGTTTATTACACGTAAAACTCGTTTGCTCTGTTTACTCGTTTCTTACGCGCAAAACTCGTTTGCTCTGTTTACTCGTTTCTTTTTCGGCCGCTCTGCTTACTCGTTTCTTATGCGCAAAACTCGTTTGCTCTGTTTACTCGTTTCTTTTTCGGCCGCTCTGCTTACTCGTTTCTTATGCGCAAATCTCGTTCGCTATGTGTACTCGTTTCTTAAGCTAAACCGAAGCACATCCGTGTTTTATTCCGCGCTTTACACAGAATGATAGTTCAATGCAATACTATAGTAAGTGCTTCATTAACATGAAGCACTTACTATAGTATTGCACTGAACCCTCAAGTTGTGCGACTAGATATATCCCTCTATATGAGTATATACAAACATATAAAAAAATATATACCATCTTCTAACTCCAAAAACAGCGCCGCCAACTCCGACTATTACAACAGCAATAACAGCGACGATTATAATCCAGTAGTGATTTGACACCCAGCTCTGAAAGATTGAATTATCTAAAATGTACATTGCATATATTCAATAAGAACATACTACTTTTCATAACTTAAAGCTGTTTGTTCACAGATGTAAACACATTTGGATATCATTTTTTCCCCATCTAAATATGTATAGCAGCCGTACTGTTGTTGTATATGACGTAATGAAGAATAGCCAATGGAAGTGAAAATAGTTGGTAATAAAGAAAATTAGAGCCTGTTTGCAATTAATAATTATATATTCAGAAATCCATTGTATACCGTATTCACATACACGTAGATATGTTAAAACTTTCCGAATAGATATTCCGTTCAGTTCCTATTTTCTATTAAATGTTCTACAGCAATATCAAATATTGTACTGTTTCATCGACATTTCATTTTGACTTGCAACTTGTCTCATGTATGTATATATATATATGCACATTTAACGATTTTTTTTTCTGCAATTACTTTCAATCTGGGCAAATCGCAATCTTATTCATTTGGCTATATAACAACAAAGAACATATCACTTTTCAAAATTGAAAAATGGTGCCTATTATTGCTTTCAGTTTGGGTTATGCACAATCTACTTATTTGAATATATACTGTTGTGGCTTTGTATTAGCTTTATATCGTACTAAACCAGAGATCGAGTTTGATAAAAGAGTATCTTCCTTAATAACTTGAATGCGTTCTTCATACACTGCATAATGGGAACTCGTGAGCTTAATGTGTTTGGGATAATGATCGCTAATGATATTGTTTAAAAAATACTAATGATAAGATGTAAGACACAGCTCTTACAACGGCATTGGTAGTTTAAACCTTTTGCTTAAAAAGACATTCCACAAACAAACCATCCAACGCCCTGGGTACGGATTTACTAAACATCTTATGCTCAAACTTTTCGTAAGATCAAAATAGCATTCCCTCTTATTTCAGTATTGGTGTGAGCAATATTGCAAAGTAACACATCGTTGGAATCGCCTCTCCGAGACGCTTCAGTCACATTGCAATATTGTGTTTTCGTTTAAGAAACCATCCAAATTTAACAGTTTTGACTTACGCAAATTTAAGTCATTTAGTAAAACGATACCATAATCAGCAGACAATATCAACGTTTGCGAATTACGTCATCGGTGCCCGTATCTTTTCTTGTCTCTTTAATAAAGCATTACCTTGTTTTGTTGATTTGCTTGACTTCGGCTCAGTGATGGAATTACAGTTATGGTTGAAGCTGAAGACGACGTTGCTTTCGTCGTTGATGAAAATATTGCTCTTGCTGTTGATTGCTGAACTGATGAAGGTGTCACTGGTGGCTTGGTGGTTGAAGTTTTATCCGATTGAATATTTGTTGATTTTGTCGTTGCTATAGCCGTAGCTTTAGAACATGTTTGCCCCAAAAACCCGTTAAAACATTTGCACATGTACGATCCCTGGGAGTTGACACAGGTTCCGTTTACACAAGGGTTCGATTGGCATTCGTCCGTGTCATCGGTACACCGTTGACCTTGGTAACCATTGTAACAGTCACACTTGAATGACCCTGGTGTGTTCATACAACTACCGTTACGACAAAAATGCGGATCTAGAAGACATTCGTTTATGTCGATGCAGTTTGCAGAGTTGTTGAAACCCTCGAAGCAGTTACATCCGAATCCGCCTGGTTTTAACATACACGTACCGCCATTAAAACATGGCGCCGATTTGCAGAAGTCGACCTCTTCTTGACAATGTAACCCGCTGTATCCGTTCGCACATGCGCATTTGAACGAACCCCGTGTGTTAATACAGGTTCCGTGAAAACACGTTTTAGACGCGATCTGACATTCGTTTATATCCTCGCAGTTATTTGAATGATTGAATCCGACGTAGCACCTACAACTGTAACTGTCACCATCCACACCAGGTGAGCATGTTCCGCCATTTTGACAGGGATATGATGCGCACGGCTCGCGGTGTGTGCAATGACTTCCGGTGAATCCGTCATGACAGTCACACCGGTAAGATCCGTGCGTGTTAATGCAGGTACCATTGTTGCAAGGATTCCTCGCGAAGGCACACTCGTCGCGGTCTCTGCAGTCGGGTGCGAGGTATCCCGAATAGCACTGACAGTGATACGACCCCGGCGTATTGATACATGTGTTGTTATTCAGGCACGGACTACTTTGGCACTCATCGACGTCATTGGTACATCTGGAGCCGTTGTAACCATCGTAACACAGGCAGACGAAAGAGCCCGGAGTGTTTATACACGTTCCATTGTAACAGAGTGTTTTGACCAATGAGCATTCGTCACGGTCCTTACACGTTGGAGACACGTATCCCGAGTAGCATTGGCACCGAGTTCCGCCGGATGTTGCGTTAATAACACATCTACTTCCGGGAGGACATGTAGTCTGGCTGCATGACGACCGTTTTAAACGTATGGTGTCTGTGGCTGCAGTCAAAATCTAAAAAAAATATTTATTAGGCGACTGACGAAGTTACGTTGCTTTTCATAGACATAGGCTACATTTTGATAGCTTTTAGATTCTTACACATCGGCAAGACTTTATAGCTTTCAAAATAAAGGTTTTGCAGACGATAAATGAAATAAACAATTGGACGATAACATCTGTACATGTAACTTTGGGAGGATAAAGAACAAATGATCAACAACTTTTCCAACCAATTTCCCCTCCCACAGGCCTATCAATTGACTCGCTAGAAGTTGACCCTAAAAACCTGACAGTCGGGTCTAAGACAGTTAAAGGCCGCAATCGGAACTCTTCGGGTATTTCCGTGAGCTGTGAAATACACCTCGGATATAAGTGTAGGGTTACCGAGTAGTATTGTTTGCGTGCAGTTAAGTAGTTCAATGTGTATGGAAGTGTTGGACATTTCACTGATCAGTAACTCATACCAAATGGCGAACTTGTTGTTGTGACATGTATACTTGGGATTTTACAGTCAAGATCTATGAAACGAAAGAAAGTGACGTCATTCTCGCGGGAAACAATATGGCGTCATCCCTATTATTTCAGAGGTGTTTTCTATTGGATAAACCCGATGTGCTCAGATTGTTAAAGGCCGTTGACCTGTGTTTGGCCGAGTAGTATTGTTTGGGCAGATTGGCATTTCATGTAGTAACCCTATGACATTACGGGATTAGTTTGCAAAGACGTGTTACTTTCACGAAGTGAATGAAGATGCAAAATGTACAATGTTCTTTCTATACGAAATTTGTATTTCAAATAAAGGAATGGAGGGAACAATTTCAAATAGCGCTTGACAATAATCAGAAAACAAATCGATATCAATCATCTCAAACGGATATTTGAAACAACTTCTTTGTTGCTGATTCGTTTTTCAGGAATTTCATATAAAGATCGCTTGTGATTTATTACGGTGAAATCCCCTGG
Source organism: Cerastoderma edule (assembly GCA_947846245.1). NCBI lineage: Eukaryota > Metazoa > Mollusca > Bivalvia > Cardiida > Cardiidae > Cerastoderma > Cerastoderma edule. The sequence continues at coordinate 12,526,660 of OX401413.1, forward strand.
CAATCGTTTGCCTGAAGCGAACACATTCTTAAAGTTTCGTTACAAAAGGTGAAATTGTGCGAACAAGCAGGTGCCCCCTCCCCATGTCTCAAATTCCACTGATTGCATTAAGAGTGTTAAATGCAAATCTTAAGAAGGTGCTTTTCGTTTGTAAAGGACTGTCCATAGTTTTGCAATAAACCTTCGATAAGCTCGAACTTTGTTGATTTCCGATTACTTCCGTGTAAGGAAAATGGGGAAATAGTTTGCAGAGAAAAGGTTCATAAATGCACTCACCAATAACACAAACATCGTATAAATTCCAACAATGAAGTAGGGTCGTTGGGCCGCCATCTGTAAAAATCTTCAAATCCACCAATTGTCATCATAACATTAAACATATGAACTATCTTTATTTACTTTTTCGTTTTATCAAAAATACATGTATGCAATTTTATCTGATTATTTCGATTCGTTTTGTATATGTGTGTGTGTGTATGGTAGAGAATGAGAATGATACTGACCCATTACTCGATAATAATTTATCTTCTCATATCTGATGCGGACGGCTTTCGAAACCAGTGTGACAAAAGGATAAATTGCTCATAATGAGCAATTTATCCTTTCGACACATTGATCTTTACCCAAATATAGAGAAGTGTTCTGTTTTCGTTCATGTTAATTTTGACGTCTGCTTTTGCTCTCAATTTCGCCTAGTCTCAAATTGTTATAAAGGGGGTTGGGTTTATCATAACCTATTGACCTCAAATATGTACCCATGAGATAACACGAATACAATTCAATATAGACATGTTGTTACAAATACGGTGGTACGGAGGGGACATTGATGTTTACTTTTCTACCTCGTTATTATGTTTGAATAACTGTAATATTTACGAGATGATTAAATCGTTATAACGAGTAAGTTGACCATTGAGATGGTAATTTAAAGTATCGTGACTGAAAACGACTGATTGGTAATGCATTAATTTTGGATTTCCTTTCCAAATAAATTTGAAAATCTAAGAAATGTTTGTCTTATTAGTTTATAAGGTAGCAATTCACGTAAACATCTTACACTGTGTTCTTATTAATCAGCAAGTGTCAGTCATGATGAAGTGAAAGGCAACAAAACCATTTGGTTGGTCAACTTTCTCGTTTTAACAATTTACTGGCTGTAATAAATTAATTACTCGTTGACTGACTGCCTCGTTATAACGACTAACTGACTCGTCATGTATGTATAAATAACTCGTTGACTAACTACGTCGTTATAACGACTAACTGACTCGTCATATATGTATAAATAACTCGTTGACTAACTGCCTCGTTATAACGACTAACTGACTCGTCATATATGTATAAATAACTCGTTGGCTAACTACGGCGTTATAACGACTAACTGACTCGTCATGTATGTATAAATAACTCGTTGACTAACTGCCTCGTTATAACGACTAACTGACTCGTCATATATGTATAAATAACTCGTTGGCTAACTACGTCGTTATAATGACTAACTGCCTCGTTAAAATGACTAACTGACTCGTCATATATGTATAAATAACTCGTTGGCTAACTACGTCGTTATAATGACTGACTCGTCATATATGTATAAATAACTCGTTGACTAACTGCCTCGTTATAACGACTAACTGACTCGTCATAGATGTATAAATAACTCGTTGGCTAACTACGTCGTTATAATGACTTACTCGTTGTAACGACTTACCGAATCGACATAGCGGCTTAACCCTTTCCCAAACAATAACGACATTTGACCACTTTGTTGCAGACGACTTTAGAAAACATCGTTGGAAAAGGAGAAATTGCTCTGAACGAGCAATTTTTCCTTTTCCCACGTTTCCTGCCCTACCAGAAGATTATCTCCCAATTTCATCACATTTTGAAATGTCGTCTGCAAGCTCTTTCAATTTGGGACATTCGAAAATTTATTGTTTGGGAAAGAGTTAATGACTTGTTGAATAACTACCTCGTCATAACGACTTACTTCAACTTTGAAACTAGATAGAAAAAATATACATTATGTCACATCTGTGACACCATAAAGAAAAGTGAATCGACGGAGTGTTTGAGATAAAGATATCATAGGCCGCGCTATGGATATCGCTTAAAGTATGAATATAGTGCACGTAAAGCGGACAGACAATTCTTTAGATTAAGATTGGTTTTCATCATTACCTCTTCCTACGCAGTAACAACATTTGGATTAGCCTCGAGTAACAATTTTTCTTACACTGCAATTGAGTATTACTCAATTGTCATGTATTCCAATAAACATATACAGTTTATAGACAATCATACAATGCAATATTCTTTTGATTAGAACCACATACGTTAGCTAAAGCGCACGTGGTGTCAGTAATCTACCTCTTATAGATTTCAAATGCCATTAACGGGAATACTTTACTTTTATAGAGTCAACATTATTTCTGATATGTTGCGATGCCCGACTCATCGTGATGAAGGAAGACCCCAAACATTAATGCCAATAGGGGCTAGTCAACCTCATGAAAAACCGATTGCTATCAACGGGATTACATGTAACACGTCTTGAGATATATCATAATAAAGGTATAACCACAACAAACAATATACAAATCACGATTTCTTAATTTTACTTGATACAAAATTCAATATACAGCCCGGACCACTTATCCTGCCCATTTGCGCAATTGACCCTTATAGTGTTGGGACTGACTTCACGCTTATGTAAACAGGTAAGATCCAGGCCAGCCGCCAAGTTGAATTGGCGACTGGCGTGTGATCTAACCTGTTTGCTACACTGTGTACCTGGTGTATCTAAAATGATGTTGTGGGTCGTTATGGTTTATTAGAAACCACACTCATTGCAAATGTCCAATGCAGGGCCAGTAATATATATCTATACATCCATACAGGAGAAAAAATACATGGTACATTAAACCACACCGAAGGTCCTTTGGAACTATATTGTAGCCAGCATTAGGTGATTATCAGAGTCTTTTGTAATTCAAGCCCCAGTATGTAATGTTCTCAACCCATTACCAAACAAAAACGACATTGAACCTCTTTGTTGCAGACAACTCTGGAAACATTGTGGGAAAAGGAGAAATTGCTCATCATGAGCAATTTTCCCTTTTCCCACAATGTTTTCTGACCTATCAGAATAGTATTTTCCAATTTCATCACATTTTGAAATGCGATCTGCAAACTCTTTCAATTTGGGAAAGTCGTAAATATGGCGTTTGGTAAAGGGTTAACCTATGTTAAACCAAAATGATGTATCCCTATAACCCTTTATCAAATTCACAGAGACGGTGTATTTTGGTGTGTCAAAGAGGTACGTAACTTGATCGCCAATTTGACTTTAAGCTATTTCTCTATACTCATTCAATATGCCAGCAGCTGAAGAATTAGAGAGACAATTGTGAAAAAGTCAACCACACAATATAATGCTTTGGTTGATTGTTTATACACATCAACAGAATTGAAGTCCATTGTGATGCCCGGCTTATAATACATGGAGGAAACCCCAAAACTAAACTAACCAAAAAGGATGGTTAACCCTTTACCGAATGCCAAATTTTTGACAGCCTCAAATTGAAAGAGTTTACAGACGACATTTCAAAATGTGAAGTTGAAAATAATCTGCTGATAGGGCAGAAAACAATGAGGAAAAAGTAGAAATTTCTCATTAAGAGCAATTTCTCCTTTTCCCACGATGTTTTCCAAAGTCGTCTGTAATAAACTGGTCAAATGTCCTTATTGTTTGGTAATGGGTCGAGCTGCGTTGAACCAATGGCATTTTATAAGTCAGTCTCGAGTCTTATATGGTGAAATTCACTTTTGTCACAAAGGTTTCTATAAAATCATTACCAAGCAACATGTGGTTTTTCGTACTTTATCATTGTTGGCTACAGTTGCTTTCAAATTGGGCCCATAAACAAAACTCTATTAAATTTGACTTTTAACTCCATTACAAAGCAATGAACATCTTTTGAGGGAAAGAGATGAGTAAAACACTTTAAGAGAAGGTCAAATTGGTTGTGGCTAATAACTTGTTTCTTTGTACATGTATGTAACATTATTTCAACTTGTTAACTCAACTGTATGTCATTAGGGAAATGGTTCAGTAGCTTAAACATGATGGAAAAAACGAAACAATTTTTCCCTTTTTTCTACAATGTTTGTAAGCTGCTCTTTGTCTTCATCTTCTTGATACAGTCACATTGGTAATAAATTCATTACGGCTCGACGTATTAAAAATGACACAGTGCAAATAAATCTACAAAAGTATTCACAAGATTTGGACTATGAGCTCAAAGTTCACAATGTCTATGTTGCTGACTTCTATTATGTAAGTTAGGCAAAACCACTGAACACTTCTTGGACTGCTTCATTCATCCATATTCGGTAACCAAAACGCCTGAAAACGGAATAACTTGCATTAAACAAATTGCTAAAAAAATTCTTTCACAAAAACGTTTAAAACAGGGTAAAATGTTTTTATTTTAAATGAGACACAATTTAAAACATTAGTAAGGAAGAGAGTTTGATTGATTATCTCTTTGCCGGAGAGGAAATAATTCATGTTTATGGAATTAAATAATCTATTTATTTACTTAAGATATTTATTAATTCTGTCATCAGTGCACTTTGACTAATAACAGCAAGCCGTTTAACATTTCTTGTTATCTGTCAATAGACCTTGTGATACCTGTGGGAACCTGTCAGTGCTGTTTTTCACTTTGTATCATCTTAATTTGAATCCATAAAGGAAACATGATAAATAGAATAGATGGTTGGTGTTTTTCAAATGGGAAAAGTTAACCAACTCGGCTTAATTAATCTGATTTGCATTGGCTCACAGGATAATATTTCTAGACCTTGTCTGACAACATTTCAGATTCATGACAACAACCATCTATTCTCTTAAAAAGATGTGAACATTTGAGGAAATTGCCTTATTTTTCCAAACACCTATGCTTCGTACTTGTTTTCTTTTTCATCAGCTGATTATTTTGTTTTTGCCCAAACAGAAAGGACTAATCGACCCTGACTTAAACCAATCAAACAGTTCATACATTAAAATCATCTTACACTCAGTGAAGATAAAATAGGGTATGTGTAAAGTATCAGTTTGCCTATTGGGAAGGGGGATGTGTTGTGATGTGCTTCTAAATATAGGAGACCCACCATATTTGTGCACGCCGTTGCAAGCATCATAAACTTTGGGTTGAAGCCCACACACTGGACTGGACCCGGGTGGTCGCAGCTCATCGTCGTCACTTTGGCGCCCGTCTCAGTGTTCCAACAGTGGACACGCCCATCAGTAGACCCTGTAAGTATTGATTGGGGAAATTTGGTATGTTTCTTTTCTCAATTTGTTTATTATTTCATTATATGATTTTCATTTTGATTGCTTTAATATGTTAGCAACATCAGTCCACATATAAGATTAAAAATGGGCACACAATATGAATAACAGTGTCTTTTAAGATTTTTGCAAACAAAACAGCTTTCTATCGTTTATGTTGCCATATTTATTTTCCATGTGATATTTTCCACAGTTTGTCATAGTGTCACATGACCTTAATGAAAGCAGCTGTTATAAAGAAGAATTCTACATTGACAAAATGGAGAGGAGTTTGGCATGTCAAAGATTCATTCAATGTGTACTTAAGTATTTAATGGAGTTTAAATGTGTGTCAACAGTTTTCAGCCATGTTATGGCTCTCCTGAAATCATCAGTGCTAGGCTAGGGCTCTGAAGAGTGCCTTTCCAAGGAACCTCCATGAAACAAGAAGTACATACCTGTTGGCTCAACCCTGGCACCTCTGAATTCAAAGACCGCCACCTTTATCACTGAGCCACGCAGGACTCTTGTGAAGACCGGGGATAAAGCATTCAACATTTTTAAACAAAATGGGACTATGTATGAACTTACCACAAAACACAAACTGAGAATCCGGACTAAATGAAACTTCTAAAGGTATTCCTTTAGTGTTTGTGTGGCCCTGAAAGAAAAGATAAATTTTGTTCAAATGTGAAAAAAACCCCAAGGAATTCCTCATGTCAAACAATTTATCCTTTTGTAACATTTCGAGGGATCAGTGCAATGCTGTAGTAAGTGTTTCATGTTTGTTAAGCACTTGCTATAGTCTTGCATTGAACCCTTGGTTTGCTTCTAAAGAAAATGTTATCTTTCCTTTTCATAATAGCTTTCCGATCCAGGCAGAGGCATATCTGAGCCATTTGGAAACAACATGTCATTACACAAGTATTTGTTAAACTATTGTTGTTGTGTATTGTTTAATGTTATTGGGGTTTTACATTGTATCAACAGTATTTCAGTTAAATAGAGATGTCCAATTCTTAATTGATGGAGGAAGACCCAAAGCAGTTTATAAAGGGAGTCAAGTCAGTTTGAACCATTGACTTTCCAAGTCAAGGTATAATCCCAATCGAAATTAAAACACCCATTACAGAAGGATAAAGGTTACAGGAAATTGGTCAAGTCAACCTAGAAACTTCAACTAATGAAAATGGTCTCTAATTAGAATTACCTGAATGAGGGGGAATTAAGGAACGATTATGTGATGAATTTGAAAAAACTGGAGAGAAGGTTGATAGTGTATTGAGTCGGAAATGTTTCAGACAAGGCATTCGAATATTTTTCAGTGCACAGAACGAGAGTAATCCAAATTATCCAATCAAGCCATATATTTTACATATTCTGATACTCATATGGATTCAAACAAAAAGAATATAAGTCAAAAAGGAAAATGAGGAAACTAGCAGAAAACCAATATTGACAGGAGGGTGCAGTGATCAAGCGATGGATACTAAAATTGTGATGTGACACTCTGTTATTGGTCTGTATATTGTGCTGGTGATGAAATTAAAGAAAACCCACCTGTTATCTGGATTTCTGATACAAACATTACGAATATGTCTGACTTACCACAAATGTCTGTAGAGGAGTTCCCTGGAAGGCGTCAATCAAGCGTATCACATGTCCATTAGTGGAGACGACGATCAGTTTACCATCCGGACTGAACTTCATCCCAGTCCAATCACAATCCTTGTCTTGTGGGAGTTTAAATGTTGCAAAAGGACCCTGATAAAATAAAACAGGGCTATCTTTTAAAAGTTCATGTTCAAAGAAGAGAAAAGTTGAAAGTCGAAATAAAATATTGTTAAAACAAAACAGTTTTTGTGTTATTGTTTGATATAAAAATTAAAGAAGCTATCAAAAGCATATCAAGCGTATCACATGTCCATTAGTGGAGACGACGATCAGTTTACCATCCGCACTGAACTTCATCCCAGTCCAATCACAATCTTTGTCTTGTGCGAGTTTAAATGTTGCAAAAGGACCCTGATAAAATAAAACAGGGCTATCTTTTAAAAGTTCCTGTTCAAAGAAGAGAAAAGTTGAAAGTCGAAATAAAATATTGTTAAAACAAAACAGTTTTTGTGTTATTGTTTGATATAAAAATTAAAGAAGCTATCAAAAGCATAATTAATTCAAGAAACATCAATCTATTTAAGTATGTACAGTTTAAATGTGATGCATTTTAAAAGCGATTTTCCTGCTTTTGTATTAACATACATGTTAATTCACTGTATACACATTTTAAAGAAATAAAAGCGGTCTTCTTTTGCCTCCAATGACAAGAAGACAATAGATAGCAGCTTTAGACCTCTACAAAAATATCTAAAAAAAAGAAAAATCTTACCCTGTCAAATGATCTGAGATCATACAATTTTACGCACTCTGAGTTGATACCTGCTGCAAACAGCAAACCCTCAGGGTCAAATGTGGCCACAGGTCTGCCTGGTAAATGCATCATTCCCTAGAAATCAATGGTCAGGTATTATACAACGTAAATGGAGGCAATGGAACCAAATCAAAATCATATGGACAAAGTCTTGAAGAATTCATCAAGTAGCTGATGTTTGAAAGGTACTCAATATAATTAAAGGTCGAAGTTCCTCTTACCATTTACACTATATTGCCATCAGTTCAAAATTAAAGCATTAGTAAATATATTCATAAAGAAGGAAATAATACATCTTTATTTTGACAGTGAAGAGAAATCAGATATATCTCTTGACAGAAAGATTCCCCTTATGTCTTTCTATTGTTATTTGGCAAATGTTTTGAGTGTTTTAAGTAAGGTTACTTACAATGTCAACCATTTTTCAATCATATCATGGGTTTTCTGAGGTTGTCAAGTATGAGATTCTCCAGGACTAGGCTCTATAAGGACACTCAAACCCTACCTGTGGTGATGACAGGACTGGAACCCAGGACCTCAGGGTCACAAGCTCCAGCCATCTTTATGATATTTGGGTAGAGTACATTGTGTCAAAAGAATTAAATTACTCATTTAAAGCAATATAATTCTTTATCACAATGGTTTCTAAAGTCTCAGCAGATAGAGCAAGGTGAAGTTTTATGAGGTTAAAGAGCAAGATCAGACTTACCTGACAGTTTTGGGACCTCAAGTCCCATAGTCGGATAGTTTTGTCTAATGAACCTGATAGAAATGTGTCGTTGATGGGGGACATACAAAGGCATACAACCCTGAAATGAGATGAGAGCATGTACTAAAAACAAGCATATGTTTCCCTTTCACTGCATCTTGTGAATATGAATATGAGGATGTAAGAAAGACATACAGTCAAATCTGAGGGAGCGGTCATACCTGAACAACGGCCGATATGTCAACAACAGCCAGCTCAGGCCCACCCATGCATTTACCTTCTTTGAATACACTGCACCTAACGGGAGTCTGTGCAATGCAGCCAACGGCCACACTAATTGTTTTATTTGTACTGTATATCACACCTGCGCAACGGCCACTTTACATGCGGCGCGAAAGTTTCACAACCCTAACAAAAGTGAGCATGTGCAAACAAAGAAAGTCGATAACGCGTGGCCTAACTAGTGCACAAACTGTGACCCGAGGGATGATTTAAACCTATGTGTATACTTTGTCAATAGATTACATAATATGTCATAGTTTGTACACACTAATTTGGGGGGATTTTTTTATGCTTAGTAGGCTCAAGATATTTGCAGAAATTGTTTTCCTAGTACGGGCGGTGTTTTCTTTTTAAGTAGCGCAACTGAATTAAGTTTTATAAGTTATTTGGAGGGTTAAATATGTGTTTCACAAACAAAGCATATTAATGCCTCCGAAACAATACAGATTTTCTTTTGTCTCCCATTCTTCACCATCATGTTGGCACAAAAGGCAAAATTGTTTTTTTTTTGTGTTAGAATCAGGATATTCTTCTCGTGTTATTATTGGTCATGAGTTTGGTAATGGATGCATCCAGATAGAATGGGTAGCCGTTAGATACGATGTCGTAACGTCTTGTGGCTGCTATCTGGTTGCCACCGACGTTACGATTCCACGCTCATCACTTGTTGGAGCAAAATCAATTTTAGCTACCATGTGATAGATAACCTTTTTATGATAACCATAGCATAGTATTGTCCAAAATATCAAATGAAACAGCTTCATAGAAGCTAAAATTTCTTAATTAAGTTATATTTCTTAATTGTTGGTGAAATTTAGTGAGAAACAAACCGTTAGTGGCCATTTTGATTTTTTCGCAACTTCTCGCACTTTCTGCTGTAAAAATATGGAAATTACCCACTGAACATAGAGGGCTCATCCAATGAAAACACATGTTTTTCCCGCCTTTTTTACAACCTTACTACAACTTCCAATATGGAATACCCCTATAGGTTAAGCTCCGCCCAATTTGACCCAATTTTTGTTGTCAATTGTTGCAGGATAGTCCTGGATATCCAAATGAAAACCGGAAGTGATGGATTTGAGAAATGAAAAGTATAAAGATACGAAAAATGCTTCTATTCTCTTAAATTAATGGAAAAATATTAACTTTTGGACTCTGAGGTATGAGATTATATGCATATGTTTAATCAGGTGAAGTTTTGTTGCATTTAGTTGCCCCATATTTGAATTATTGTAGCGGTTGTGATACACAACCGGCCTGCTCCAAAGAGCTAAGAGGGCGGATTTACTACCGTGTCCCAAACAGGACACGGTAGGAACATTACTTCTAGGTAGCCGTATGCAAATGATTCCGGTGAATATGACTTTCAATGGTTTTATGGTTGGATGTTAAAATGATGTCTAAAATTGAAGGGTAAATTTGTAACATGCTCGACAATGATATGAAACTCAAAATGAATCACTTACCCTTTCTTTATTTGTGTTATTAAACTTATCTAACATCATAGTTTTTAGGGTTTTTTAGGATAAAGTGTGGATTAATCCTTTGCAAAGGATAAATGGTTTTAACAATGCTTATTTTTACATGTACATTTTTAATGTACAACTACCCTGTAAGAGATATATAAAATGGAGGGCTAATATTGTGAACAACAGCCAGTCTGTGCACAGCGGCCACTTTGGTTACTTCCCTTCACTGGCTGTTGTACACAGATTTTACTGTATAACCCTAAAACAGGTAAGGATCGTGTTTTTAACCCAGAGAACGCTGGGTAATTTTCTCAAAATACTTTTTTTGTTGTCTGCTTTTCCAAAGCCTTGAATACCTGCTTAATTTTGATGAGGAAAGATACTCAGAGTAGCAAACAGGTTAGATCACAGGTCAGCTGCCAATTTGCTTCGTGGCTGGTCTGGATCTAACCTCTTTGCATAAGCATGATGTTGGTTCTAGAACTAAAAGGGTTAACTTACTTTTTTGTATGGCCTGGAAAATAACGGATGTATTTGTTGTCATGTAATGAGAGATATCTGATAGTGTCTGAAATAGAAAATAACTTTTTATTGTTCTGATAATTAATAACATATATTTTCACAATATCTTAGAATGCTGGAAAATTTTCTAAAAAAAAAGATTTTTGTGTTGTCTGCCTTTCTGAAACTTTAAATAGCCGATTAATTTTGTTGAGGATAGATAACTGGAGTAGCAAGCAGGTTAGATAGCAGGCCAGCCACCAATCTACTTGCATATTAAGCATGAAGTCGGTTCCAGCACTATAAGTATTAATTCATTGTCAATTTTTGTTGATAGTCCAATTCTGTTTTGTCTCATTAATTTTTACTCAATCATCTCTGATATGGCTGTGACAACAGTCTTGAGCATTTAAGAAAGTTTATTTATCATGGCAGAATTATCCTTTTTTTCATCAGGAACGCTTCATCGTTGATCTTATTTTTTTACGCTTTCAAATTGAACAAGTCACAAACTTCCATATGGGAAATGGATTATGTGATATTCCATTAATGTCATTCAAATTTAAAACTTCTAGTAGACAACAACAATAAAGCCTTCAATGTGTCATTCTATGATTTTGTGATGAAAGAATAAAATGCTTTGTTATTAAAAGAAAGAAATATCTGTTTTTCTTTCATTATTCATTACTTGCCCAGTGAAGATGTTGCTTTACCTTGTTCTTTATAACATTCAGCAAAGGACATCTCCATAAACTAAAGAGATCTGGGAAGACAGCACCTTTCATGAAATATGACAGTTTGCCCATTTATGAGCAAATCATATATGCAAGCACTATATGTCTTGGCTTTTTATATTACTTTAGATAATTTTATGCTTTATTTTATCTATATATTAAGCTCTATGTTAGTTCTCCTGCAAGGCTGTCTATATAAGTTTCACACTGGCATTCAATTTATTCATTTTTTTCTATAAAACATCAAGACAGTGGTCCAGGTTAGAACCATATTCCCCTAGCTAACATAGTTATTACTTCTCTTAACTCTAGACTCTAGTGGAGATAATTAGGATGAATTGCCATAAAATATTAACACATGCAAAAGTTTTTGAAAGACTGTAATGTATTTTAAGACCCTTAACAGTTAAATGCCTTCTTAAAAACCAAAGAGTATAGTAAAAATGGTTACCATCCACTTTTGTTGAACTGTGTAGTGCTGTATTGACTGCATGTGTATAACGAATGAGATCTACTCCATATTTTTTACTGTTGAGTGTTCTTTTAGGCCTGAAAAAAAAAGCATTCTAAGATCAAGCAGAGTTCAAACAATTTAAATCTTAATGTTGAATATTTTTATCCAATTCTCATCATCAGGGTTTTTATAAAAATATTGTTCAAATTAAGAATTGGAACAACATTTATGTTAGTTCAGAAATGGGTGTAATCTTAGGAAGTGAAAAACAATTAAAACACAGTTTAGACACAAAGATTGAGTGTAAATAACACATGTTAATTAGTTGTACTTAACACCATGTTAAAGCTAGTCCGTGAAGAGTGTGTAAAACAAAACTATTTGTTGAATTTCTTTAGTCTTTCAAAACACTTTTTACATAATAAAAGTTAACATAATATACAAGCAGAAACTGATTAACATTACAAATGTGATTCTTTAGTTTAGCAGGATTATCAATATCTCACAGTAATACGATGTAATTTAAAGCGTATTATCGATTTACTATCGATAACAATTGGCGTGATTTTGCGAGACTTCGTAAAATCAGTTAATTAGTATAACAACAAGAGATTGATTGGTCAGTACAAAATCACTCAAGTATATCATGTTATTCTGCACGTGAACAACAAGAACAACAAGAATTTGATTGGTCAACATAAGATCACTCATGTATATATTGTATATATTGTAAGTCCGCACGGGAACTAATTACAGCTTTGTTAATTTACGGACAGTCGACATATTATTATTTCCCACCCGCCCTACCCTTTAGTTCAGGTATACACTTACTTGATAATGAGAAGGCGATAATTCCGGTTAGAGTCTTGTATTCATTTAAAGTATAGCGGCGGAGAAAAGACAATAAGCTCATAACAGATTATATTCATATGTAAATGAGCCACTGCGTTTATGAAAAACAATCTCAACCTTCTGGTACCTTCATTGTTCAAATGTAAACCACCATCCCTGATGGCGAACAACTCTCTGATGGGTTTCCCCATGTTTAAAAAAGGGGCGAAAAGAATGCAGAAACTGAATATTTCTACTTAAACATAATTTCTTTAATTGAGCATTGACTGTTTTAACTTTGTTCCCGTATTGTAAATGATCTACTGGTCTAGGTAAAATACTTGACAAAATAATCCTGGCTGATGAAATTTGTTTAATTGAGGTAAATAATTCTTTAAAAGCTGACAAAATTTCGGGCAAAGACAACGAAGTGATATCATTAGTTCCTACATGTAATATAAGAAAGTCACAAGACACTAATTCTGGATATCGCTCAATCCTTCTAGCTAGACGAAGAATGTTAATTCCTGGAAATGGGTGAACTACTGTGCAGTTTATCTTATCTTCATACTTGGCGATAGAATCCGACAAGATTTTAACTGAAAATAAATAAATTATATATATATAGATATATTGACATTGAATTTTAAAATATAAAAATATTAATGGCTAATCAAACATTCCTTTTAAAATCTTTAATTTATCCTTCCAAGAAAGCTCTAGATATACTTTAAACGAATCAGATTTCCAATCTCCAAGCAATTGAATATATTCTGAAGGGAGATCAGATTGAATTGCTAAAGTAGCGAATCCACGACGGAAAGAGTGTGTAGAAAAAAGAGTAGGATCCAATTCCAAATCACTAATGCATGTTCGCAATTTACGTTGAAACATATGGTATGTTACGTAATTTCCGTTGGGTAAGACAAATAGGGCACCAGAAGGATGAGAAAAATGCAACGACTTCAATTTACGAAAAGCTGTAACAGGGCAAATACGTTTGTCTTTAACAGGAACTAGTGGACTTAATAGTATTCTATCTCCGAACTGTATGGTTTTCGTCCATCCAAATGAAACTAATAAGTAACCTGCTTGATCTTGTATGTCATCCAAATGTAGAAACTTTCCTGCTCCTATATCATTTTTAGAAGAAGGTACCAAATTCGATTTTCTAGCAACCAAAAAGAATGCAAAAAGAAAAAGACACCAATACACTATGTTTGATATGTCACTGAAATCTAGTAATTCATATATTGCATGTAACAATTCAACAGTAACAGGTTCTGCTCTTTTAACAATATGCGGAGTTAATCTAGCCAAACCCCTCACTGTTAGATTTAATGCAAGTTCATGAAATTGGCCAGTGTCAACTCCTACCATAGCGTGTAAAGTTTTGACACCAGCCAAGTAATTCTTAATGCTCTCAACTGATTTAAAGGAACGGGACAAGAACTGTGCGTATAATCTTAGTGTTAAGGTTGATGCAGGTAAATAATTAAATTCATAAAACAAGCAAAACATAATGAAGGCTTCCCACTGAACTTTCAAGTTAGCATGAGTGCCTAAGGCGAAGGCTGACTTGGTCGAGTATCTCATTTGTTTCTTTAATTCTTTCAAATTTACTCCTTTGCTGCCCACGGTCCTCAGTAATTCCATTTCCTTTTCAGTCTTTTCAATTTCCCTCTGGAGTGCCGCTAGCTCCTGTTTCTGTCTGAGCTCGGTTAGCTTGTTAACGAGCCGGGCTTTATTGTTTAAAAAGGCCGAATCGTCTGTACCAGAAGTAACAACCCCTGCTCTACCTCCCGTTGAAGAGTCCTTTTTTGTAGGACTACCGGGAGGAGTATACACAGAACTAAACCCATCGGAATCCAACTTCTTGTAATCCACTGTGGGCTTACTCCTTGAAGGTTTTTCCGACATTATTAAATACAGTGTAAAAAGAAAAAGGTACTGCTTCACTTAATGAATTCACTAAGTTCCTCTCCTGAAGGCTCCCCAAAGGGAAAGACTGTATGAAAAAGTAATCCACTGACTTCGGTTTGGATAACGATCACTATAAAAACATCAAAAAAATATTGTCTAAAAGACAAGGAGAGACACAGTGAAAACTCTACTCCTATTGAAAAAGAACACAAATAATAATATGTCGACTGTCCGTAAATTAACAAAGCTGTGGAGGGCTTAATTTTGGCAGAGAAAAGACAATAAGCTCATAACAGATTATATTCATATGTAAATATTGCATTTGTTAATTTGTCAGCATCTCTAATCTGTTCTGTGTTTATTGTATTTATGTGCTTTGCATTGTTTGCTTGTCAGATCGAATACATGTATGTCTATCAGTGCTTGTGATAAATAATGCCTATGTATGTTTTGTTATTAAACTTGTAGTGACTGTCTATGCTACCTCATAAATCATCAACCTTTATTCTGTGTTGCTTGTTCTTGATTGCTAATTGGAAACAGTGTTTTGGTTGGGTAATTGTTCAAGGAAGGAACTGTTGTTACAAATAGTACGAACGGGTTGAGTGGCGAACGTTTAATATCGATTTGTTAATAAAATCGGCATATGAAATGTTGAATCTACGAGAGTATTTTAGATGAACACATCTTTAATCATTTTATTCTAATCGAAGTTCGTAAATAATCACGAACGACTGTTTAAAACGAAAAAAGTAAACAAAACAACCGGGCGCGAAAACCCATATCCATACTCACGTTCCGCCTTGACAATCATATATTACAATTGAATCGTCATCGCTGCTTGATATAAGTGTTTCTCCATTTGAAGAAAAGTCAATACTCGTTATTTTATCCGTATTTTCCCTGAATATTTTCGCAACACGGAAGCTGCGAGTAACATTTTGCGTCAGTTTCATTTCATCGATATACATATTTTGCACTATCCACTTTCGAACTGCAGACTTGAACGAATCACCCAACAGTGTCTCAGTAAAAGAGATACGTGACCGCGAGAATGTTGATCAAGCGGTTGCTTGTGGTAAAAATTAGTTCAAATTAATTCTCATTTTATTACAAAGAAGAAGGTCTGCGTTTTTAACATTATAAAGTTTGAATTGTAGAATTTACATATAAATGGGTATGGACCAATCTCTACCAGAGTCAATTACTTCCAACTACTCTCCCACATGTGTTCATTATCTGAGAGGGACTTACACTATGATTATGGAAAGAAGGTTTGGTTTGGACATGGGATCCGGATTAACTGACTAGGAAATGATTAGAATCACAGAGAGGAAAACAAGACAATAACGTTGCTTGCATTTTTTGTTATCAAAACATTATCACCGATTACTAAGCATACGGAGTGTTCACAGTGTGACGTCATTTGTACCGAGAGTAGGATTTCTTATTTACGTTCTTGGCTGTCAGTAATCCAGGTACGCACATTTTACAAAAAAACTAACGGTGAAAATGCCAACTGATGAGTTTCCACGTGCTCGCTCAATCTGAACTCATCGGATTTATCCCATGAAAACACTTGTATTTTTCAGCTCACGGAAATACCCGAGTAGTTCCGTCTGACGCTTGCTGAATACGTCACGTGGTCAGGTGTTGCGTCACAAGTTCGTTCTATATTTTTGTGCTCTTCGAACGTTATGCGAACGTGATAGATTAAAAGTCTCCATGGATACGGACAGCTTTTCCATGACAAAAAAAACCCTGCAGTTTAATAGAGTTACACAAGAAATAAACAAATAAACTTCTTTGTATGTTTTTTTCCAAATGAAAATCATATGGTAATCCAGCTCACACCTGTGAAGTGCGTGTTAATGCACTCAACATTGTTATAGGATATTTACATTTGTACGATGGAATCTTCTCTATGTTGCGATAAACTACCTAGAGATAGGTAACTCCGCATTTCAGCACAGTCGCTACGATTTCTCCGAACCAACTGTATCAAAATAATTCAACTTTCCAATGAGAAAACGCCCTGTCCAAGACCAATCAACATTAGAAAATTTGTCATGGGTGGGTTACGCTTGGACATTCCCTTGGGACCACATTTGTGCCAAAAAGATACCAGTTACTTTCCCATTCAAATAGAAGAGTACCATGCTAAATTGACAGCAACCGAAGATCAGCAAAGGGGCTCTCCGTAGCCTATAAAATTAATAGCATATATACATAGAAGTTGAAATCACACAGCGCCTTGATCTCCTCATGGATTCAAATCCTGGTAACAGTAATTGTATTTTCACGGGAGGTACACTTTTGGCTTACTTAATGAATGTAGATTAGCCCGTAGTCCGGGTCTGTGCTTATACCATCGCACTAGGGGAATATTAATTAAGTAAGAGACCTCTTCCTTGTTATACTTAAGCTGTAGGCCTGTATAAATAGGCCTAGCTGTATTTCTGTACCCAATATTGTGCATCTAATGTAAGAAAGAACTCCTTTACAATAAGAATTTCGAGAGTCTGGAACAGCCTTCCCGAGGAGGTTGTTTCAGCGCCATCAATTAATTCATTCAAGAACAGACTAGATAAACACTGGCATAAACAGGAGGTCCTGTATGATAATCATAAGGCAGTAATAAAAATTAACGGAACCAGAGAACATAATACATGTAGGATAAATATAATTAATGAAAATAACGAGCCTGGCGAAGAGGACCCTAGAGGACCTGTGCTGGGAACCAACCCTAAGTAAACCCTAAGTAAAGTAATATCCTGCAAGTTCTCTCTGGTATCTTCATTTCTCTCGACCTGGACTTATACAAGTATTAGTAGAACGCATATTAATGTCGTCCATCATGATAAAACATGTTTGTAGTATTCTTATGTTAATAAGACGTCATGGTTGAATATGAATGATTATGATAGGTGATGCAATTTTGACTTTGATTAGGTCCTGCAGAGACATAGATAACATGATATCTGTCTCTGGGTCCAGCAATGACATAAAATAAAGTTTTCTATGGCGTTTTGGTAAATAAGAGTTTTGTAATTTTCTTTAAAGACTGTGTCAATAGGACAAAATGAAAAGCAGCTTATAGTGAAAGTTTAGTTTAAGCCTGTTTCCCAATATGGGATTTTAAGACACGTCAGAGGAAGCAACAGCAGACGACTGATAAAATATGGTTTAAAACGTCCTTGTGTTTTGATAACAAAACACGAATTGATCGTGCATCATTGGTTTCAAAAACCCTTTTGTATATTAGTGTTAAAGAATGCATTTTCAAAGGCAAAAGGCGTGACGATAATGAAACCATGTCGAGCCTATGGAAAGTTATATTTCAAACTTAAATGCGAGGGATCGAAACTTCGGTGTTAGATTAACTCGACCTAAATGGCCAAAATAGGTACGACGCTTTAGACTGGTCATTGATAATTTACGTTAATTTCGCGTCCTTTGGTTAGTGTATTTAGAACCAATATTTTTAGCTTCACATTAAAGAAAAAGATAGAAATTTCTTTAAAATATTTTAAATCGACGAAGTTAAGATAGAATTTAAAGGATACATATGAAAACTAAAAAAAGAAGGAGAGAAAAAATCCGATAAAAATCCTAAGCGCCTGGTTGATATGACTTTCAAGCAGCCGACTGATCCGGATTATTAAAAATATTGACATTTACCAACACGAACAGAAACAAAACATTTCTCTTAATTCAAATGAGCAATGTGGACGATCTACCACATTAACACTTTTCTTTTGACATTTATCAGGTAAGCAAAGAAGCAGCAAATTGTAACAAGTACAAGTTTATACAGTCAATGATGTTTACAGGTTTACCAAGATAAAAAGTTGTTTCGTCAACCAAGTTGTTCACCACCAAGCATCTCATTTGGGATCCTCTCATTTCCTCCTCGTTTTTTAAACACAGGTGCACGGGCTGCTTATTAACTCGAGATAGTTTTTAATGAAAAGTTGTCCAGAACATTATGCAGAACTTGTAGAAATGATATTACGTAAACTTATTTATTAAAAATGCATTTGTGTAAAGCATGTTCTTCTTCTTCTTCCTGTTAATGTACAGCACTCATTTTTTAGCATTGTAGTACATGTTCCCTGGTTTCCCACCAGTACTAGGCTAGGAAACGTGTCTTGCCCAAGGACACTACAGTGAAATAATTAGCGGCCATTGGGTATCGAATCCGGGATGACCGGTCTCTAGTCCCCGACACTAACCACTACACCACCGCAGAACCTTAACGTTCTGACAACTTAGATTCAACACTCTCGATTCTGTTTCCTGGATTCTTAACCAGTACTCATGGAAATAAGTGAAACAATCTCTTACGTCTTTGACTATTCACTCTCAGTTCTGCTTCCTGGATAGATAACCAATATATGTATGCACCAAGTGTGGATTAATGAAAGGTTGCAAGGTGATTGAAACTTAATATCTTGGACCAAATTTTGCTGAAGGTATCAAAAAAGTACACAATTTAAAAGAAAGGGAAACTTATTTCTATATAAAAATGTTTCACTTTTTGTTTCAGTTATGCACTTTTTCATGCAACAAGAAAAACATTTAGTAATATCAAATCAACTATTTCTGAAGAATGGAGTGGAACAGAAGGGAACAGTACATGTCCAGACAAACCTACAAATGTAAGATTTTATTAGCTCCTAGTCATTTCTAGAAAATGATTTGTTATTAAAAAAATGTTTGATTTTACCATTTCAATATAATAGTAGCTCCTCTGTTTCAAATGAATTTTATTCTGCTGCTGATAAAAGATCAAATATTAGTCTCACATTTTTATACAATTTTTATAATACATTTTCTAGCTCATTAGTTAAAAGAATACGATAACTCTGTTATTTACAATTATCCAATAAGTGATGAAAATCACTCATTATGAGCTTTCTGCTTTCTATTACAATTAAGTATTATGTAAACACAAAATCTAATATGGACCTTCAACATATTGCCTATATCTAGCCTCTTTTTGTTAACAGCCTTAATTGAAATAATTTAATTGATACAACAATCTTATCGTAATTTGAATTAGAACTTACTTCAGACAAAAAGACCATTTGCTCTAAATGCTTGATCAGTTTCTCTTATTTTTCCTACAGCCTTCTTAGTTTTTCCAATAGAAGTACATTCAAAATGAGTACCAGCCATATGTGGAGCAATGGTTTATAGATATATGAATATATTCATAGTAAATGTATGTTACGAACTTACAGGTGTGGAATTCCCATTTGATGTTCGATAAGTCTGGAGACGCGGAGACGTACCTAGGAATTCTGGATGCTGTATTTATGGTGTCTTATGCTGCAGTAAGTATGCCTGTAGCCTCAAAGGTGCTCATGATACTTTAATCCTCAGAATTCTGGGTAATTTTCTAAAAATAGAGGTTTTGTGTCATCTGCTTTCCAACACCTTAAATATCTGCTTAATTTTGTTATGAAATATTTCTTAAATCTTCAGATTCAAGTGCATATATGTAGCAAACTGTTGTATCAGTTAATCTATACAACACACCAAGCAAAAAGACCCCTTTAAAAGCAAAATTACATCTTAACAGAGAAAAACTCTGATTTTTTTCTGCTTGAAATAATGGTGTCACATGTACTTCTCAATCAAGCCTGCCTGTTTGTTTACAACTAAACTCCTACTTCATACGTGCCTAGGGCATTGTTGGACACGGGGATAACAATCAACGGATTAATTATGTGATTCTGGAGGTATTGTTAGTTGTGTAGAGTGTCATATCCGTCTATTATCAGGACCGATTTTTTCATCAAATCTCAACTTGTAACCGGTCCAGTACAGCCGAAATCGGTCCGAAATCGGTCCAAAACCGGCATTTTCCTGATCCCTGGTTGTGACATCTATATATATACACATGCTCTTTATAACATTGCTTAGACTTTCAGCTTGCATAAACAGGGTTTTCAGGCACGGGGGTGCTTGCTGATGGGGAGGAATGTTTTGCATAATAGCTGATATCACCTTCCCTGTCAATTTCTTTTAAAATATTCATCCCAAAATGGAAAGTTACTCGGTGTATCTTAGAAATAGTAGACGAAAACTACGGTTTTTAAACCAAATCAAATGTATCAAACAATGTCAGAAGCAAGTAGACTGCTTGCAGGGCAAATTAACCCTTTACGGTATATAGCGCCGTTCGCCGCCTTATCGATTACCGTATAAAACCCTTTTCGCCGTTATACCTATTACCGTATAAAACCTATTTTGACGTTCTAGCGATTACCGCATAGAACGCTTTTTGACAGCTGAAAAACTGATTCAACTTTAGCCCTTAATAACACATCTTTGCACACACGTCATTTTCTCCAAATTTTATTTTCCTCTTAAATAAATATGTCTTCTTTCATTTCCGATGATAAAATCATAGGGTCAAAGTTTAAACTTTTGCTCTAGAGAGAATCTTTTGATAATGGTCTCACGACACGCTTATGGAAATAACGCTATCAAATTGAGATGAAGGGAATCCAAATTACCAACCCAATTAATGAGAAGCCTTCCGGTCATAAAAGATCAAAACACTGCCGATTTGTAAAGACTCGATAAGGATTTCATGCAATTCTTTAGTAACTTAACACATTTCTAAAAATACTATCCAATTAAAACGAGAGCATACGGCACGCGACCTGTAAAGGATGTTTATGACACGGAGCTATTGTTCAAAGTTTAAAGGCAATTGAAAATCGAGCCGTCAAATAATTGACGTTATAAAGACGGCTTTTTTTTTTAAAATATTTAGCCAATTTGGTGTTTCCGATCACAAGTCAGACATCAATGTAGATTCAGAGCAGTAATTTGATCGTTTTTTTAAGCCTGAAGATGATGAAATGTTGATAAATATTACCAATTCACAGACAAGCAAATTAGATCATTCCTCCGACTTTGACTTCAACTACGAGCTTTTGGTAAATTCATCACCCATGGGCACGTATTTTACGGAAATATTAGTATGTTTCTTTGCCAAAATGAATTGATTTTTACTGTTTTACATTTATTAGAAGGACCAGGTTTAACTTCTTTACAAAGCAATATTGCGTTGAAAAACATTCTTTTCTTCATTTTGGAAACTGTTTGAATGGGCATTGAAGTAAAACGATTCAGCTTTGTTGAGAAATATGCAAAGACAAAGTATGTATCTCGAATCATGAATGGTATTTTTCGGCAACAAAATTCCCTGCAATTGATGACAAAACAGAAAAACAAATTAGGGATTTCTTAGGGAGAACACATAAGTCATTTTATTACTTTTTATTTTGTATAATTCACACTGTAATATACATTTTCATTGTTTGTTTAATTTTCTACAACTTAATCCTGATATGAATGTATCACTAAATAAAGAAAAAAACATCAACTTAAAGGAAATTTTGTTCTCGTCGTCTTTTATTCTTTGAGAAAATCTATTAGATGAATGTAAAATGCATTAATTTGGGTTTGATTAACAGTACCCCAATCAATAACAATTATCGAAGATAATCCTGTGCAAATAGGTACCCAGGGTGATTAATTATGTATGCGTTAATGGTCTTCGATAATCGGATGGTTTATACCTATAGTGTCACTGATAAGCCTTATCTCTATACCTTAAAGGGTTAAAGGGGCTATGAAATTTTCATTCAAGGCCCTGGGGGAATGCGTATTCTGAAACTGAGGTGCTGTGGCCCTACATTGCTTAAAATGTCTGGGAAGACCTGATAAACTCTCTACATACACAACAGTTAATGAGATTTTTTTATTTTTCAGGGGCTATACATCAGTGGGATACTTGGAGATCGGTTTGAACTCAGAAGGGTGTTATCCATTGGAATGTGCCTTACAGGCCTTGTTGTAAGTTTATCCACCCTGTTAACTCTTTACTAAACGCCAAATTTTCAACTGTCCCAAACTGAAAGAGTTTGCAGACGACTTTTCAAAACGTGATGAAATTGAAAAGTAATCTTCTGATAGTGCAGAAAAAATTGTGGGAAACGGAGAAATTGCTTGTTAAGAGCAATTTCTCCTTTTCCCACAATGTTTTCAGACTTGCAACAAACTGTTCAAATGTCGTTACTGTTTGGTTATGGGTTAAGCCCATTTACTCTTTTATGAAAGTTTGGGGCTGGTCCAAATTGAAAGCATCAGCAGATGACAATTAAATGATACAGCAAAATTGCATTTCATTTGAAAAATTGGTAGAAACCAAAAATTGATGAAATGGGTAATGATAATAGAGGGTAAGGTCATTTTCAAGTTACATATTTTGAAAAAAAGCATTGTCACATGAGAGAAAATTTTTTTTTAATTAGAAATTCACACATTGTCACTGTGCTTTTGGTAAGTATTCAAGCTGTAATTTTTGTATTGCAGAATGTGTAAAGACAGGTCTGTGTCCGTCTTTTTTAGGTTATAGTGTTTGGGCCGGTGTTAGAGTGGACTCACTATTATAACAAGTATCTGTATGTGGTTGTATGGAGTCTGAATGGTCTCTTACAATCCTCAGGCTGGCCTACTGTGGTGGCTGTAATGGGAAACTGGTTTGGAAAATCTAGGTAAGAGTTGTTGGTAATTGTATGGTGTTTGCTACCATATGGTCTTGTTTGATACTTTACCCTTAAAATGCTGGGTAATTTTCTAATAATAAATTTGTGTCTTTCTGCTTTCCAAAACCTTGAATATTTTCTTAATTTTGATGAGGAAAGATACTCAGAGTTGCAAACAGGTTAGATCACAGGCCAGCTGCCAGTTTACTTGGCAGATGGCCAGGATCTAACCTGTTTGCATAAGCATAAGTCTGTTCCAGCACTATAAGGGTTGATTTTTTTAATGTTTTGGTAACTTAGACTGATATAATTACATATTGAATTGAATTCAAATGTGGAAGACAATCAAGTTTACATTGCATGATAAGTTAGCAAGAATAAAATCATAATATGGTTAAAAATAGCTTGTTTGATCCAGATCCTTTACTGTTTGTAACTCAAGAAAAATATTCTGTATTGGTGAGGAAATGCCCGTTCTTGAAATGTGCACTGACCACTAGAATATGACTCAAATATTGTTGAAAATGGCATAAAACTTTTAATTCCTCCAAATCAACCAACTTAGTTCCTATATTGCAATAATAATGGCAATTTTTGTTTAATGTTGGTCTATTGTTCCCTTCATTCAGACCAATTTGAATTTCATAACAGGAAATGGCTAAACAATTTATCTTTCTATTTTGCCAGTCTGTTGTTGAGAGGTAAAAAGATTAGCCTCCATTCTTATATTTCAGCCGAGGTTTTGTTTTGGGTTTGTGGAGTGCCTGTGCCTCTGTAGGCAACATCATTGGTGCCTTAATGGTGTCACAAGTGCTGAAGTATGGGTATGAGGTAAGAGTAATAGGCTATTATTTTGCTTTATCTTTAGCTTAACTATTCGAAGAATAAGGCCTCCCGGGCGTGGTTGTCACACCTTTTGATATCTCGTTAACTACTGTAAATAATGGGTTGAAATTTCACAAAGTGCAATTGTGTGAGTTGCTTTCAATTGGGATTACTCACAAATTCCCATATGAGGGATTATTTTTTGAAGGATTATGTTTAGAATAATCTTTAACTGAAATGGATTGTATACATAATTGTGGTTTTATATTTTCCAGTTTTCATTCTTGGTAACAGCAACAGTTCTGTTTGCTGGGGGTCTAATAAACTTTGTGGGACTGGTGAATTCTCCAGAGGAAATAGGTGAGTCTTGAATTAACCAAATCATAGAAATTTGTATAGACACCTTGTTTCAATACTATTGGAAGTCCTGTGCAATTATACTACTTTTAAACATGTATATGTAATAGCCATTAAACTTGTATTTTTCTTTTTGTATTGTTTTTGAAAATGATTTTAATTGAATTGTGTTGTGCAGATTTTCATTAGAATGATAGGCCTATGTTATTATAGATAGCAAATGGGAAATCTTGTACATTTTATGTACCAGGATGTTTTCTTAGAAGTTTCTGTTTTTTTCAGCATTCGATAATTCATTAAATAAAATAGTAGTTGATATTACTTAAAAGAGGAAAGAATACACATTGAACAAATTAAATATTATCACTGTATACCATCTAGTTATGGAAAGAGCTATAATTTGTTTTCTAGGTTTGCCTGCCACAGACGCTATTATTGATGATGAAGATGATGATGAAGTGGAAATCAGAGTAAACTCTCGGAGAAACTATGACAGAGGGGACATAAGTGATACTGATGAGGACACAGGTATTTAAGTTTATCCGTTCACCAGTGCGATTTCCAGACCATTAACAAGGTGCCTTATAACATTTGTGATATCCGGCACTTAGCATATAACACACATGTACATGATGAATCCCGATGTGATATATGAAGTCATGATATATGACGTCATGTAGATACTATTCTCTACTTGAATCCTGTAGCTTGATTTCTTTGTGCCTTTTTTCTTTTGTGCTTGTTAGTTTAAATCCATAAAGGTCAAGAGATAAACAGAATATATGGTTGTTGTCTTTAAAAAGGAAATTTTGTCTGCTTTGGCTTCGGATTATTATTCGATTCGCCTTCAAGATTTTGTTTCTATTATCTATTTCAACTATCGGCTGAAAGTCATTTACACAAAGGATGGCAAAATCATTTGTCCGTATTGCCCAGCTTGACGAAAAGCCTTAACAGGAAATTGGGGTTTCCTGAAATTTAACTATGTAACCATTAAACAAACAAGTGCAGAAAAAGATTTAGTGTTTACAGAAAAGCAAGTCAAAACCAGATTTCACCACCCCTGCTTACACACTATGAAAAGGATTTTAAATAAGTTTGCCAAAAAGTTTCACTTTGATAATTTCTTTGCAGGACCATTGTTAACTGAGATAAGACCTGAAAGATCAGAAAGCTCCCAGCATCAAGATGAGGCCCTTAGCTTTTGGAATGCTCTCTGCTTGCCCGGAGTACTGTTGGTAAGTAAAATTTCTTTATAAATGTGAATATGCAAGTGGGTTAAGGAGCCGTTTGGGCCCTCCTTGGCCTTGTGGTAACAATACAGAACTTAGTTGCCCCTCTATGCGTGGCTTCAAATCACTATCATGGCATTTGGATTTTCATGAGAGATAGTTTCTTGACTGGCCTTTTGGAATGCCCATGGTTCCACCTAGCTTAATCAGCCCTTATGGGCAGTTGATTATGGGGTCTTTCTCTATCATTAAGAGGCAGGCATCGCAACACTATTGAAATGATGATGATGCAATAAAGAAATCCCATAGAGATATAAAAAGAAATAAGTGATGGTGCTTGGCCCGATGGTTAAGGTTGCGGTCTTTAAATGTTTTGCCACAGGTTTGAGCCCTATGGGTCATCTTGTTTTGTGGGAATGTCCACAGTGCCTTAGTGTAGTAATTGCGAATCAAGGAAAAGCATAACAAAACTGATTTTTTTTTTGAAAAAGGGTTAAACCCATTTGAACGAACAAACAAACCATTCAGTTAACCTTGTATCATTTTCCATGATTGAGTTTGTGTTATTTTAGAATGATTAAATGATTTCTCTTTTTTTGTCTAAAGCTAGTAAGATTGACTAAATATTTTGGGGTTTTTTCAGTATGCCCTGGCCTATTTCTGTCTGAAGCTAGTCAATTATTCGTTTTTCTTCTGGTTACCATATTATCTGCATGCATCATTTGGCTGGTCCGAATCCACTGCAGACAAGATTTCCATTTGGTATGATATAGGCGGAATAGTAGGTAAGTAGTTATGACATTGTTTTGTGTTTTCATTTTGTTTTGTATCCTTTTTTTCATTATCCATTGGCAGCATACAAGAGTTTAAATGTGAGAAATGAGAAATCGCTAGTCATTCTGTCACACTGTTTTAAGAATATGTTTCTTTATGATTCATGATGTTTCCTTATATTCTTTTTTTTTTTACTTTTATGATAGGTTTTACAAATATCTTTTTTTCATTTACTCAATGCTTTTTACCATATAAATAAAACAGCATGAAATAAACGGATGTTCACATAATAACTGTCTTTATCCCGTTACATGGTGAAAAAGGTGACGTGAAAAGGGGTGCCGTGAAAACTAAGTGATTCACGGTTAGTTGACACGTGACCTGCTTCATTTGCATATGGTCAAGCGACGCAAAAACTGGCACTTCGGAGTTAAAATCTATCAAGTGAAATTTGAAGAAATCGAAGGTATTACTCAGAACTATTTGCTGCCTCTTTGCATTCGAGAACAATTCTATGTTTAGATTAGTTAGGGAAATATACGTCACAGAGACAAATCTCCGGTTTCATTACTGTTTTAAACAAAATAAATACATGTCATATCCTCCACAATTAACACTCTCGGGACATATATCATATATATACCACCATACCTTTTCGATCACGCCTATCTATATGCCTTATCATGATTTTTCAACTCTACCATAGACAAAGAATAGTGTGTGATGTCATTTTTCATCGTGTGACGTCAGACGATGACATCACGATTTGTCTCATGACTACTATTCATGCTTGTTCATGCATACTCTTTTGCGTTTTATAAAAACTGTTTTCTCTGTTGTTTTGTTGAAATTGGGTGTTCAAAAAGTATGTAACGGGATAAACAGAATAATAGGTTAGTGACGTTAATGGGTCAAGTTTTCGGGCTCGGCTTCGGTATTTATTGGGTTCGCCGTCGGCTCACCCAATAAATTCCTACGCCTTGCCCAAAAAACTTAACCCATTAACGTCACTAACCTTTTATTCTCTATATCTTACCTTTCAGGTGGAACTATAGCAGGGGTAGTCTCCGTAAGTTTGGTTATACTTTTCTTTTTGTTTTCTGTTTATCTCTTTTGAAAAATCAATTTTAAAATTCTGACATATATATGGGAATTGTTAACCAGTAAATCTGATATGGTTAGGGTTGAATGAGTATATGGTGTCAAGATATTTCAGAGCCCTAGTCTAGTATGAATGAAGAGTCCTGCATGGCCCAGTGGTTAATGTTAATGACACCTCTTGCTTCGTGGGAGTGACCTTTTACCCCTATTCCTCACATAGACTTTTAACTGGTTCAACTTGAAAGCTATAACAGATTACATTTCATAGGTATAAAAACAAAAATACTGTTTTGAAGTAATGTGTAAAATCTTACATTCATTGATATTGTTATTTCAAAAAAGAAATATAAGCCCACCTTTTGAAAGTATTGTTTAAGATATTGAAATGATAAGTTTTGCTCAACAGGAGAATGTCTGCCTTAAATATTTAAGATCATTTCTGTAAGCTCCTTTAAAACATTTTATTCGGTTGTATTTTGTTAAACTTTTATCATACAAATGTAATTCTTGTTTCTATAGGATTGGTTCCAACTCAGGTCTATAGTTGTGGTTCCCATGCTTATTCTGTCCATTCCATCTCTACTAGGATACAGCAGTGAGTGATTGTCAATTGTCTGTTACTTCTTTTTTATTCCTCAAATAGGTTTCCTTAAAACAACTTTTTAATGAAGTTTATGGACAAAGGTTATGGTCTTTTGGTTGATGTACTATCATCAAAATACTGCAAAGTTGCCAAAGAAAAGTTTTGGAGTTTTTGTTAAATTCATAAAATAAGGGTTTATTAGTTTGTTCCCCTTTCTAATACATATGGTACTGACAACACCTAGGAGATACTTTGTAATAAAGGTAGATTTTGCTAATGCTTAACAAACCTTTTTATCTGTAACAATCGTTTCAATACATATGAAAAATTTGTTATGCTGTTTTTCACTAGTTTCTTTGATATATTGTTTTTATGTTGTCCATGGTAAGTTAAATGTTCTACAGTTCTCATATGCGGGTAGTCCGGAGACGTCAATGAGTTTGAATGTTTGTGTTTTCAGATTCACCAAATGATCTCACAAGGAATGCAGTGCTCATGACCATCACAGGATATTTCATAGGAGGAGTGGCCAATCTGATTAGTGCAGCTATATCTGCTGATTTAGGTAAATATAGTCTTAGAGTAAAATTTTGGGGAAATCTATGTCATAGTAACAATAACATCCAGTTTATATTTTACTTAGAAAAAGTACTTAAATATACCTAGATTCACCTCACTATTCCTGATATCAATTTGTAGTACACTTGGAGTGCAAAGGGTACTTTGAAGTTGCACCTTCATTTGCATAACTTTCTAATTAAGGTATCATATTATCTGATATTTACTGACATGCCAAGTAAACAAGGTTAGATACAAGGAAATGTACAGGTATTACCCACATTGGCGTAACTTTTTAATTAGATATTTAATTTCCTGATGTATACTATCATGACAGGTAAACAAGGTCCAATACAGGGAAACAAGCAGGCTTTAGCCACTGTCACCGGCATTGTGGATGGGACAGGTAGCGTGGGTGCGGCCCTTGGACAGGTAAATAAAGAGTTTAATCGCGGTCAATACCATCTACCTCTTATTAAATGATACTTGATGTGAATTTCTCACAGAGCTCATACAGTTACATTTGCATGATACGAATGAGATAAAATCTTTTTGTTGACAATGTTGTAACAAAAGGAGACATTTCTAATCACAAGCAACTTTTTATAACATTTATTTTTTTAATTTCTTTACTGAAGGTACCTTTATATAAAATATAGGGGGGCAAGGTGTAAATGCTGTTGTTGTTGTTTCTTGGGCTTTTTCTCTCCTTCAGTCTAATTTGAATTTTCTTTCCAGATACTGGTTCCATTGCTGCAGGAACACCTTGGTTGGCACTCAGTGTTTTATCTATTCATTGTAATGGTAAGTTTTTTTTTTTTGATAAATTCTCTTAACCCTTATAGCGCTGGAACTGACTTCATTCTTATGCAAACAGGTTAGATCCAAGCCAACTGCCAAGTAAACTGGCAGCTGGCTTGTGATCTAACCTGTTTGCTATGCTGAGTATCTTTCATCATCATTATTAAGTAGATATTTAAGGTTTTGGAAAGCAGACGACACCAAAATCTATTTTCAGAAAATTATCCAGCATTCTAAGGGTTAAAAAAGATATTGGTAGATTATTTATTCATTGTGATGGTAAATATTGTTTTGAATTATTCTCTTGATTAAGAAGTTATTTATCTATTCACTTTTCTTTTGATGAACACTCTTGAAAAAGAACTGAGTGTTTTATCTATTCATTGTTAGGCTAAATGATTTTTTTGATTAACTTTCTTAGAAAAGAACTTGGTTCATTGATAATTCATTGTAATGATAAGTATTCTTTTAATAAACTCTCTTAAAAAAGAACTTGGTAAATATGCATATGATAAACTTGCCGTAGATCTGGTTGTTCTGTCTGTTAATTGTAATGGTTAATATTGTCTTGATAAACTTTTCTTAATAAAGATCTTGGTGTTTTATTAATTAAATGTAATGGTAAATTTCCTTTTGATTGTTTTAGAAAGATAGTTAAATAATGTTACTTCAAAAGTTGAAATTTGCTGTTCATTGTCAAAGTGAAAGTGCATCAAAACATGATAAGTCACGAGCTTCTCAATGTTTTAATATATTACCACCTAACACCAAATTTTGGGTCTCGCAGCAGACAACTGTCACAAGCAATTTCTCCTTTTGCCACAATGCTTTTTCAATCTATTCACTTAACACAAGAGCACAACTGAAAAGTTTTTCATATATTTATAAAGCTTTTCTAAAGTCATCTGCTTCAAGTATTAAAAACGTTGTCTGTAGGTTGTAAAGAGTTAAGATAAACATGACATTGGTTTTGCTTTCACCATAATTTACTTTTACATTATGTGAATTTAAAATTGCCAGACAATTTCATTTCATTTTGCATTTGTAAACAATGTTTTAACATTCTATATGATTTCTACTTTCAGACAGTTTTAACCATTTTATGCATCCTGCCCATGTTTTTCCGAGAGGTCCCCTTATTTATCAGCAAGGTGAAGCAGTGTTCCCGACGGTATAAATACAACTGGTATTGTGGGATACATCTGAAGAATACCCAAGAGTCTGAGGGTTTGGTTAACTCGGACATTGAAGATCATTCTATAGAGGACCCGTATAGGGACTAAATATAGTGAATTGGCTCCTAACCCTTATAGCACTGGAACCAACTTCATGCTGGCGGCTGGCCTGGATCTAACCTGTTTGCAACTCTGGGTATCTTTCCTCATCAAAATTAAGTAGATATCTAAGGTTTGGGAAAGCAGAGGACACAAAAATCTATTTTTGGAAAATTACCAAGCACTATAAGGGTTGTTTTTTTTAATTTCAAAGCTATAGTGTAACTGTAAAAAAAAGATTTTGTTTTTATTGTTCAAGCTATGAGATAGGGTCCTGCGTGACACAGTGATTATGGTGAAGGACTTGCAACACAGGGTTCTGGGTTCAATCCTCTCCAGGGACACTTGGTATTTTGTGGGTATGTCCTTGGGTAAGACATCACAGAGCCATAGCCTTGTACTTGCAAAAAATCCAGTATAAGCCCTATGCCCATTTCCAAAGGGGCCAAAATGGCAATGCACAAATGATACTCAATACTTCATACCCTACATGAGCATTCATTTAAGTTTTTTAATGTAGAAGAATTGACTTAAGGTTTTAATTTACACTTTAGAAATTAGAAGATTTGCATGGTTTAATGGTTTCTATATTTGGAATATAATTGGTGTTTTTAAGAGGGTGTAATGTTTAAAATGTTGTTAATGGTTTTATTTATAGGTGTTTCATCTAATTCACTATATTTCTCCACCTTTACATAGCTGCAGTATGATAGGCAATGCTGCAATCAAGCATTCTTTCTTCTTTTTGGGGCAATTGGTTTTTTCAGCTCTTATTTTAAGATGTTCCTTTTAGTTCTTTACAATCACATTTGTGTGTCATTTTTATTTCAGACATATCACAAACTGTTTTATGGTTCAATGGTTTATTTAAGATTACTTGATGTGCAGTCTATTATCAAATGCTGGTGATGCTAATAGCATTATGATATATCAGGGCTCTTTGCAATACATTAGTAAATGTTTCACTTATGTGAAGGATACTATAGTCTTGCATTGGACTCAAAATTTTGTTTAAAATTCATTTTGATTTTATAGCTTCATTTTAATTCATGATGATATTTTCTTTTTAGCTGTTGTTTCATTTCTAATATTTTATGTGTTTTATGTTTAATTCATTACATGCTTATTTTTTAAGGGTTCCTTTTGAATAAGTTTTGTTTTACAAGGTATGCTTGTCTATTTGGAGACATTGTCATAACTGTTTCACTTCAGGCTTTGTGTTGAATTTCCTTTTCAAATTGTATTGAAAACATTGTGGCAAACGGAGAAAGTGCTTTTCATGAGTTGTTTCTCCTTTTGCTGGAACAGTTTCTGAAGCTTCTTAAGCTATAGGTGTTATAATGATTATCATACTTATGAAGTATTATTTGTACTTATAGGCAATGTCTGTACATTCTTTATTAAATCATAGATAAAGAAGGGAACTTTTTTTATGTCATATTAGTGATTTGCAATATAGTATGATTATCTGTGATAATATGTGTATATGTACTCCTTTTGTTCATTGCAATGCATTGTTTGTACATGTATATGCATTCCTTTTGTCCATTACAAGGCAATGTTTGTACATCATCCTGTTTTTTAATTGCAAATCATTGTTTGTAAATACATGTATATCGCTTTTATTCTATTAGTTATAATGCATTGCCTGAACATGCATTCTTTTTGTTCATCTGAAAGCATTATTTGTACATGCACTGCTTTTGTTCATTGCAAGACATTGTACATGCATTCTTTTATTCATTCGAAAGTATTGTTTGTACATGCATTCCTTTGTTTATCCAAAAGCATTGTTTGTACATGCATTCCTTTGTTTATCCAAAACCATTGTTTGTACATGCGTTCCTTTGTTTATCCAAAACCAATAGCAATAGTCAACCGACTATTGGAATGCTGATGGTTCAAGCTGGCTTGAACATCCCTTATGTTAAATTTGATTCTTCTTCCATTAATTATGGGCCAGTCATCTAATCTTAAATCCAATACTATAAAGGTGATGTAAAACCTAACAAACAAATTCTTCAAAAGCAGTTTTGTGTTTTGCTTTGTCAAAATATTTTCTCATGCCATCTGCAACTGTCAATGTGTTTTAGTATCCTTATGTGATAATGATTGAAGGTGCTGCTATTGGATATGGCGGATGAAGTTTTAAAATTATTTTATTAAAATGTATTTTGTCTTAAATGTTTATCATTGTACAAATTGAATTAAAATATATAATATATTCTATTTTCTTGTATTTTTTATTTTTGTTGCTACCATTTTATTTCTCATCATTTTAACGATATTTTGGATGGTGATAAAACCTAAAAAGGTCCAGTCCAATACAGTTTGTTAGATGACAATCAGATCAGTTGGGCTGGGCTGGGTTTTATCACTTATCTGCAGGAATCAAACCCATCACTGGTGATGAGGCCTGGCCCATGCATACCCGCATTAGGGCCAGGTGTCAGGGAATGAAGCGTTGCTTCTGATTGGCTAACGGATTGTCGATAGTATGAAAAGCAAAATGGCATTTGAAATGTGCACCCGTTCAACCCTTATCTTTTTCACTTTTTCCATCCCTAATTCAGGGTAACCTTTACTTTATTCTTATAAATCAATTACACTTTGATGGAAATTGGTACATTGCATTTCATTTTTCATTTCAATTTATTGTTGGATTTAAACATCAGGATTTAAGATACCATCTTAGATTGATATTTTTTCTAAAAGTTCATTGCATTTCATTTTTTAATCAATTTATTGTCGGATTAAAGATACCATCTTAGATTGATATTTTTTCTAAAATAAAAAAAAAGGTTTTATTATAGTTGTTCTCTCTAAATGAATAGTACCAAAACATGTTTTTTTATTGAAACAACTTCTATCTTTCCAATAATGTGTATTTTTTTTAATTAGATTCAACGGCACATCGAAGGAGAGGGTAAAGGGTTTCAGTTTAAACGCTTATCTCTGGTCAACAATCAAACAGACCGAAATCACGGGCCGGCCATCTTGGATTCAAAACTAGGCAAACAAACCGATAATATCATGTCCGCGTATCACTAATGCTTTTAGAATTTTTAGAATTTTTAATTTCATCGACGTTTTCATCAAAATATTAATAAAACCAGTTTCCTTATTTTATATTTTTTTTTATGTTTCCTTGTTACGCCCCTGCATTTCTAAATAACATAACTACAATAATCATATTTTGTTTACTGACAAGATCACCACTAACTTGTCCAAAGTTTGTATATTGAAAAGACGTTAATAGGTAAAACATATGACATCTCTTCACGATTTCTCTGACTATAATACTCACAAATTATGCAGATCTTAATCAGATGTAGGCATGTTAGGTCCACCCGTGAGTTGGATCTAGATTGATTATTTTCATGCTCCCAATCAGATAGTGTACACCCAAATAAACGTGTTTACAGGATGAGGATATGTTTTAATTGTCATACTAATTGTTTTTCATAAAAAAAAGATCAGTAAATTATTTTAGTTGTGACATTTGTAAGCAACATTTTATTCATTATTAATCATTTTAAGGGGTGTAGATGAAATTTGACTTCGAATTTATGGCAGAGTACGAAACTGGAAGTCACCGAATATAATACACTGTATTTCAAAATGAATTTTTAGATGAAAGTGTTAACTAGTCTACTTTGAGTATGATTTCCGTATTAAAAAAAAACAAAAAAAAAAAACATATGACTTACAAAAATAAATAGTGAAAACTGTTGGTCATGAATTATAAGAGAAGACCATGTTTAACCCTTACAAGTTAAGCATCATGTGGAACATTGGTCTTGATTAGTTATATCTAAAAAAAAAAAGGAGATTTTTATGGAGTCACATCTGTCATGAATAAAAAGGGATTAATCGTTTAATATACCAGAATTATAGGACACGTTAACAACTTGCAGACAGATAAGAGATAAACAACAGGGCATAAGTCACCCGCTGGGTTTACAGTTTAATCAATTCAATAGAACGTGGTTGATATACAACAGATTGGTAATCGTGTCAAACTTGTTGTATACTTCAAAAGCTAGGTCCAAATTGTAGAAAAGGGTTTTTGGGTTTCTACTCCAGCGGCGTGAAGATAAAGGATTTAATTGTTGAGTAAGCGATTGATCAACTCTTTGAGGACTGATTTCTCCACAAATAGGTAACACACCAAATAAACCAAAATAGATAAGCAAATTTAAAAAATGGGCATATTTCATTTTCGTTCCAAACTATTCAAATAGATATCTATAAATGAACATGGAGGATATTAAAATGAACATTGATCATTGAGTCCTTTCTCGTTTTCTGTCAAGCATACGCTTGATTTCCTTATCCTTGCGTTAAGAGCCTCGTTTTGGTTGATCTGAAAACGAGGCGTGATTAGACCGAAATCACGCGCCGGCCATCTTGGATTCAAAACGAGGCTCTTAACACAAACAAACCGATAATATCATGTCCGTGTATCACTAATGCTTTTACAATTTTTAATTTCGTCGACGTTTTTATCAAAATATTCATAAAACCAATAGTTTTCTTGTTTTATATCTTTATTTTTTATGATTCTTTGTTACTCACCTGCAGTTCTAAATAGAATTACCACAAAAATCATATTTTGTTTACAGACAAGATAGTTTAAAGTCAAAATATCAATTTAGCATCCGTACACATGCAATAGGAATTCGTTTGCAAGTTATTATCATATTTGTCTATGGTGGGAAATTGACTAAACATGTGTGTATAGTGTAGATCCATAATAGAATAAGACAATTAAATGCATAAAATCGAAGATGCCTCTAGACTGAGACTTTTCTGTGTTTTGCTGAAGCCTACACTTTTTGTTTTCAATGCTATTTACAACTGATTCTATTTCAATGTATCATACAGTTTGGCTTCGCATACCGTCTTGCCATATCAACTCAAATTTGATAATCCTAGAATTAGATTGGAAATATATGGCAAGTGTAAATTCAGATAAAATTTGGGACTTTAAAATGGACTGATTTCATGCTTACCCCTAACTTCCCCAAAGTTTGTATATTGATAAGACGTTTATGGGTAAAACATATGACATCTCTACACGGTTTCTCTCGCTATGATACTCACAAATTAAGCATATCTCAATCAGATGTAGGCATGTTACATCTGCCCGTAAGTTAGATCTAAATTGATTATTTTCACGTTCCCAATCAGATAGTGTACACCAACATAAACGTGTTTACGGGTTGGGGATATATATATAATACTCTAGAAGACGAATTTCATTTTATCCTCGAGTGTCCACCATCATATCAGAAAGAAGTATATAAAGAAGTACTATTGGAAACATCCAAATATTGTTAAATTCATAAGTATTGTGAAATCAGAAAGTAAAAAAGAACAGAAAAACTTGGCTGTGTATGTTTATAAAAGTTTCGAAATAAGAAATAGAACAATTTACAATAATGTCTAATAAGTTTTACTGTGAAACTTTTTGTAGATCGTCCTATTTCTGTTACAATTCGCCTTTTTTGCCTTGTTTATATATATGTAAATGCCTATTAGTCCAGTCATCCTATGAAAAAAATGGACTCAACCGTCAACTAATTGCAACAGAAACGAAACCTCTTTTAAAGTTATAACGAATGTATAAGAGATGACAGAAAAAAAGTCCTCCAAAATCCCTTCAGGGGAAATTGGTTAAAAACTCGTTTTATTATTGCTACTTTCATGCCTTTTGGAATAAGTCGCATATTGGTATATACCTACCAAAATGGAACAAAACCCCAACAATTCACACAAAAATGATGTTTTGATAAGCGGTATACTCTTTCTACATGTTTATTTATCAATCACATCAGTTTGCCTTCTAAAATTGATTTATTCCTATAAATTGTATATTGAAAGGGGTCAACTTACCCCACCCACCCATAAAAACCAAAGACTTTTTTTTTCATGTCATTGCATTCCTATATGCTAGAATTCGATATTACCTGGCAAAGATTGTTCTCTAAAACTTAAATCAAAGACAAAACACACCTTTTTGTATTAGATAACTTATATATAAAGACAATCACTTAAATAAGGTACCGAAATCCATATATGCCTATATAAGAAAAACGAAATATATGACACAATCAATACAACATTTATGTGGTATTTTTTGACGTTTTGCATTTGTCTTGTAAACTTAAAAAAACAATAAATGAAGTGAAAGAAGAAACATAGTGGGAAAAGCAGCAAAAGTAGTACTATTTTATTGCCCCTTTCTCACTATGTGCCAGCTTTTCAAAATTAAGTGTACACTCATTGAATTACACATGGAATATACTAAGCGTTAAAAAATAAGGGCACACCTAAATTCAATATTGAGGTATCTTTAATTTCGTTTAAAACAGACCAGATATTCAATTAAAATCAATATCAATATCGGGTATGACCCCCACATGCAGCAATACATGCACAATACACGACGTCGAGGGGGGCGGGGATTGCTGCTCTTGAAATGTGTTGCCATTCCTCTTGAAGTGCTGCACCAAATTCCTGAAGATTGGCTGGTACGGGGCGACGTGCGTGGACTCTCCTACCAACAACATCATATACATGCTCAATGGGAGAGAGGTCTGATTATTTCCCAGATCACTGGATTTCATGATGCCCTGTTTTCTGACGAAGTCAACCGCAACACAAGCTCTGTGCGGTCAGACATAATCATCTTGGAAGACAAATTTTTGACCAATTCTATGTGCTAATGGGACAACAACAGTGCAAACGTTTTTATCAATATGTCCATTCAGGTTTCCAGGAACAAGAACCAGTTATGTTCTCCTACCGTAAGAAACACCACCCCAGACCATGATGCTCCCCCGCCAAAAAAAGACGTGATCCAAGATAGTGGTGCATTTGTATCTCTCCCCATGCCGACGCCATATACGTCTACGCCCATTTGTGAATCGCAGACAGAACCTGATTCATCCGAAAAGACCACATGACGCCACCAACGTATTGGCCAACCCTTATGTTGCTAGCACAACCGTAAACGATTATATCTGTTCAGCCTTGACATGGTGACACCATGAAAAGGAGGCCTGGTCCCAGATTTACTGTACTGCTAGAAACTCGAAGTCCTGTCATGGTATGGATCTCCGGCTTCTGTTTTGGTGCGGTTACGAAACGGTTGCGCAAAGCAATAATCCATAAAAGGCGATTTTGCTGGAATGTTGTTTTCCTATGGTGCCCACACCCCTCCTAATTTGAACATCACCAGTCTGGTGGTTTAAAGCTGCAAGTCGTGCAATAACATTTTTTGACTTCCCAATAAACGTGGCAACATGGTTCTAGGATTCACCAGCTTGCAACATGCCTATGCATTGCCATTTCTGAGCTTCTGAGATACTGCCATGACGACATATTGCATAGATATGAGACTTGATTGTGTTTCACTTTCATCGTATCCAAGAAATCACGTGAGTGCACAGGCAATACATGTAATGAATACATGTTACAACACTTTATCGAATATGTTCGATTACACGGTGTCATGAGTTTGGGTTTACGGATTATGAAGAGGCAAATTCTTCCTATCCTATTTAGAAAATAGTTAACAGTAATATTTTTGCATCTCAATATATTAACAGACGCCCCTTTTCCATTTTGTCTCGTTCTTGCACAGTTTCTGCATTTGCGAAGATTGCTCCCCGACATTCCCCACACCCTCAGGAACGGTCAAGAAGGTATGTTTACAAGAACAAGGTTCTCGGTCACACTTTGTTTTACATGAGCATTTTATTAAAAGGCAATTCACAGTATTTGATAAGAACTGCTGTTTTTGGAAGTGAACAAACTTCCTCGAGTAAAACCACATTTTTGGTACCTACCCCTTCACTGCATTCCTTTTGTACACAATCCTTTCGAGTCGGACAATTTGAACATCCATCAAATACAAATATTGCAGGTTTGCTAATGACATCATCAGAATATGTTCCACGTATATCCAACAAATAAGACAAACGTAAGAACAAAGCCCTATCATCGTGTATATATTGAACTGACTCGTCTAGCTATTTATTGACACTACAGTCAACCTGCGCTTATATTTCATTTATCGAGGAAGGTTTGTCAGCTAGTTGCAATAACCCAGAAGACCCATATTGTGATGGCGGGAAACTACACAGCCCTTTCTTAAATATAACTCCTTCATTGTCATGTAATATATCAACAGGAAATGTTAAACACAAATGCGGACCAGTTTGAGCTGCTTCTCCAATTTCTCTTAATGTTAATTGAGAGTTTGGGGTTACGGACTGGCTTTAACCTTTAACTGTATTCCGAATCGTATTTATAAACCATGTTGTTAATATTCAATTGCCCTTCTTACTTTGCATAGTCAACAATTACACAATATGTACTCGTCGACCTGACACAATGTTATCAAGTGTACAGTCCGCAACGTGGATGTCTATGTTTAGGTTGTCTGTTTGATCTCTTTCCACCCTCGAATGACTGGTTTCTACATGCTGATAACTTGTATATTTCTGCATTGCATTATTGTAGTATGTACAGACAGGAATTGACGAAAACCATTGGTTTCTCTGTGATTCTTTCAAACAATAATAACATTTTATTCTACCTATTGTCTTAGAACTTCTTATAAGGACCTGCTCAAAAACTTGATCCGTTGAAACTATTGCCGATGCGAGATCGCTTTGACAAACTATATGGTTTCCTTCATATAAGTGAAGAAATCTGGACTCTGTAGGTAATGTTTGGCTTTAGTTTGAAGATAACATAGGAAGATAACAGAGCTATAGACTGGGGCTACAATTATCTGATGCCTTGAATATCCAGTTCTCAGCAATACAATCATTTGGCTTTAATAAACGTGTGTAGTAGGTCAGTCATTGTTTATATATGGAACACAACTTGGAAATACGATTTGACAAACAAAGAGCTTCTTTTCAAGTTTGTCCTACACCTTTTGAAAACTACTTCACCACAAACGTCTTCAACTGTTTTTTATTCTTACATAAGGGCTTATTACAAGTTACCAAACGTTTTATCATTTCATTGGGTTCAACCTCGCTAAAGGTTTCAGTATTTGTCTTTGGTTTGGATGTCCAGGTCATGCTTTCAACTTCATGTATTGTGACTTCCTCTCAAAGCAATGCAGTATTAAAAGAGATTCCCCTAAGTATTACATTTAAAAATTTATTCAGTAGAAAATGGCCTCAACTTGCTCTGGAAATAACCGTGTCATTGAACATGTGAATCACCGCATTTTGAGAAATTCTGATAGTCCTGATTCTTTTATTTATTATCCAATACAACGGAAGAAGCCCAAATGGTATGGAATCCACAATGTTAATGTGACCTTCTTGCACTCTTGACCGTACTATCCATTTTTACCTGCAAATGGAAAATAGATAAAAGGGCATTTATCATCACTTGTGCGTTGATTTTGCTTGCAGCATTTTTGATAGTGGTATTATTCTGTTAACATCACTGCAAATGAAATTATCAAATTAAACACAACCACACTTGCTTTATCTTACTTTTGATTGAAGGTTGTACTTTAGCTAATTCACCTTAGTTTCCATAGTTCATACAACATATGCATTAATGATAAATAACAATAAAAATGTTATAAGAATAGAAAATGTGACTATAATGATATCTTTATCATACAATAGGTTATAGTAATAAAAGCACCTTCAGAGTAAATTACAATCGCCACCAGATGATATTTGCCGACGATTTTTATCTCATCCACATTTACTCTTCATCTTTAACCTTCAATTCATTCTATTTTGCCAAAGATTAAGAAACTAAGCAAATGTAAAAATCAATTAAACAAATCATAAATAGATTTATTTCATGATTTGCAAACAATAATATAAGAATTAAATAATTTTAACATATGAACATGATCGATTTAATTGCTTGAGTAAGAGAAACTTGTGTTTTCGTCGAATCATTATCTACAGTGGCACTAATTGCACACCGTATTTTTAAAAAAAAGAACAGCTATTCCGAGGTTAATATTTTATATCTATTTTATTTATTTGTCATTGTAAGGTGCATTTTTGTCATTTTATTCATGTTTAAAGATATATTTGAGTGTGAATGGTCATTAAATCGATGTTTTGGGCGAAATAAAACAAAACAAACACCTTTTAGATTACCCACGAAAACCCATTACAAAGCATTCTGCAAGCTATTTCAAAAATGATTTTTCATCTAAAATGTAATCATGAACATAAAATTATGTTTTTTATCAGATAAATACATATATAAATGATAATAAGCTCAACTTACCCTTTCGTGCGACTTTCAACAGCAAGTTGACCTCGAAATTTACCGATGACAGTTCACGTTTTGTACTTTTCTATGGTGGTACCTTCGAACCATGCAAAAACTCGCACTTTTCAAAAATTTTGAATGCATTTTTCAGTATTTTCCCCTGGTGGGATTTCTGAGGACTTTTTATATGTTATAAAGGAAGTGTGCAGCTATAATAAAATCACAAATTCGTTTCTGTTGCAATTAGTTGAGGGTTGACTTACAGATTGACTGGACTATATGGAATTATTGTTTTATGTTTAGGTGATTATATGTACTCATACATTAGTTCTTATAGCGCTTATATATGCATCTATCTTGTAGTAGGCAAGTGCATGTATGTTTCTGTGGATATATGTGTATGCATATACATAAACAAATATATGTGTCTTATATATTATTGTATTCTTCTCCACAAAAGCAATACGCGACTTACAGGTTTAGTGTTAGCAATTGCCTTTTGTATGGACCTTGTATTAACCAGAACCGTGCTAAACATTGTTGTAGCTTTCATCTTATAAAATACTCCAGCAAATATATTGCTTGAGTTTTCATTTTGATAGTGAATACTTTAAATGATACTTTGATATATTGCAACTATATCCTACATCTAGGTTTAGCACGATACTGGTGTGTCTCTTAAATGTTTACTTCCTGTGTACTGATGGGTCTATGGCCTTATGTATCAATAAAGTATCTATCTATCTATTATAAACGGGAATCCTCGTTCTGTTCTGTGA
This sequence comes from Cerastoderma edule, assembly GCA_947846245.1. NCBI lineage: Eukaryota > Metazoa > Mollusca > Bivalvia > Cardiida > Cardiidae > Cerastoderma > Cerastoderma edule. The sequence continues at coordinate 12,568,464 of OX401413.1, forward strand.
TTCTTCCAGGACTGGTTGCCCGTATTAGCAAAGTTAAGTTTTCTTTCTGTGTATGGTTCCACTTTCTTGTTTCGAGGAATAAGTAGTACATAATGTGTTATAACTCTGGTACTTTCTTTGTGATATTGATAGAAAGTGTTGTGACAAAAAGACAAACTACTCATAATGAGCAATTAATCCTTTTGTCATAGCAGTTTCTTAATCCCTCAGCAACAGATACTTCAAAGCAAGATGTTAAGGGGGAAGGATGTATAACTGCCAATTGCTGGGCAGAGAATGGAGAGGAAGCCGGCACGACCAAGACGAGGGAATCCACCTCCTCAACCCATAAGGACGGTCAACCATGACTGCTACATCTTCGATAGACAGGCCCAGTCTTTTACAGACAAGGACTCGGGGGTGACGAGGACGTTAGCTTAGACCAGGGCTACCACGCCGGATCCTACACCATCAGTTCTAAAAGCCTGTGCACACTGTTTGACAAAAGGTTCAATCAAATAAGCACACAGACACCCCCACTATATTTCAGCGTCCATAATTTATGTAGGATAACATTCTTATCCCTTATAGTGCTGGAACCGACCTTATGCTTATGCACAGGTAAGATCCAGGCCAGCCACCAATTCAATTTGCGGCTGGCCTGTGATCTAATATGTTTGCTACTCTGAGTATCTTTCCTCATCAAAATCAAGTAGATATTCACGATTTTTGAAAAGCCGACGACCCATTATTATATTATAAGGCTTCTCTTGAGACAGGCGTGTAACGCGAGCGCAACTAAATAAGTTTATACTTTATCCAGGTCACCCGCACGCGCTGTTTGAATTGCATTACTTTCTCGTGCAGACAACTGTATGTTTATATGTATATGATTATGATTGCGGTTATAGAATAGACTTGCCTAACATATTTGTTTCTGAATTGGTACGCAATGAAGATGTTTTAGTATACATGTATTTTCATATATTCTTGTGTGAACATGGAATTATTATATCGGACATTATACAGCATTTGTGAAATGGTTATGTAGTTAAAGTAATTACAAACGAATTGTTGCAGAAGATGCGTCACATGTGTGTGTATGTGTGTGTGTTCATGAATAAGAATTACACCGTTGTAATTCATTTTTCACAAAACATGGAGGTTATATAGGGAAGGACAAGCTTCTGGCTAAATGTGGCTGTAATGTAAGTTTTTTCTCTTTTCTTTTTCTTTATGAATATTTATTATGTCTTGATTAAGTCAAGCTGAATTCAGCAAGCATTGCCTATTATGTCAAGATCACAAGTTTACAAGTATCGGATTATGATAAATCAATAAGAATCATAATACGGGTATAGTTTATGGAGGTATTTATGTTAACCATGACGTGATGCCGTGTACGATACACGCATGAATAATACATTCTTCACGAATTACAAATGTATTAACGATGACCACTTTAGTTTCAACGTTTTCCATTTTGAATATTTTTATCGTTTTTGGGAAATTAAGAAATTAAGTACTTCCAGACATTCGGAACACCTCAGCCATTTCTTAAAATAACCTCGGAGGTAATGGGGAGCCATTTTTGAAAGTAGGTCACCAACGAAGGGCCAATCGTATCTACTCGGCAATCCCCGTAACAAGCCGGGGATTGCCGAAAAGAGCCGATTGACAAAATATGAAACAAAGATGTGTTGATATGATCATCTTTAATGAAAAGGGTAAAAAACCTATTCAATTGTGATATATAAACAATTTGTGTGTATTACAATACATATTTAGTGCATGTGTGCATTTTGCGTTATCCGCCGGAAATAAGGCGAATTACCCCAGGATTTCTGGTGTATTCATGTACTGCCTACGAGGTATCATTCGGAACACCTCGGTCATTTCTTAAAATAACCTCGGAGGTAATGGGGAGCCATTTTTGAAAGTAGGTCAGCAACGAAGGGCCAATCGTATCTACTCGGCAATCCCCGTAACAAGCCGGGGATTGCCGAAAAGAGCCGATTGACAAAATATGAAACAAAGATGTGTTGATATGATCATCTTTAATGAAAAGGGTAAAAAGCCCATTCAATTGTGATATATAACTTATTTGTGTGTATTCAGATACATATTTAGTGCCTGTTTGCATTTTGCGTTATCCGCCGGAAATAAGGCGAATTACCCCAGGATTTCTGGTGTATTCATGTACTGCCTACGAGGTATATCTACCGACTTGTTACGGGGATTGCCGAGTAGATACGATTGACGAGGTATATCTACCGACTTGTTACGGGGATTGCCGAGTAGATACGATTGACTTCCAGAGTGCTTTCAGAATACTTCCGGGTCGTAGTACCCAAAAATAGTCCTTCAAACAAATGTAATTTGGTAATATTAATTAGATTGAAATGAGAATATAAACCATATTTGAACATATGCTAACTTATTTATTGGAATGTATCACTAGAAGCTGTGCATTCATTATCGTTTGATTTTTGCTAAGAATGTCTGATTACAACCGAACTACTTTGTATGATGCTGTTTGATTGACATGGTGTAGTTAGGTCCATTGGAATGTTGACAATGATTAACCTGTTCCCCCTTAAATGCCCAATTGACTGGTCCTAATGGAGATATTAAGCATACATTATTGTTGAAAAGTTAAATGAAATGAGTTTTAAGGAGGAACATTTCAGTAAAATGGGGAAGGGGGTAGTGGTAGGCTGGGGTGGTGTGGATTCATGACTTTGAAGACTGGAGTCTGAAGTTTGAGACCTGGCCAGATCAAACTTTTGTTTGTTTAACCCTTTACCAAAAATAGTTGAGAAATAGTTTAGAGAGTCCCTAACTGGAAGAGTTTCAGACGCCATTTCTAAATGCGATGAATTTGAAAAATAAACTTGGGATAGAGCAGAAAACATTGTGGGAAAAGGAGAAATTGCTGGTGAAGAGCAATTTCTCATTTTCCCACAACGTTTTTCCAAAGTCGCCTCCAACAAACTGGTCAAATGTCGTTATTGTTTGGTAATGGTATAAGAAGTCAATGCGACTTGTCTCATTGGACAAACCCACCAAATTGCTCTACGTGGAAAATAAAACAGATGGAAAAGTCATCAAAATGACTAGAATACTGTTGACATCAGCGTTAAGTCCAAAACAAACCGAGCGACAGAATAAAATACTTTGAAACGTATCGGTACTTTATGATAGTAAAATAGGGTAATTAGGGATTCAGTCTTTCAAGGCAATCTATTCTAAAGAAGTATGCAGACGATGTTTCTGATTTTACCACGTTAACCAGAATGTCGTTTGTTCGAGACCCCGTCCGATCAATATTTCCATATGGAGATAATCAAATAAGTCATTGTCCCTTTTCCTACAGTGTTTCATTGAGTAATTCTACTGATTATTATGTTTCTGATTGCTAACCCTTTACCCATAATCTGGCAAGACTGTTAGTGTATATGTTCATATCCGCACAGAGTAACTTCCCCCCCAGAAACCCGACCCCCACACCCGACTCCACCCAAAGCATTGAAATCCTCCTTATGAATGGGCAATTTCTTTATCCACGCTGCTGCTTAGAATAGTATGCCGTGAAAGTCAGAGTAAGGGGATCAACAGCAAGTTTACTCATGGGGGAAAGATGGGCAAAGTTGTCTCCCTTTTTTCTTTGTTATTGTTTGACATACATGTATATAGAGTTCACATTACTCATTACACAAGTCCTTTTCCACACACTGTTTTCAATGTATGCTAACTTGTTCATTGGATTGTCCCATTCATGACTTGGAAGACTGGAGTCTGAAGTTTGAGACCTGGCCAGATCAAACTTTTGTTTGTTTAACCCTTTACCAAAAATAGTTGAGAAATAGTTTAGAGAGTCCCTAACTGGAAGAGTTTCAGACGCCATTTCTAAATGCGATGAATTTGAAAAATAAACTTGGGATAGAGCAGAAAACATTGTGGGAAAAGGAGAAATTGCTGGTGAAGAGCAATTTCTCATTTTCCCACAACGTTTTTCCAAAGTCGCCTCCAACAAACTGGTCAAATGTCGTTATTGTTTGGTAATGGTATAAGAAGTCAATGCGACTTGTCTCATTGGACAAACCCACCAAATTGCTCTACGTGGAAAATAAAACAGATGGAAAAGTCATCAAAATGACTAGAATACTGTTGACATCAGCGTTAAGTCCAAAACAAACCGAGCGACAGAATAAAATACTTTGAAACGTATCGGTACTTTATGATAGTAAAATAGGGTAATTAGGGATTCAGTCTTTCAAGGCAATCTATTCTAAAGAAGTATGCAGACGATGTTTCTGATTTTACCACGTTAACCAGAATGTCGTTTGTTCGAGACCCCGTCCGATCAATATTTCCATATGGAGATAATCAAATAAGTCATTGTCCCTTTTCCTACAGTGTTTCATTGAGTAATTCTACTGATTATTATGTTTCTGATTGCTAACCCTTTACCCATAATCTGGCAAGACTGTTAGTGTATATGTTCATATCCGCACAGAGTAACTTCCCCCCAGAAACCCGACCCCCACACCCGACTCCACCCAAAGCATTGAAATCCTCCTTATGAATGGGCAATTTCTTTATCCACGCTGCTGCTTAGAATAGTATGCCGTGAAAGTCAGAGTAAGGGGATCAACAGCAAGTTTACTCATGGGGGAAAGATGGGCAAAGTTGCCTCCCTTTTGTCTTTGTTATTGTTTGACATACATGTATATAGAGTTCACATTACTCATTACACAAGTCCTTTTCCACACACTGTTTTCAATGTATGCTAACTTGTTCATTGGATTGTCCCATTCATGACTTTGAAGACTGGAGTCTGAAGTTTGAGACCTGGCCAGATCAAACTTTTGTTTGTTTAACCCTTTACCAAAAAAGTTGAGAAATAGTTTAGAGAGTCCCTAACTGGAAGAGTTTCAGACGCCATTTCTAAATGCGATGAATTTGAAAAATAATCTTGGGATAGAGCAGAAAACATTGTGGGAAAAGGAGAAATTGCTGGTGAAGAGCAATTTCTCATTTTCCCACAACGTTTTTCCAAAGTCGCCTCCAACAAACTGGTCAAATGTCGTTATTGTTTGGTAATGGTATAAGAAGTCAATGCGACATGTCTCATTGGACAAACCCACCAAATTGCTCTACGTGGAAAATAAAACAGATGGAAAAAGTCATCAAAATGACTAGAATACTGTTGACATCAGCGTTAAGTCCAAAACAAACCGAGCGACAGAATAAAATACTTTGAAACGTATCGGTACTTTATGATAGTAAAATAGGGTAATTAGGGATTCAGTCTTTCAAGGCAATCTATTCTAAAGAAGTATGCAGACGATGTTTCTGATTTTACCACGTTAACCAGAATGTCGTTTGTTCGAGACCCCGTCCGATCAATATTTCCATATGGAGATAATCAAATAAGTCATTGTCCCTTTTCCTACAGTGTTTCATTGAGTAATTCTACTGATTATTATGTTTCTGATTGCTAACCCTTTACCCATAATCTGGCAAGACTGTTAGTGTATATGTTCATATCCGCACAGAGTAACTTCCCCCCAGAAACCCGACCCCCACACCCGACTCCACCCAAAGCGTTGAAATCCTCCTTATGAATGGGCAATTTCTTTATCCACGCTGCTGCTTAGAATAGTATGCCGTGAAAGTCAGAGTAAGGGGATCAACAGCAAGTTTACTCATGGGGAAAGATGGGCAAAGTTGCCTCCCTTTTTTCTTTGTTATTGTTTGACATACATGTACAAAGAGTTCACATTACTCATTACACAAGTCCTTTTCCACACACTGTTTTCAATGTATGCTAACTTGTTCATTGGATTGTCCCATTCATGACTTGGAAGACTGGAGTCTGAAGTTTGAGACCTGGCCAGATCAAACTTTTGTTTGTTTAACCCTTTACCAAAAATAGTTGAGAAATAGTTTAGAGAGTCCCTAACTGGAAGAGTTTCAGACGCCATTTCTAAATGGGATGAATTTGAAAAATAATCTTGGGATAGAGCAGAAAACATTGTGGGAAAAGGAGAAATTGCTGGTGAAGAGCAATTTCTCATTTTCCCACAACGTTTTTCCAAAGTCGCCTCCAACAAACTGGTCAAATGTCGTTATTGTTTGGTAATGGTATAAGAAGTCAATGCGACATGTCTCATTGGACAAACCCACCAAATTGCTCTACGTGGAAAATAAAACAGATGGAAAAGTCATCAAAATGACTAGAATACTGTTGACATCAGCGTTAAGTCCAAAACAAACCGAGCGACAGAATAAAATACTTTGAAACGTATCGGTACTTTATGATAGTAAAATAGGGTAATTAGGGATTCAGTCTTTCAAGGCAATCTATTCTAAAGAAGTATGCAGACGATGTTTCTGATTTTACCACGTTAACCAGAATGTCGTTTGTTCGAGACCCCGTCCGATCAATATTTCCATATGGAGATAATCAAATAAGTCATTGTCCCTTTTCCTACAGTGTTTCATTGAGTAATTCTACTGATTATTATGTTTCTGATTGCTAACCCTTTACCCATAATCTGGCAAGACTGTTAGTGTATATGTTCATATCCGCACAGAGTAACTTCCCCCCAGAAACCCGACCCCCACACCCGACTCCACCCAAAGCATTGAAATCCTCCTTATGAATGGGCAATTTCTTTATCCACGCTGCTGCTTAGAATAGTATGCCGTGAAAGTCAGAGTAAGGGGATCAACAGCAAGTTTACTCATGGGGGAAAGATGGGCAATGTTGTCTCCCTTTTTTCTTTGTTATTGTTTGACATACATGTATATAGAGTTCACATTACTCATTACACAAGTCCTTTTCCACACACTGTTTTCAATGTATGCTAACTTGTTCATTGGATTGTCCCATTCATGACTTGGAAGACTGGAGTCTGAAGTTTGAGACCTGGCCAGATCAAACTTTTGTTTGTTTAACCCTTTACCAAAAATAGTTGAGAAATAGTTTAGAGAGTCCCTAACTGGAAGAGTTTCAGACGCCATTTCTAAATGCGATGAATTTGAAAAATAAACTTGGGATAGAGCAGAAAACATTGTGGGAAAAGGAGAAATTGCTGGTGAAGAGCAATTTCTCATTTTCCCACAACGTTTTCCAAAGTCGCCTCCAACAAACTGGTCAAATGTCGTTATTGTTTGGTAATGGTATAAGAAGTCAATGCGACATGTCTCATTGGACAAACCCACCAAATTGCTCTACGTGGAAAATAAAACAGATGGAAAAGTCATCAAAATGACTAGAATACTGTTGACATCAGCGTTAAGTCCAAAACAAACCGAGCGACAGAATAAAATACTTTGAAACGTATCGGTACTTTATGATAGTAAAATAGGGTAATTAGGGATTCAGTCTTTCAAGGCAATCTATTCTAAAGAAGTAGGCAGACGATGTTTCTGATTTTACCACGTTAACCAGAATGTCGTTTGTTCGAGACCCCGTCCGATCAATATTTCTATATGGAGATAATCAAATAAGTCATTGTCCCTTTTCCTACAGTGTTTCATTGAGTAATTCTACTGATTATTATGTTTCTGATTGCTAACCCTTTACCCATAATCTGGCAAGACTGTTAGTGTATATGTTCATATCCGCACAGAGTAACTTCCCCCCAGAAACCCGACCCCCACACCCGACTCCACCCAAAGCATTGAAATCCTCCTTATGAATGGGCAATTTCTTTATCCACGCTGCTGCTTAGAATAGTATGCCGTGAAAGTCAGAGTAAGGGGATCAACAGCAAGTTTACTCATGGGGGAAAGATGGGCAGTGTTGTCTCCCTTTTTTCTTTGTTATTGTTTGACATACATGTATATAGAGTTCACATTGCTCATTACACAAGTCCTTTTACACACACTGTTTTCAATGTATGCTAACTTGTTCATTGGATTGTCCCATTCATGACTTGGAAGACTGGAGTCTGAAGTTTGAGACCTGGCCAGATCAAACTTTTGTTGTTTAACCCTTTACCAAAAATAGTTGAGAAATAGTTTAGAGAGTCCCTAACTGGAAGAGTTTCCGACGCCATTTCTAAATGCGATGAATTTGAAAAATAAACTTGGGATAGAGCAGAAAACATTGTGGGAAAAGGAGAAATTGCTGGTGAAGAGCAATTTCTCGTTTTCCCACAACGTTTTTCCAAAGTCGCCTCAAACAAACTGGTCAAATGTCGTTATTGTTTGGTAATGGTATAAGAAGTCAATACGACATGTCTCATTGGACAAACCCACCAAATTGCTCTACGTGGAAAGTAAAACAGATGGAAAAGTCATCAAAATGGCTAGAATACTGTTGACATCAGCGTTAAGTCCAAAACAAACCGAGCGACAGAATAAAATACTTTGAAACGTATCGGTACTTTATGATAGTGAAATAGGGTAATTAGGGATTGGGTCTTTCAAGGCAATCTATTCTAAAGAAGTATGCAGACGATACTTCTGATTTTACCACGTTAACCAGAATGTCGTTTGTTCGAGACCCCGTCCGATCAATATTTCCATATGGAGATAATCAAATAAGTCATTGTCCCTTTTCCTACAGTGTTTCATTGAGTAATTCTACTGATTATTATGTTTCTGATTGCTGACCCTTTACCCATAATCTGGCAAGACTGTTAGTGTATATGTTCATATCCGCACAAAGTAACTTCCCCCCAGAAACCCGACCCCCACACCCGACTCCACCCAAAGCGTTGAAATCCTCCTTATGATTGGGCAATTTCTTTATCCCCGCTGCTGCTTAGAATAGTATGCCGTGAAAGTCAGAGTAAGGGGATCAACAGCAAGTTTACTCATGGGGGAAAGATGGGCAAAGTTGTCTCCCTTTTTCTTTGTTATTGTTTGACATACATGTACAAAGAGTTCACATTACTCATTACACAAGTCCTTTTCCACACACTGTTTTCAATGTATGCTAACTTGTTCATTGGATTGTCCCATTCATGACTTGGAAGACTGGAGTCTGAAGTTTGAGACCTGGCCAGATCAAACTTTTGTTTGTTTAACCCTTTACCAAAAATAGTTGAGAAATAGTTTAGAGAGTCCCTAACTGAAAGAGTTTCAGACGCCATTTCTAAATGCGATGAATTTGAAAAATAATCTTGGGATAGAGCAGAAAACATTGTGGGAAAAGGAGAAATTGCTGGTGAAGAGCAATTTCTCATTTTCCCACAACGTTTTCCAAAGTCGCCTCCAACAAACTGGTCAAATGTCGTTATTGTTTGGTAATGGTATAAGAAGTCAATGCGACATGTCTCATTGGACAAACCCACCAAATTGCTCTACGTGGAAAATAAAACAGATGGAAAAGTCATCAAAATGACTAGAATACTGTTGACATCAGCGTTAAGTCCAAAACAAACCGAGCGACAGAATAAAATACTTTGAAACGTATCGGTACTTTATGATAGTAAAATAGGGTAATTAGGGATTCAGTCTTTCAAGGCAATCTATTCTAAAGAAGTATGCAGACGATGCTTCTGATTTTACCACGTTAACCAGAATGTCGTTTGTTCGAGACCCCGTCCGATCAATATTTCCATATGGAGATAATCAAATAAGTCATTGTCCCTTTTCCTACAGTGTTTCATTGAGTAATTCTACTGATTATTATGTTTCTGATTGCTAACCCTTTACCCATAATCTGGCAAGACTGTTAGTGTATATGTTCATATCCGCACAGAGTAACTTCCCCCCCAGAAACCCGACCCCCACACCCGACTCCACCCAAAGCATTGAAATCCTCCTTATGAATGGGCAATTTCTTTATCCACGCTGCTGCTTAGAATAGTATGCCGTGAAAGTCAGAGTAAGGGGATCAACAGCAAGTTTACTCATGGGGGAAAGATGGGCAAAGTTGTCTCCCTTTTTTTCTTTGTTATTGTTTGACATACATGTATAAGAGTTCACATTACTCATTACACAAGTCCTTTTCCACACACTGTTTTCAATGTATGCTAACTTGTTCATTGGATTGTCCCATTCATGACTTGGAAGACTGGAGTCTGAAGTTTGAGACCTGGCCAGATCAAACTTTTGTTTGTTTAACCCTTTACCAAAAATAGTTGAGAAATAGTTTAGAGAGTCCCTAACTGGAAGAGTTTCAGACGCCATTTCTAAATGCGATGAATTTGAAAAATAAACTTGGGATAGAGCAGAAAACATTGTGGGAAAAGGAGAAATTGCTGGTGAAGAGCAATTTCTCATTTTCCCCACAACGTTTTTCCAAAGTCCCCTCCAACAAACTGGTCAAATGTCGTTATTGTTTGGTAATGGTATAAGAAGTCAATGCGACTGTCTCATTGGACAAACCCACCAAATTGCTCTACGTGGAAAATAAAACAGATGGAAAAGTCATCAAAATGACTAGAATACTGTTGACATCAGCGTTAAGTCCAAAAACAAACCGAGCGACAGAATAAAATACTTTGAAACGTATCGGTACTTTATGATAGTAAAATAGGGTAATTAGGGATTCAGTCTTTCAAGGCAATCTATTCTAAAGAAGTATGCAGACGATGTTTCTGATTTTACCGCGTTAACCAGAATGTCGTTTGTTCGAGACCCCGTCCGATCAATATTTCTATATGGAGATAATCCAATAAGTCATTGTCCCCTTTCCTACAGTGTTTCATTGAGTAATTCTACTGATTATGTTTCTGATTGCTAACCCTTTACCCATAATCTGGCAAGACTGTTAGTGTATATATGTTCATATCCGCACAGAGTAACTTCCCCCCAGAAACCCGACCCCCACACCCGACTCCACCCAAAGCATTGAAATCCTCCTTATGAATGGGCAATTTCTTTATCCGCGCTGCTGCTTAGAATAGTATGCCGTGAAAGGCAGAGTAAGGGGATCAACAGCAAGTTTACTCATGGGGGAAAGATGGGCAATGTTGTCTCCCTTTTTTCTTTGTTATTGTTTGAATTCATGCATGAAGAGTTCACATTACTCATTACACAAGTCCTTTTCACACACTGTTTTCAATGTATGCTAACTTGTTCATTGGATTGTCCCATTCATGACTTGGAAGACTGGAGTCTGAAGTTTGAGACCTGGCCAGATCAAACTTTTGTTTGTTTAACCCTTTACCAACAATGGTTGAGAAATAGTTTAGAGAGTCCCTAACTGGAAGAGTTTCAGACGCCATTTCTAAATGCGATGAATTTGAAAAATAAACTTGGGATAGGGCAGAAGACATTGTGGGAAAAGGAGAAATTGCTGGTGAAGAGCAATTTCTCATTTTTCCCACAACGTTTTTCCAAAGTCGCCTCCAACAAACTGGTCAAATGTCGTTATTGTTTGGTAATGGTATAAGAAGTCAATGCGACATGTCTCATTGGACAAACCCTCCAAATTGCTCTACGTGGAAAATAAAACAGATGGAAAAGTCATCAAAATGACTAGAATACTGTTGACATCAGCGTTAAGTCCAAAACAAACCGAGCGACAGAATAAAATACTTTGAAAAGCATCGGTACTTTATGATAGTAAAATAGGGTAATTAGGGATTCAGTCTTTCAAGGCAATCTATTCTAAAGAAATATGCAGACGATGTTTCTGATTTTACCACGTTAACCAGAATGTCGTTTGTTCGAGACCCCGTCCGATCAATATTTCTATATGGAGATAATCAAATAAGTCATTGTCCTTTTTCCTACGGTGTTTCATTGAGTAATTCTACTGATTATTATGTTTCTGATTGCTAACCCTGTACCCATAATCTGGCAAGACTGGTAGTGTATATGTTCATATCCGCACAGAGTAACTTCCCCCCAGAAACCGACCCCCACACCCGACTCCACCCAAAGCATTGAAATCCTCCTTATGAATGGGCAATTTCTTTATCCACGCTGCTGTTTAGAATAGTATGCCGTGAAAGTCAGAGTAAGGGGATCAACAGCAAGTTTACTCATGGGGGAAAGATGGGCAAAGTTGCCTCCCTTTTTTCTTTGTTATTGTTTGACATACATATATATAGAGTTCACATTGCTCATTACACAAGTCCTTTTCCACACACTGTTTTCAATGTATGCTAACTTGTTCATTGGATTGTCCAATTCATGACTTTGAAGACTGGAGTCTGAAGTTTGAGACCTGGCCAGATCAAACTTTTGTTTGTTTAACCCTTTACCAAAAATGGTTGAGAAATAGTTTAGAGAGTCCCTAACTGGAAGAGTTTCAGACGCCATTTCTAAAAGCAATGAATTTGAAAAATAATCTTGGGATAGAGCAGAAAACATTGTGGGAAAAGGAGAAATTGCTGGTGAAGAGCAATTTCTCATTTTCCCACAACGTTTTCCAAAGTCGCCTCCAACAAACTGGTCAAATGTCGTTATTGTTTGGTAATGGTATAAAGAAGTCAATGCGACATGTCTCATTGGACAAACCCACCAAATTGCTCTACGTGGAAAATAAAACAGATGAAAAAGTCATCAAAATGACTAGAATACTGTTGACATCAGCGTTAAGTCCTAAACAAACCGAGCGACAGAATAAAATACTTTGAAACGTATCGGTATTTTATGATAGTAAAATAGGGTAATTAGGGATTCAGTCTTTCAAGGCAATCTATTCTAAAGAAGTAGGCAGACGATGCTTCTGATTTTACCACGTTAACCAGAATGTGGTTTGTTCGAGACCCCGTCCGATCAATATTTCCATATGGAGATAATCAAATAAGTCATTGTCCCTTTTCCTACAGTGTTTCATTGAGTAATTCTACTGATTATTATGTTTCTGATTGCTAACCCTTTACCCATAATCTGGCAAGACTGTTAGTGTATATGTTCATATCCGCACCGAGTAACTTCCCCCCAGAAACCCGACCCCCACACCCGACTCCACCCAAAGCATTGAAATCCTCCTTATGAATGGGCAATTTCTTTATCCACGCTGCTGCTTAGAATAGTATGCCGTGAAAGTCAGAGTAAGGGGATCAACAGCAAGTTTACTCATGGGGGAAAGATGGGCAAAGTTGCCTCCCTTTTTTTCTTTTTTATTGTTTGACATACATGTATATAGAGTTCACATTACTCATTACACAAGTCCTTTTCCACACACTGTTTTCAATGTATGCTAACTTGTTCATTGGGTTGTCCCATTCATGACTTGGAAGACTGGAGTCTGAAGTTTGAGACCTGGCCAGATCAAACTTTTGTTTGTTTAACCCTTTACCAAAAGTAGTTGAGAAATAGTTTAGAGAGTCCCTAACTGGAAGAGTTTCAGACGCCATTTCTAAATGCAATGAATTTGAAAAAAAATCTTGGGATAGAGCAGAAAACATTGTGGGAAAAGGAGAAATTGCTGGTGAAGAGCAGTTTCTCATTTTCCCACAACGTTTTTCCAAAGTCGCCTCCAACAAACTGGTCAAATGTCGTTATTGTTTGGTAATGGTATAAGAAGTCAATGCGTCATGTCTCATTGGACAAACCCATAAAATTGCTCTACGTGGAAAATAAAACAGATGAAAAAGTCATCAAAATGACTAGATTACTGTTGACATCAGCGTTAAGTCCAAAACAAACCGAGCGACAGAATAAAATACTTTGAAGCGTGTCGGTACTTTATGATAGTAAAATAGGGTAATTAGGGATTCAGTCTTTCAAGGCAATCTATTCTAAAGAAGTATGCAGACGATGTTTCTGATTTTTACCACGTTAACCAGAATGTCGTTTGTTCGAGACCCCGTCCGATCAATATTTCTATATGGAGATAATCAAATAAGTCATTGTCCCTTTTCCTACAGTGTTTCATTGGGTAATTCTACTGATTATTATGTTTCTGATTGCTAACCCTTTACCCATAATCTGGCAAGACTGTTGGTGTATATGTGCATATCCGCACAGAGTAACTTCCCCCCAGAAACCCGACCCCCACACCCGACTCCACCCAAAGTATTGAAATCCTCCTTATGAATGGGCAATTTCTTTATCCACGCTGCTGCTTAGAGTAGTATGCCGTGAAAGTCAGAGTAAGGGGATCAACAGCAAGTTTACTCATGGTGGAAAGATGGGCAAAGTTGTCTCCCTTTTCTCTTTGTTATTGTTTGACATACATGTATATAGAGTTCACATCACTCATTACACAAGTCCTTTTCCACACACTGTTTTCAATGTATGCTAACTTGTTCATTGGATTGTCCCATTCATAGGTTTGACTTGGACTTTGAAGACTGGAGTCTGAAGTTTGAGACCTGGCCAGATCAAACTTTTGTTTGTTTAACCCTTTACCAAAATAGTTGAGAAATAGTTTA
>OX401413.1:13263242-13390742 GCA_947846245.1 Cerastoderma edule
ACTATGGCAAAAAGAGTTAACTGCTCCTATGGCAAAACTTATTCGTTTGACACACTGGTTTCCACCCATACTCGCAGAGAAAATGTATTTTTCTTACAATTCCTTGTCGTCTTCTGTTTGCTTTCATTATGGACCTACAGCAATTTCCTATATATAGTAGAATAGGGCATCGATAAAAGTAAATACCTAATGAACATGCATATTAGGTCCTTGAGCAGAAATAATTGATTTGCGACGAAGGAATAGTGAGGTAGAGGAAGATATTGCTCAATGAAGGCAAATGCTTCTATTACTAAAGCTATTTTATAAGGTCTTTGGTAAAGCTGTTTTTCATCAGACAGATAGAAATATGCACGTAGACAGACAGATAAATACTATAATTCATTTACATACATTGGACAAAATATCTTGTAACATAATATAGCTGTAGATTGATTCATGTATAACATTCACCAGTTGTAAACTCAAATATAAAGAATACAACTGCATAAACCATCCGGTGCATCGGGATTTCGAAAACCTTACTCGCTCGAAAAAAGTATTTCCCTTCTCGGAAGGGTTGGCGATGCTATCATTTTGAAGGGCAAATATAATTGTTTATCTATCTTACGTTAAACGTTTATATGCGAACGATGATTGCCCGAGACGATGAAAACTGATAAAACAAACCTGGAAAAGTTAGCCAGGCCCCATAAAAATGATATACGGTTACAAATCATCTCGTATTATGACATTGTTGAAAAAGACATAAACGCCCCACCGCCACCAGACGATCTATTTGTAGAATATATTTATTAGTGACGACGTTCAAAACAAAACGTTTTTGTTGTTATATATTTCACTGCAAATGTGACAAAGAAATTAGTTACCACAAGCTTTTTGTCAAAATAGTTTCTAAGTTATCCTGTTGTGAGATTGTCAAAAATAACAATAATTGATGTAAGAATATAGTTTCCAAGATAACGAAACACGAAAGACAAGGTAAACGACTTATTGTATGAACAGTTAATTAACAAACATCAAAGCTAGCAACTGTCGGACTGACTCGAAATTTCAACATGATTCGAACCCACGATCAAGCGGCCTTGCAACATGCATGACTAATGGCGTCGATAGCTTCGTGAATTGACAGGTTGCCAAAGCGACACCAAACCCTTCTGTCAAATAAGACGGTCGAATGAGGTGCCTCCTTTTGTTTTAGCTCAACGGACATATATTAAAAAAAACGGTCGTCAAGTCACTTTCATCAAATCATCAATGAATATATTCTAAAGAAAAAATAACATGTGGATCGAACACGAAAAAAGCTTGTAAGTCATGTAAGAGAGATTGGGCACATTCTCTGGCTTATCAGAGGATTGCTTTTCAATTTCATCACATTTTGAAATATATTCTGCAAACTCTTTCAAATTGGGACAGTCGAACAGTTGGTGTTTGGTAAAGAGTTAAACCAGTATCCAATAAAGGATGTTCTTTCCCCCCCTTATTGTATACATGTTAATTATTGGGTTTGAATTAAGTTCTGTTCTGATCTGTTCCCAATCCGGATCTACACAAGCGATTGGTCGAGATTGAAAACGCCAGCCTCTCCCCATGACACGCCACTGTACAAACTTATATTAGACTTCTACATAACATTAGATGGTCGGGGACGATTATGCGTTTTAGATAAGATGCTATCGTACCCATGACTGCTCTGTTTATAATTGCACTGACAAGATGGCTAAACGGGGCCCCTTTAAACGAGTAAACAAGTAAACATACGATCACTATCGATCGTAAACGGGGGTCTGGTCGCCTCGAAATCGTCGTCGGCGCAAAGTGAAGCGAGCGCACAAGCCTGCGCCGCGTGCGCAGGCAGGTGCGCTCGCTTCACTTTGCGCTTACAGTTCCAGAATAACGACCAATCAAATAACGTCACTATTAGTTTAGCCCTTTTCCAAATGCCAAATTTTCGACTATACCGAATTGAAAGGGCTTGCAGACGACATTTCAAAATGTGATGAAAGTGAAAAGTAATCTTCTGATAGGATAGACAACATTTTAGGAAAAGGTGAAATTAATTACTTGTTAAGAGCAATTTCTCCTTTTCCAATATTGATTTCCAGAGTCGTCTGTAACGCACTGGTCAAATGTCCCTATTGTTTGGTAATGGGTTAGCCTTGATTTGGCAAAAGTAAAAATTCTTCGTCAGACATCTGATTAAATTTTACTCTTCCTAACGTTTAGTCTACATTAGGCAATCATAGATTCTGATGAAGCTGGGGCGAAAATTAAACTTAACAGATCGGTATCTCCTGTCTGACCCAGTTTAAGTATACAAATAAATAAACATCACTGATTACGGGGGCTCGTTTACTTGTTAGTGTTGTCATTTTGATTTTCTTTTCGGGTAATCTGAGAAATGATGAGATCTCACAGGCTTCGTTCGAACAAAGCTTTACTGGAAGTATATTCAAATCGGTTGTACGCTTACAGTCAGTTCGAATAAACTTAGAGAGACAATTCAAATGAACCGTAAAGTCAGTTCGAATAAACTCGAATAATTACGCACATACTTAAACCTCCATGTATGCTAATGGATAAAAAAAAGATTGTAATGGCGAGCAAGTGACTCCTCCCACATTCTATGGTTCTATTGGTCCGAACTGAGAGAAATGGGGGCGACAAAACTCTCATTCATTTGCTGAATTATGTCTTGTAGAAACAATGCATCTACAATGGATGATCTAATTCATTCAAACATTGTATATCCGTTTATGAATATATATCTGTGTTTGACCTAGTCGAACTTTGGTCATTTAGGGCTGAAGATGATGATAAAGGTCTTTTCACATTTTCATTTTAGAAACCATTTTGCGTTGTTAGGAGCTTGCAAGTTTGAACCCGGCTCTGCCAAAAACTTAACAAACCAATTAAAAGTTGTTACTACTTATCAATCAATGTATAATTATCGCTGCGATATCACAAAATGCTTTTGAACCAGCTTGCTGTTGGCATTTAAGGGTTTTTGGTGCAAAGTATTGCGCGTTTGCCCTGATACAGCCTGTAAGATCTTGTCTACCTCTTATATATTACATAGTATTTCTTGTGTGTCCTGATACCGGCTGCGGTGTTTGTCGCTGGGGCCAATTTGGACTGGCCGCGAAGATTTTCACCCAACAGCGGTCTCTATTCTGCCGGAATGCATCTTCGTTTGGCGACCAGCGAAGTGCTTGTGCATTTTGTATATTCTTCCAACGAGAAACCATCTACAGAGTCTGCATGGGAGGAGAATGTCTGTTCAATAATGGTGATGCAGCCTGTGTTAATTCGACCAGATAAGCGGCCTGCTTGTTTTATGAATATTCATTAGACAGGCTAGGAGAGATAAGGAAATACTTGGTGCTTTGGGCGAGTTCAATCAATTTTTGTTTTGTTTTCGTTTCGTTTTCCCTGTATAATGAGAGCGATGGAATGTCTGTCTTTACCGGAAGTGAATGTTTATCTTGTTTCAATAATACCCACAAATACACCCGTTTGTAAATCGGTTTCAACGTGTTCCCCAAATAATGGCATGTGTGACTTTGTCCAAAGTGTAAGCAATATAACACGACGATACATGTATACATCAATTCATATTCCCCTTTCCCCCGTCATTTTGGATAGGGACTATTGTAACAAAAGAAGACATTCTTCATTAAAACAACTTATTACTTTCACAACAATAGTTGTTAAGATATGCTGCTGCATCGAGGCGGAGAAAAATATTGTGGAGTTAGACGTAGCTACATCAACAACTGTACTGCGCTCTGTTCATAGCCTTGTCGTTCACTTATTATCAGGTATTGTAACTGGCGATCTTAAAGGGGTATTATTGTAGAAAATTATTCTTGCCGATATCTATCTTCTATTTATCACTGTGATGTCTATGAAAACACAACAAACTTACTTACTTAAGTTACAACATAATTAACACATTAGCTCTTTTCATGTACAATATGACGTCGAATATTTCTAATTGATTTTTCAAACTGCAACCAGAAACCAATAACTCAATTCAATTCAATTGAAACAATGCATTATACACGTAGGTTTAGTAGAGAAATCGTGCTAAAACAATTTGCATTTCTATAAAGACTTGTTGTAACCCCGATACCTACCCCCTCCTCACTTGCTCTGTCCCCACACCGTGCTTCCCCCTAAGGACAAAACAATCGCTATCTTATTCGATCTCGTTGTCATTTTGGCGTAGTTCATAAACAACATGTCAAACCACATACATGGTGCATGTATTGTAAACCCGACATATTTAATTAAACAATTATTGTTTGCATAATTACTAGAGATGTATTTGTCACGATGGAATTCAACAAAGTATTCCAATAGAAGAGTTGACACAGGATGCTGCTGTATTTAGATTTTTAATGTATGATCGATACTATTTCATGAAGATTTGCTGCTAAACCTGACCCATAACCCTCAACCTTAGACGAGGGGGATATTACACCTATTCTTCGACCATCTAACTAAGTACAGTCTTGAAGTATTCCATCAAAAGGCATTCATACGTTGTTGTCAGTGAAAACCAAAAACATGCATCTTCATTAACAAAAATGAAAATATACAAAGCAGGGCCTCTTTCATATCGCCCGTTGCTTGTGTATTAATAATAGTCACGAAAAGAGTTAATAAAACTTATAACTAAAACCCGAATCTAAGGAAAGCGCATAAAGTGTGAATGCATCCTTAATTACAACAACCAAATAGACATCTTGCAATATTTACAACATTGTGTCAACTTCCTGCGTTATCATACATTCCATCTTAGAGATTGACGACTGATATAAACATGAAAAATGTGACAAAATGATGAAGTCTTTGTTTTCGTGACAATTATTATGTTCGATAATTTGTGCGAATTGTTACATTTTTATTTACAATGACATTTATAAGATCCCAATATTAATTGATGTCGACGAAAACGGCCATACTTAATTAAAATATTGACCGGCACCTAGGACGCGTCCATTTTTTGACAGCTGACCAGTGACCGATAGTGTATAGATTGGACATGTGTTTTGGTCATTAATCAAACCCATGTCGCAAAGGAAGCTTTTGTTTGTCCTTATCATTTTCCGATTGCCTTTTTATATGTTATGTTTGTTCCTGTTCTAAAGATCTAACACCAACTTTTAGTCCAAAACACTTTACTTATCACCCAAATATGTTAAATTACCCAGGCATTCAATACCTACACACGATCTTTCATATTCGACTATCCACTACTATATACTACACATACTCATTCAAAATGAAAAGTCATATCTTTTATTGAGCTTTTTATTTGCCACCTTTCATTCATGTAATTTCAATTTCAATGTAAAACCTGATAATTAAAGGGAGATAATTACTATAAATTTAATAACAGACTCCATTGATATTCTTTTTGGTGATATTCAATTTATTCTTTAACCGAAGCAAAACAAGTTTTCCATAATGGGTGGTTTACCTTAAAGGTACAATATAGGATTATATGAACGCCTTGACGAAGGTGAAGGACTTGCTATAGTCATACATTGAACCTTCGATATGAACGAATCATTATGCTGTCTTAAGATCACAAGCAGGGAATGGATGACCATATAGCTTAAAACGACGTCCTATCATAGTTAAAATGCAGACGTTCACAGGTGAAGGTCTTGCTATGGCTAAACATTTAGTCTTCTATATGTGTGCATATGTTCTTCTGACAGGTGCCGTAAAATGAGTACAGTGAAGTGAAGTGTTACAGGAGCGTGAGTCAAGCGGCAGTGACAGCGAGGGAACCCTAATGAACCGAATCGAAAAGTGGAAAGTGTTCCGATTGACTCGAAATGCGTTTAACCCTTATAGTGCTGAAAACTGTATTCATGCTAATGCAAACTGGTTAGATCCAGGCCAGACGCCAATTTAATTGGCGGCTGACCTGTGATCTAACCTGTTTGCAACTATGAGTATCTTTCCTCAATAAAAGTGAGCAGATAATTAGGTTTTTGTAGCAGACGACATAACAATATATCTCTAGAACACTACCTAGCATGCTAAGGATTTACACTGAGAATCGAAAATGTGCACTATCATTGTAGAAGCGCAGAGCATTGAAGAAGATGTCGAAAGGCGCTGGTACACGTTTATATAAAAATGTTTTAATGTTCTATTTCATCGAATACATATTTATTTTGAATGATCATATAACAATACATTTGTTCAAAGAAACACACCTAGGCCAAATTAAAAACAAAAGAAGCTTGGCATAGAGGTACAAAAGATAAATGGGCAACTTCAATTTATATAATACGACATATTATATGAAGATCAACGAGCAAGAACAACAAAAAGACATTAAAATTCGTACATTTTATTTCTTGTTCGCTCTATCGAAAGGGAGAGCACCTGGCCAATTAGGAGGCTAGATCAATATGAATTCTTATGTTGAGGTTGTTTTGAGGAATTGTTCGTCAATGGGCTTCTATGATTCTTTTAGATTAATATTGTTATTCACTAAACACGTCGTTAAATTGTA
The DNA here is from genome assembly GCA_947846245.1 of Cerastoderma edule. Classification (NCBI taxonomy): domain Eukaryota; kingdom Metazoa; phylum Mollusca; class Bivalvia; order Cardiida; family Cardiidae; genus Cerastoderma; species Cerastoderma edule. Next base: position 13,269,787 of record OX401413.1, read on the forward strand.
TTTATTCACACCCTCTTTTTTGTACGACTCATCCGCCATTAATATGTTGATTCAACTCGATACTGTTTGATATCGGGGCATCGAGCTGTTAATGACCACTATCAGTTACATTGGTACCATCGCCAAACCGCCACTTTGAATCGAGTGCGGCTGGTGGGAGGAGTCTGACAATCCGGTCACGTGATGCAGTTATAATGTATGGAAATGGTTTTGACTCGTAATGGCTGGTAATGGGACACTCCGCTTGCCTCCCGAATGCGTCGCTGTTTAACTAAAATATAGCATATTCATGGCTGGTGAACGCTCTACCGCACCACCATAATGTTGACAACGAAATTAGTTGTACAACTTCCGATTTAGCGTTTTTAGGATAGGTTTTTGCTACTTTTCTGAAAATTAAAATAATAAGTTAGAACTCTAATATCATGATTCAACCCTTAATGATTCCAACCGCCTATAGGTAAAGTTTCAGATTTGAACTCCTGGAATTGGCGGAGAATTCGTAATTATTCCTCCTTTTATGTTCATCTGTCAAAAAAAGTCTTACTTTGCACCATATCACTACTTTATATATCATGATTTGTATTTCAAATATATTTTTTTTAAATTAGTTTGCTATTAAAATATAACTCACTTACAATGCTGCAAGGTGTATAAAAAGATGGCTACGGCCTTTTTAAACATTTCGCGTTGCAAGTGAAATTCCCAGAGACAACCCACTACCCCATTATCAAAATTAAAATGACACCCGATCGTTATCATTTGAGCTCATATGAGCTATGGGTTAGTTGAACGTATCAAATTAATTCTGAAAAATACGTTATTGTACGAGACCTAGAGGTCAGCTTGTGTCCTGACGCCATTGGTCAACAAATAAGTGATGGCCCTGCGCCGTAACAAAAGGATACAAGCAATAAAAGGTAAAGGTAGGGGTTGTAGTCTCATATCTACGCTAATCATATTCAGGCGACTCTTACAATTACCTCCCCGATCACTAGGCGATATATCGGCCGTTTACATATGGCGCAAACGGCACATTGGTTAATTTCCTCAAAGGTATCCATTTATACACCTGGGTGGAGAGGAGCAACGTGGGATACATTTTTTTGCTCATGAAAATTCCGATAATCCGACCAGGATTCGAACATGGGAACCCCCGATCTAGTTGCCGACACCATACCACTGAATCACACAATTTGCATATGTACCAGTCCACTAGCGGAATTATATAGGCGGGTGTCTGTATCGAAGCCAAATACATCAATTTCGAGTTCGAACCCAAGAACCAGATATTTTCTTGACATGTAACAAAATTGATGCTTACCCGTTACCTATTTGCCTTTAACCTTAGACTGCTTGGTTATCTTCTAAAAACTGATGTTTGTGTCGTCTTCTTTCCATAACATTGAATACCCACTTAATCTTGATGAGGAAAGAGACTCAGAGTAGCAAACAGGTAAGATCCCAGGCCTGGGGCAATTCGGTTCCAACACTATAAGGGTTAAGCTTTTGAAAAATTCCGTTGTACCTATATATCAATTTTACTATCATCATAACCTACCGTGAAGAAGATATTTGATGGATATTGTACGCGTTTATGTTTATCCCAGGTGTACTGCATTTATAAGATAAGTGAAAGAAATAAGGAATAGACAGTGATTATAAATATATATTTGAATTAAAGAAACCGAAAAACAGCTCATGTACACGTGTACAGCATGTCAGCTTCTAATGTATTTCTGACCTCTGGCTTGACCCATTTTGACATGGCTGTCTTTGGTGGTCAACTCTTTCAGTATCATTGCTAATTGCAGACGGGGGTTTCAAAACACACGGATAATTATAAAAACACACCCGATCAATTCATCGGAGAAGCATGTCACCAGTAAATTTATTCACGGCGTTTAATTTCAATTAAAGTGATACTAAAACTTGAACCTCAACCGCTCTGTCCCCGGCTTGTGGCTCATGAGTCAAAGTTCCACAAAGGTTTGAATCCCTTGTTTGGATGTGTTTTACTTTTGATGGTTTACGTGGAATGTGTTAAGGCTTCGAAACTATACATGCGGGCGGAGGGGGTGGGGGGGAATCACGTGACCAATGTTTACGACCATTTGTCCGAACAAAATGGCCGCGCCTCGGTATTTATGTGACGGGTCCCCATGTCCAAAACAGTCGGTCTTCGAATGCGATTTCCTGCCGAGTGTTAGACGCAACGCCGATATAAAGCATGAATACTTTAACACTAATAAAATTCCGTCATATGGAAAACGTTTGAATAAACAATTGCGCAGTACTAGTTGGGAAATATGAAGAGCCTATGTAGTAGCGTTCGCCGTCTCGATAAATAGAAATATTGTTGAAAAAGGCCCAAACAACTAGTAACTAACCAGGTTGTAAATTGAATATGATATACATGTACAAGTGCACAAACGTGAAACTGGCATTGCCGCCAATTAAGCATAGCCTGTGACTTCTGATGAAAAAGGCATAATGCCCAATTCCATCTAACCAAACAACCAGTTACCAACCAAAGTTACCAACCAACTTTTAAAGCGTAATATGATATACACATGCACAAGTGCACAAACGTGAAACTGGCATAGACACCAATTAACTACAACCTGTGACAGAAAATGCACCACAATTGATCATTCAATCCTACATAGTATTTCCTAGTTTTGAAAATAAGGTTATTGACTTTGAAAGAATCTAGTTAAGTTGTTAGTTGTTAAAGGTTTCTAAAGACTAGTGGTTACAGTACATAACATGATACTACATGGTTCCTCTTTATGTGTGTTCAATTCCCAATGACGGCATTTGGATTTACATGGGAGGTAGTCTCGAGGTAGTCATACGAAATGCCCCATCTGTCAGTCGAGTAAGGGTCTTCTTTAATCATTATAAGCCTGGACTCGCATCATAGTTGACACAATATAAAACTCTATTAGGTATGGTGTAATGATATACAGGCCTGTTGCCTACCTATAAATGAATCCATAAACACGTAAGTAATAGGGGATCCAATGACGTATTAGATATCAATCGGTATACCTCGGCCATTTCTTGAATTTCTCCTCTTCCCACAATGTTTTCTAGAGTCGTATGCATCAAACTGGTCAAACGTCGTTAATGTTTGGTCATGGGTTGAATAACAGCGATTCTGGAATGGTACTTATTCATAAGAATACCTTTTCATTGTAGCATCGTGAGTTCTAAGGCTTGTGTACTGTAGGTTTTCTCTAAAAGTAATATTGACGAGTCAAAGTATTACGTGAGGTACATGTAAACTTCGGTTTCTACTGCATTTCGACTTCTTAATGGTATGCATTATACGATGTTTCCCACGGCATTCCGTCTTCCCGTGTGAATTGTAATAACTCTCTAAAACTTTTCATTTAAAGTATCTGTTCAAAGACATGATGCTATTATCTACCAAATTTAGCCTTTTTGCGAAGACTTTATATTTTGGCCGTCTTAACCGAGCTTTCAAAGATGGATAGCAAATATAATATATGACACGTATATCATATGTTGTTTATACGGTTTATGTAATTATATATCCGTTTTTAATCATCACTAATTCAATAAATACGGCTAACGGATTAAGGTCTAAGATAAGTGGGATAAAGATATCCACGGGTGCTCGTCATAATAATCCGGGGACCGTTCAACCCGGAAAAAATCTCTGAAATATCACGAATTCTTACGCCGGTGTGAAACTGACGGAACAGCCGTTTAGGACAGGTTGCTACAATTTATTTGTCGTTAACGAACACCGTTGGACCCGGGACTTCCGCGGATTTTACGATCCGAGTTTTCAGAAGGGGGTTGGGTAGCGAGATACTAACAGCTTGAGGCTGGCGATGATTTAGGAACCATAACGAGAGGGCAGAAAAGCTTCCCATACTTGTCTCACACGTAACCCATTACATAACAAGATGGAGGTTTGCGATTTGGTTCTTTGCGCATGCGTTGTTGGCATTCTTCCTCATCCTTTAGTAAGAATGGTTTCGAATCAATTCTGAAATCTCGTTGGATTTAAGATATCAGCTTTCTGACTGGGACGTACTAAGTAGTCTACATAAAGGGCGTTACAGTGTCGTTTTCACCCAATGTTTTGAAAAATATTGCCGAAATCCTTTTCTGAGGGTTCGCCTTCGAGACGATCCCAATGAGTACCAACAAAGTACGGTTTACGTCACCAATTAAGAAGTTGGAGAGTGGAATACGCCTTTTAACTGTACGTTTGCATCTTTTGGTCGTGGCATACATACACCTTTGGATCAAACCGCTGTATAAATACTGCTACGGACCGCCAAAGTCATCACGATACAAGAAGGATTCAAAATATGTTTAGAGTAAGTTCAACGGTTTGAATTCAAATGAACACGACACACGGCGAAAACGACCGATCCGTTCCGATTGATCTCATTGGGTGCCGATTCCATCCGAACGGAAGTTATGTTTTACGACAATCGTATTTCATGTCCGATCAACTCACGTTATATGTAAATGAAATTGTTGGTTCGCTTTTTCCTAATTTTCTTTTTGCAACTCTACGAATATACTCGTTGGCTGTTGTTGGAATCTGTTAAAAGTCGAGAACGGCCAATATGTCGAAAAGCGTAATAAACATGCGATGATAAAAATAGTTCATTGTCAAGAACGAAAATAAATCGGTGATGTTAAAACGGTTCAAAACGAGGCTACATGCAGTGCCCGGATTACATCCGTCTGTGCTTGTTATGCGGAATGACCTCGTTTTCGTCAGGTTTGATGCCAACTCCCGTATAGTTGGTATGTAATTAAACATGCCAAAACCCCCAAACTTGGGTGATGTAATACCTTTTAATACCCGCCGCTTGGGTCATCATTAAGGGATGACCTTTCATAACTGTGCTGGGTTAATTGCGCAAAGAGTGGTGCGTTTTCGCACATGCCGATATTCGTAGGACGGATTCCAGAATATCTTTTGCTATATACATGTACATGTAATTTTTTATGTTAATAATGCAGTAAATCTTATTATGTTACGCTTTGTTATGTTTTACCGTTTAACGAAATCACGTCAAGAATACCTTTTGTTAAAGTCAAAATATTTTATCTTTATGGTTGCTTATAGAATGCTTGGTAATTTTCTAAAAATGAGATTTTTGTGTCGTCTGCTTTCCAAAAACCTTAAATATCGGCTTAATCTTGATCAGGAAAGAAGCTCAGTGTAGCAAACAGGTTAGATCTCAGATCAGCCGCCGCCAATTTACTTGATGCATAAGCATGAAATCGGTTCAGGCACATATTAGGGTTAATCCCAAAGATGTTTAAATTCGGAACGAGTTACAAACCCACATTCCATTCATCACTGATTGATTTGACAGGACAGATAAGAGAATATGCATGTACACGTCACACAAGGGAAAGAATAGCACAAAGAACACATACTTCCTTTTCTTTTTTTGAAGTTTTTTCCTTTCTGAGAGAAGGCAATATCTTGTTTCATACTTGATTAACTCTTCTAAACCCAGTTGAATGCGTCGGTTCTTTTAAACTTAAAGGCGCCTGTTCACAGATTTGAGGTTAGTCGGATATTAGAATATTATTTCTTTATAACTGGAAAGCAGTCAACTATTGTATGCTACGTACTGACGAATAGTCATTGGTTTGTAAGATAAGTTAGAATCTAAGTATATAGAACTAGTAAGCAATGAATAAACATGTAATCAAATCAAAAAGCTTACCAACGCTTTTGAAATCCATCGCATACCGTCTGTGAACACTTAGTTTTATTCACAATATCAATTTTGCTTTCAGGAGCTATTCGTCTTCAAATATTATACCGTAATGCAAAAGCAGCATTTAATGCCACGACATTTTATTTTGACTTGCAAATCGTCTCATATGTGAACAAGCAGAGGTGGGGGAATCAGGTGACCACTGTTAACGATCTCATGTCGGAACAAGATGGCCGCGCCAAAGGTTTGACGCCTTTTTCAACTAATTTTGCCAATGATACATGTTGTCACATTGTGTACTCCGCATGACTTGACCATCAACTTGCCGGTTCTAGATGATATATGATAACTCATGTTTTATAACGGCGTTACATCTAACACTCGACAGAGAAATCACATGTCCAAAACAGTCGTTCTTCGACCGCAACTCCTCTGCCGAGCAATTATATAAGAGAAATATACAATGCACAAAAAATACATTGTGACCTTATAAGACAAGTCTCATTAGAACTAAATTAATCTTTAGATTAACGATTGGCCGACCATTTGATTAACACAAACAGATTGTTATCATATAAGAATAAACTAGCATGATAGGAGAAAAGACCTATAAATTCAAATCATCAAAGTCGTATCCTTTAATTTAAAGTGAAAAAAAAAACGACTACAAAATATGCGGTTAGATTGATACATTATTGCTCACTTACGACGAAAGGTCCATTCGTTTTCTAAACTCTCGCGTGATTAAAGCTATGAGCGAGAGAGAAAAGAATATCATGTCATTGTCTTAATGATAGGATGTTCGCCGTTCACGATAAGGCTATCACATCGCAATTAGGGTGATTCAGGTCAAACTTTCGAATTCTAATGGAACCATTTCATTCTGATGTGTTTGTGTGAACACGTACTGTTGCTCTATAGCAGGAGTTTCCTCGTCACGCCGTACTCATGGTTCATATAGTTTTACTATCTTGTCGTAGGATGGTTGTGACCACAGTGGCTTGGATCTATGCATAACTCCCAAAGCCATGTATATTTATACTACATAAGTATATTATATGATATACAGTGATGTCTCGTTAATCCGAACACGACCGGTCCAAACAATATGTCCGGATTAACGAATCATCCGGACTAATGAAGCAGAGCATGTTCTTATACACATTAAGGCATAAACAGTCTGTATGCACGTGTATACTAATAACACTTTAGCAAACGCCCAATTGTCGACCGTCCGAAATTGAAAGAGTTTGCAGACGACATTTCAAAACGTGATGAAATTCAAAAATAATCTTCTGTTATTGCAGAAAACATTGTGGGAAAAGTAGAAATTGCTCGTCACGAGCAATTTCTCCTTTACCCACAATATTTTCAAAAGTCGTCTGCAACAAACTGGTCAACTAATTCTGTTCCCTTACAATTTCGTTCGGATTGCGAGACATCCGGATAATCGGGGTCCGGATAAACGAGGCCTCACTATATATATACATATACATGAATGTTGGAGTTATACATTGATTCAAGTCACAGTCAGGTTGTGATGAATGTGACCCGTGAAAAAACAACATTTTAAAGCCTCCCAGGTGCATTGTGGTCGGTATGTTAGAGCATGTATGGTGCCGCTATACCGTGGCAGGGCAATTTAGCATTTTTAACTGATAACCAGCATATGAGGATGTGTTAACCATTATAGTGCTAAAACCGTTTTCATTATAGGACGCATCTTAGCCCTTGTTGTTCTGGAACCGACTTCATGCTTATACAAACAGGTTGGATCCAGGTCAGCCTGTGATCTAACCTGTTTACTACTTTGAGTATTCTTCCTCATCAGAATTTAGAAAAAATTAAGGTTTTGGAAGGAGAAGCAACACAAATCTGATTAAAGAAATCCAAAGTTCAAATCACTTCAAAAACGTGAATGCATTGTTGGATTGGGGGAAAAATAAAGACAATTTGATATTTCCCAATGTTTTGTATCCATGTTTAAATGAAACTTTGAAGTAACACCGATAGTAATAGCTCAGCTGTGTATGTTGCAATGCTTTTACTGTCATTTGTGGTAGAAGGATAGCCATTACTCCTTTCCTAGACGGTCGGTCATAAAGTATCATTTATTTTTAAAAAGCAAAGGAATCAAAAAACAATGAAAGCCCAAGTCTCCCGTTGTAACACGAGAACGGTGGTTGGTTAAAATACAGCCATAACGAGGCTCGTTAGCGGTCGCCATATTGATGAAAACGACATTTTCAGATCGGATCGCATTGATATCGCATCCATCCGGTGTTTAAAGGCAATATTGTTTTCTCTGAACACCGTTCAGATCGCTATTTAAACCCTTTTCTAGATACAATAGACCTATAAACACACTTGCAGTCCATGACTTATAAAATTAATGTGACGAGAAGAATTTAGTTTGAATGACAAAAATCATAAACTAGTGCAGCGATTTCTATGCCGAACGGTGAATACATAGAGTTAACAAGAATTCGTTTTATAACTTTGTACATTCTGTTTTATTCCAACATGTTTCAGGAATTGTAAAACAAAAAAGGGTGAATCGTTATCATATTTCTCGTAATGGAATTAAGATTCCGCTTGGGTTTTACAGGAAGCCGCATTCAGGAATGGCCATCTTGATACGTCGCCCACTGTCAGTGATCTACTTCATAACGTTTCCAAATAGTCATCGGTTTTCGCGTTATCTGATTGATAAATCTATTGTACTCTACTTATGAGTACAATAGTGTAGTATAAGGCTTTCTGTTTCCTCGTCATCGATAGTTGAAAAAAATTACACTATATATTATTATCTCTCGATTCTGCTTCCTGGATACATAATCTAAACTCGCGCAAAATGTGAATTAATTAGTCCATTGTACTCTACTAATGAGTACAATAGTGTAGTATAAAGTTATCCACATCGATAGTTGAAAAAATCGTACACTTTATATCATTCATACTCGATTCTGCTTCCTTGATATATAATCAGTATTTGCGTCAAATGTGGATTGATAGAAGATGTCAAGAACGTGTACGATCGGCTATATTCTATCTTTTACGAAATAACACATTGAAAAAAGAATGAAAGGAGTCCGTATTAATAATGAAAATTCAAAATAAGCTAAAATGTCAAGCACATGTCGTCAAAACTTCCACCCGCCTCTTTTGATGCATCCCCGTTTTGCCTCTACCCCAATGACGTCAAATTCTTTCCTTTGAACGTGCTCCTATAAGGCGAATGGCTTTTGTTTAAGCTTTAACCAAATCATTTTGTAGAGTGAGCTACATTGTGAGACATGGGCGAGCTTAATTCCCGCACGATTCCCGGGAGTATTTTATGGCGAAGGGTTTGGTCGACAGGTATGACGGAAATGATTACACGCATCGGCCATATTTCGAGAAGATTTCCGCGAATTCCATCCCCCGTAATTAAGTCGATGTTCCTTCCGGTTTTGCCCATTCTCTCATAAATGAACGTGTGGCTGGCTGAAGTTGTCTTTTATATCATGATTTTACAGCTAATCGTCAATATTTTAGTTACTTTAAACTTTCCATGGATTTACCTTTACTTTAAAAAGGTCTCCAAAGAAACCAGTAATGCCTGTGGGGCTGTAATTGATCATATTATATGAAAATGGAAAAGCTTTTAATAGAACCAGGGACGGTTTAGCATTTTTAACTATTTACATGAATTCCTTACCACTGTTCCCAAATTATCTGCTTTCAAACGACCCCATATTTCACATCCATAGTTAACGATTGAAAGCACATTTGGTCAAACTATCCGAATTATAATGCTTATAAATAGAATCATCATATATGCTAAGCAGTGACTTCTAGGCGAGTGATAATACAAGTTTGTTTTGAATTATTAAATGACATGGGTTAACAATTAATCATACATATTCATCGCGCGGCTCCTATGATTCTATGTTACTGGTGGGGAAATTCTTATCGAGCAGCCAAAAATGAAAATCATCTATGGACTTAACGCATAGTAAACCCAATCCAGAAAATAGGCGGGAAAATAACCAAAGGCCAAAGAGTGCGTGTCATGATGATAGTGGCAATCGATGTATAACTTACTACCTATATACGACCATCCAGCGATCTGCCTTCTGAGACATACTTCCCCCAACAACAATCCTGGAGGAGGACATTCTTAGAGTATCTTATAGCACCGCTGTAATCCAAACTTGTCTTTTTCCGTTGAAGGAACGCATGAGGTAAACCCATTTGGAAATAACATCGGTCCCATCTGAAATGACACTTGTCCATCGAAATATTTTCCCACAACGTTTTAAGACATTTTCTTCCTTTAGATCCGACGATATAAAAGGCGCGAAACCCCAAAGGGAGTCGTTAGGGTTCACTTTTGTTGTACAAGCTCCGGAATACTCTATAGAATATCAAACCCATTCTTTTCATATCTGCACAGTACTGAAACCCATAAACTAATTCTTATATTTGCGTGTTATGTTCCGTCAGGTCCCCTAGCTTTCACGGCACTGCTGATGGATTGGTTTATTGTGTTGAGCCATTGGTTGTGCCATTGGTCAAGATACCATATCTTGAACTTGCAATTGTATGCTGTTAAGGGAAGATGCCTTTATAAGATCTCAATACGATATCGTTGTGAAAACTGATTGAAATGGCGTTAAAACCGCGAGAGAGAACCTTAGATCTTTATGGTAGCAACACCATTTGCAAAAAAGTAAGTTTTACGATTTCCTCACTGCAAAACGCACTTTATTACAAATACGGTTGCTACACTGCACTGCATTACTTTAATGACGTGCACTTGTCTTGTCTTGGAAATCCCGTTTAGTCGGTGTCTTTAAATCGTTTTTGTGTCAAGTACACTCATTACGAATTGCCATTATTTCACAAGAAGTGACAGTCGCGACTAAGATAAATGCTGTTAGAACGAGTTCTAAGAATTGTGAAGTCCTATATAGACCAATTAACAATGGATATACGACAAACACGTTAAATGCGCCTTACCATGTTGATCAAGTATAACAAATTTACACTCAGTGGTAAAATCAAACTTATAGAATGTGGTTTCCCGTTTTTGTTATACGACCATTCATGTTTAACGTATAACGTATATTCGTACGTCTAACAAGCTTTTAGGTATTTGTTTGCACAAAGCTATAACACATGGGTAGTTGCATAGATATACGATTTGAACTGTTAAAAGCAACGTTAAACCCGTTAAACCCTGTGGTGCAGAACTAAGTATGCTATACCAAGCATCGCCGGTTTTGTAGAAGACCAAGACAAACAAGTGAGTAGTACGGTAAGCCATGTGTCGAACAGGGAATTTCACACAGGAAAAAAGGCGATTTGTCGACCCCCATTTAATGTAGAATTCGGGGAATTCATTATTGAATATAAAATACATTCTAAATTAGCCGACTCAGCGCTAATCTCAGGCCTACATCAAATAGGCATCTTTCAAATTCAGCGGTTCGTGTCATACAGCTATGCGACATATGCAGTATTATGTATAAACCCCCTTACGTTTGTAATTGGGCCGGTGTGCCGTGAAAAGCGCCCACCAATGTGAAGAATACTCATTGTGCATGTTGCTCTCTCGATGTAGATGGTTGTTTCTTAAAAGTTCCTTAAATCTTAAGCCGTCTGCATTCTATGTTTGATTAAAGGAATTTAGAACTTCATGACAAATGCCTATCCAAATTAGTCTGCTTCAACAAGACGATACGACGATCAAAATCGTCTGTTAGAGCGGTTTGAAAAATGCCTGAACAATTTTTATCATGTTTCAGACTACCTCTCCCACTCGGCAATAAATCTTCAACTCCATTAGAATTAAGATACATAATAAGCGAGATACATTTTAAGTAGTTAGTTATAAATATAAAGGTTTTAAACAAACAATGTAGCGACATTGAAAGTTTGACACTGATGAAATCAACATTGCTACCATATAAATGCAAACACATACCGCCCCGTAGATGAAGTGAAAAAAGAAGGTGTTTTAAGTAACAAAAAGGGAATTCAAATTTAAAATTGCATACTTAATGGACGAAAAGGAAATCGTTTATATCAACCCTGTGAAAAGATTTGAATTTTCAGCAACTACGTTTTCTTATGTAATTTAATTGAATCTTTCTGTTCAATAATAGCCTATATAACTCATTGGTCATGTGGAAGAGGCCCGATGGTTTACCAAATAGGTTTATACTAACAAGGTTAAACAATTACTATGTCTAAAATTTTATGATCGTAATTCATCAAGATGGTTTAACCAGATTCTCCTCCAACAACCCATACCCCTCCTCATAAAGGATTTTATGACAGATCCAAATTCAACAAAGTAGCAGACGACAAAAATTGACATGGAAACAAACACCACTTTCTTAAATTATTGGGCGGAATCATTGTGACAAGAGAACACGTTTCTTGGCTGGTTTCTCAAGTCATTTTGCCGAGCGTCAAAGCGATGTACTTCACAGGCAACATTCAAATTCAAGCCTCCCTTTTGGATGCATCGACGCACCAGCAATAATAATTAAATGCAGGTCGCCACTCTTCATAGCTTTCATCGGAAGGATTTACTCTTCCTGAAACGTTACATCAATTCGCAGAGAAAACAAGCAAGTTGTCAAAGATTACAGGTTGTCAAAGGTTCTTGTATACAGGTTGTCGGTGGTTCTTGTATACAGGTCGTCAAAGATTATTGTATACAGGTTGTCGATGGTTCTTGTATACAGGTTGTCAAAGATTCTTGTATACAGGTTGTCGATGGTTCTTGTATACAGGTTGTCAAAGATTCTTGTATACAGGTTGTCGATGGTTCTTGTATACAGGTTGTCAAAGATTCTTGTATACAGGTTGTCGGTGATTCTTGTATACAGGTTGTCAAAGATTCTTGTATACAGGTTGCCGATGGTTCTTGTATACAGGTTGTCAAAGATTCTTGTATACAGGTTGTCGATGGTTCTTGTATACAGGTTGTCAAATATTCTTGTATACAGGTTGTCAAAGATTCTTGTATACAGGTTGTCAAAGATTCTTGTATACAGGTCAAATATTCTTGTATAAAGGTTGTCAAAGATTCTTGTATACATGTTCTCGATGGTTCTTGTTTACAGGTTGTCAAAGATTACAGGTTGTCAAATGTTATTGTATACAGGTTGTCAAAGATTACAGGTTGTCAAAGGTTCTTGTATACTGGTTATCAAAGGTTCTTGTTTACAGGTTGTCAAAGATTACAGATTGTCAAAGGTTCTTGTATACAGGTTGTCAAAGATTACAGGTTGTCAACGGTTCTTGTATACAGGTTGTCGATGGTTCTTGTATACAGGCAGCTTTCACCTTTTTGCTTCTGATTCCATAATTCCACAATTCCAGAATGTACACACATACGATAAGAAAAGAAAAGAAAAGAAAACATACATTTCATATAGTGTTTAACGCCAAACTAACAATTATCAGTATCATGAAAACATACTTAATCAATGTATTATAAGAATAAATGATTATCCCGAAAAAGTATTTGCTGTGCAAATTCCTGTTATAAACTAATCGGTAAACATATACCCATGTGTAAAGAGAATGCAAAACAACATTTAACTCATTGTAATACAGCCCTCAGCCTTTACTATACATTAGGCTATTCGTTCGTTTTCATTTTTTGTTTTGTTGTTAACTACAAGGTTTTTTCTATTATGTAATAAAATTCATTTCTCATTCAAAGCTTTTTAAACATAGAGAGCAATTTGTCTTAACAAATGAGTATTTTCTACTCGTAGAAGTTCTTTAAACTTGAGTATATTACATAACGTTCGCCATCCAGTTACTGACAGGAGTTAATTGGGCCAAGGGTTGGTTTCCATTCCCGCCCAATTCATTTCGGCCGCATCGTCTGCTGTTTAGCTATGAGGACAATGTGGAGAATGCCCTCTGACAGTGTGGTAAAACCACTTGTAGGATTTCCCTGGGCTTTACAGTCTGGGACACACGGCTATTGCGTACACAATATCATTTATATTATTTCCCCCGCTCCTGGATAAGAAAGGGGCTTATTAGCACACGTGAAAGTTATTACAGAACAGAACAGATTTTAGTCTATAAGCACAGTCCAAACAATAGCGACATTTTACCAAAACGTAACGAGCACTTCCTCCTTTCCCACAATATTTTCTACTCTTTAAGAATGTTATGTTCCAATTTCATCACATTTTGAAATATCGTCTGCAAACTCTTTCAATTTGGGACAGTCAGTTATTTGGCGTTTAGTAAAGGGTTAAACAAGTACATAGTTACATTATATATAGTCTGTATAAAACACAGTAACACGTTGTTTCTAAGGAAGGTTTTACTAAATGCTGAATCAATATTTGATATCCAAAAGTAAACACATTTTCAAAAAAATAAGAAGAAAATAAAATTAGATTGTTGTGTATGATCATGAACGTTTAAAGACGAACACTGAACCCTCGGTATCGTAGGCCTACCCTCTACCACTGCACCACTGGACGTGTTTCCCGCATTCTAAAGGTTAATTATGAAGTCCTTTCTAAGAGAATTTACATCGTGTCAATAATTTACGTTTATATTGCATTACTCGGCTTGTATGTAAGGGAGGGAGACACCTAGTACGCTCTTATGGGGATTGGCAAGTATTTAGGGCTGTGCCGGAGTTTGTAAACAATTGTGTAATTCAGTCACAATACAGACTTTTTAAAAGAAGCAATACTTAAACCTTAGCATGCTTCTATCACGATTGACGTAAAATAGATTAGTCTAAACTCAAATAAACCCAACCCATTCACATCATTCTCAGTCTAACCCTTTATAAAACTGAAACTGTCTTCAAGTAAATTGGCGGCTGGCCTGTGATCTAACCCGTTTGCTACTCTGGGTATCTTTCCCTCCCTATCAAAATTAAGCAGATATTTAAGGTTTGGAAAGCAGACGACACAAAAATGTATTTGAAGAAAATTACCCAGCGCTCTAAGGGCTAAGTACCGGTATCAGACAATATAAGTGTTTATTTGAGTGACATTTTGTAATCATGGTTGATTTTTTTTAAGTTGGATTTATTGTTTAATCATTTAAGAACTTACAGTATGATCTCCGCCAACAGCATGTATTGGCCAAGAATTACTCAGACCCCGTTGGTAATTGTAAATGTAATAATTGAAAGCACCTGCAGATGACATGAATTGAAATCATCACGATCTTTGTATTCTTTTTTCATTTTCTTTATTTATATCTTTTTTTTTAGCATTTGGAAGCAAACGCGCCTGACGAAATGGGACCGATAATAAAACTAAATAAGGCGAGAGTCATGACACATGCAACCCAGAGAGCGTACATCCCAACTTTCGCTTAGAACCCGTTCAAGCCGAGAGGAACGGTGTCATAAAAACCTGTAAACAACTGTTCCTAGGGTGTTACTGATGGTTTTAACAATGCACAGTAAGGAAACAGGGTAACTTGACGTTAATACGGATTCAGAAACGATAGCGAAACTGTAAAATATTGATAGGAAAATTGAACTAATTAGCTGATTTACAATTGAACTGCAGACAATGTTTTCTGGAATGAACTTATGGAAGTGTTGCTAGACAAAGGAGATTATACTTTCCGGCTTTTTAGCAAAACATCCCAAAAACAAACAAACAAAAAACAAGAAAACAAAAAAGCCATGTTGTTTAACTATGAAGGATAGTTTAATTCCTAATTTGAGGGCCGCAGAATACACCGAATATGTTGAAGTTTTTATAGTGCTACACACGTGATCTTGCTATTGAAACATAATGGTCTATTAGATTATATATCATATCGTACGGTTGCTGCTTTAGGTGTATATTGCCACATTGGTCTATGGTCTTCTGGTGTTAAACTGAACAAACTTGTAAAACTTGTATGAGATTGTATTATACCCGGAGTACATACGTCCTTTTTCAGAGCCCCAGCACGGTATGTGAATTTTTCGGGCTAGTTTTCCACTGGGTATTTCGGGCTTTATCTTGGAATCTTATCGTCCATAGCTTCTCTATCGGCTGTATCAGGAAAAAGGGCAGACTGATACGGAATCCTTCTCTCTTGGGTTCCCAAGCCCGTAACTAATTGCCGCCGAATATTTCGAACCCCATTTATCACTGGACACTAAACAAAACTATAAAAAATCAAATGATACATTCTTATTCATTTTTAGGTTACGTGCTCAGAAATCAATATTTGAATGAAAATGTGTCATGAATCGGAATGATTTGATTTAATGCTCTTTTTCTGCTTTTTGGTACAATTCATTTTTTTTTCAGTTTTGTGTATAATTTATTCAGCACATAGGTAAGCGTCAGGGATATCCCATGGGACATGGCATAAAAAGCGAAATGTACTGCTACTAGGGTTTTGATAATATTTAATTACATTTAATTCCATCATTATATACTCTTCATCTACGTTCTGATTAAAATCCCAGAACGTAACATGATTTGCAGATCATGCCATTTCGCACCTCATTTCGCAAAGCCATGTTTTCCCCAGCAGAATAAATGGTTTAATATTGTAATGACCCGCAACATGTGAAAATGAGGGACGTCGCTTAAATCACAATAACATAAAACATATTCGTTCAATTCTTCTAATGTTAATTCATTTTTAGACTCATTCTTTTCTGGGTTCCTGCCGTGCTCTTCAACCTTAAGAACTATGGGTAATTTTCAATAAATATATTTTTGTGTCGTCTGCTTCCCAAAACCATAAATGTCTGCTTCATTTTGATGAGGAAAGATACCTAGAGTACCAGACATGTTAGATCACAGGCCAGGTGCCAATCCACTTGGCGGCTGGCCTGGATCTATCCTGTTTGCAAAAGCATGGAATCGGTTCCAGCACTGTAAGGGTTAAGGTGACGCTAACGTGGTGGAAGGGGAGGGAAGACAAGGTTAACGCTTATTCGAGCATTTAAATTTTGATTATTCATATTGTCAATTTTTACCAATCTGCGTTCATTCCTTATTAAAGCTTTTAACTAGTAAATTCGTTTAGGATTGTCTGTTATCAATTCCTCCCCGTTTTACAAATGATGACATAACACATAATTGACAATATTGACAATATTTGATATTGTTACATTGTCATTCATAACATGGAAAAAGAGTAGGTTGAATACAAGTATCCATGGTATTTATTGGTATGCCTACCTTAAAGGTTGTCCGGGTTGTGTCCTCAAGTAAATCTACACAACAGTCCTGTGTTAAGATAGAAACTCATTCTTTAGTCAGATTACTTCGGACGTTCTCGGTATACATCGTTCAGGGTCGGAACCATTCGATTCAATACGAACAGTTCCGATCCAGACCGATGTGTACCGAATACAACCAAAGAACCGACGAAAGAGTTTCAAAATGGCGAATTATGTATATTCTACATTTAGACGATTAGTTTAACAAACTCGCGGTTCATCTCTGTGTTTAGATAGGTGTGAAAGCGACGAAACACTATTGATTTACAGGGATATCTCTCTAATGTACAGACTTATGCGTTTTAAAAAGGCCATGTAAGTCTTTAGGCTGAGCTAATTAGGTTATAATACGAATGATTTCAAAGATGTCCAATTTGTCTCTTTATAAAGGATAATGACATAGTCACGTGATCGTCTCGATCATGCAGACGTTTATTTCTTACATTCCTAAATTTGTCGTAATGTAAACACAAGCGTCTTTCTGATAAAGACCATATCGCGTGTACGTCTAGCAAAGGAATGTCTAACGTCTCAAAGACGGGAAATCGCTAAAACGAATCAATCCGAATTAGATCAGAAACAAACACATTTTCTTTTCTGAGAAACGGCTAAATATAGAAACGACGAAAGCATCATCATTTCGTTCTTTTAATCCACTGCAGGGAAGGGGGAAGCAGTCGGCCGTACGCGCGCAAGGCATTTTCATTTCCGGCTAGTCCAACGTCGACTTCCGGGGCAAAATGGCCTCCACTTGTAATCCAAAATGGCTGTCCGCTATCACGCCATCGGCATGCTAAATAGCATAATCCCCTTATCGTGTCTTTCCAGTCCCACACTCCAGTCGGAGATCGTAAATTCACTCGGCGAACCTGATTAGATCCCATCGATTTTACATCTCGATTTGATTGGATTAGATCGGAAGGAGGGAGAGAAGCCTCTAAATGGCTTGTGGACGGAGTTCGCCGACCGCGATGGGGGTATCTATGGGTCCAGGGTCTCAAAGGTAAATTGGTAAAGTATCGCTACAGATCGGCCTTTGCGCCCCGCAAAGGCCGATCTGTAGCGATACTTTGCATTTATAAACGGCTGTTAGTTCTGAATTTATAGCTCAAGATGAACCGAACCAGAAGCTGCAATGCATTAGAAAGGTCGGTGAGGACCACTTCTACAGGTCGACGCGCTTATCCAAATTATGCGTATCTTCTATGGCCGCCTTCTTTATCAATGCGACGGTTGTATTGAATCCTGCGAAGCGATTGATCTTGTCTTATGTGCTAACTTGTGTGTCCGTCGGAATCTAGGCTTTCGGCGCAGTCCGTTTGATTAACAGCCCAAGCGATAGGATTTCGGTCACATGGCCGATATATTCTCAGGGAAAGGCGTCTATCCTCAGAAAAAGGCGACGTTTCAATCTAACGTTTTGCTTGATGGGTTGTAGAATTAAATGATGATGATTTTGTTTGGTAATAAAAGGAGAGCAACAAGATCAACAAGAGGATTAAAGGCACATCACAGGAGAGGAGTACAAATAAATTACTAAAAACATATATGGAGTTATTTTAATATGTTCATGAAAGTCATGACAATTAGTTTAGAAATGCATTGAGACCCTATAAAATAGACTCATTTAAAATAAGTTATTTTGTGCTTGAAATATAGTTGTCTCCAATTCAATTATGTTTATCAACAACCTATTTGTTTACATATTCAAAATAACGAATTCTGATTGGTCAGTTCAAAAATGTGTGTATCAACTGTCAAGGTCAGAGGTGAAGAATCAGAAAAACTGATTTTATTTAACTTGCTAATCTGGGTTATTTCTGGCTTACTTCCACCTTTAAGTTGTGCTGATGGTGTTTTCTGGGGATAACTATTTGAAAGTGTCCAAAAGTTTACCAAATAATATAGTTTGATATGGCATTAATCTCCTTTTATGGGCCTTTAAGGCAGGAGAAAGAAAATGATACAAGAAAGAAGATACGACAAAGAAAAAGAAGATACGACGACGAAGAAGAAGAAGAAGAAGAAAAGAAAGATATATACATAAAACGATAAAGAACAAGAACAAGAAGACTAAAAAGAACAACTTCAAAACGGGACGATTAGAAGAAAGAAAGCAAAAAGATGAATAAGGAGAAGAATATGAAGATGATGACAAAAATGAGGAACAGCAATAACACTATCAATTATTGATTCAGTTGAATAGTTTATTATACAGATTGTCTTTGTACACAACTTATAAAACTAGGATTTCATATAAAATTCTAAAGAATTGAAAGACAGATCAACTATATTCTTAGGTCATCATGTATTGACAGCAGAGTAAAATATATGAAAAGAAATTCTGCTTTCATTCTTAATGAACAATGGACTCTTTTTATTAGTTTATATCATTATTAGTTACCATAGTTTTTAGACGTTGCTTAATTAGAAATGACGAATTGTTATGAATGAAATACATAATCAATTATTTAATGATTTCATATTACAAGAAACGAAGTGAACGTGCATGTTTCGTGGAAATGTGAAACACAAAAGTCTCAACAAAACACACTTTTATATCGAACTTCTTCATTACTTCACGTTTACATAAAGTATTATACGTTTTGTTGTTGTTTTCGTTTTTCTCTGTTTGCTACCATGTTGTTGTTGTTTTTATTTATTTACTTATTTATCTATCTACTTATTTACATTTACTATTTTAAGGATATTCCTAAATAAGATATTTTTGCTTGTGGTCTGAAAGCATTATTCGAGCTGATGCGAGTAAGGTGATTTGCAGTAAAGGTTTGATAGCAATAACAAAGGAATAACAATAGAATAAAGATTAAACATTTCAATGAGACAGTGTGTGTGTATGCAGTTTTCTTGGTTTGAACGGAGGGCATTTCGGGACCGTAGCTGCAAAATATTCAGCATTTATTTCATTGCAATGCTTTATGTAAACAAACTCTAAGTGATGTCAGATAATTCGTCTTCAACTTGACAGAAGTCGTCTGCTCGATGGTCATCATTAAGGCATTTTTCAGTTCACGTCCTTCTCCCACCGACAAAACGGTTTAAATAATGCCAAACGAGCAACGTCTGATTGGCTCATTAACAAAAACAACGGCGCGCGAGTCATAATTCATCGATCCGTCTGCGTCACGATAGGACGGACGAACGTTCGCAGAAATCATAAAGTTAAGAACGCGGGATTATTCTTCGCCCAAAATTATTCATCAACATTTCGCCAAAGCATCACACTTCAGTCTTGGCTCCCCTCTTAAACAGCCGGAGCAATATCCATATATGCAAATGAGCTGTGACGTCGTTCACGTGACGGTCACGTGCGTCGTAATCCAATATCCGATACGCGTTAAGTTCTTGAGTTCCTTAAGAAAGTTCGATATTTTGTTTAAGCGTGACCCTGGAGTGTTATGCCTTTTGTGGGCCCCCGATTTGTTTAATCGACCGTGGACCGCGACAAAAACGTATAAAGGACTCGAGTGCACTCACGGATTAACTTTAAAGCGAGACAAATGAGGCTTCGCGTCAGGGGTCAAAGCCAACACATGCCCGAACTGCGGTGTATCAATGCGCAACGTCACGGACGCTGTGCGGACATCCATGCGCGGAGGGGTGCATGTCTTAATACCTCTGCAAAACGTCCCCGTAAACCCAACAAAGTTGTAACGCCTTCATTAAAATGAAGACGTTACGACCTTTGTTGGGCTTACAAACAACGTCATGCATAACGCTGCATCATCATCGACGCCTAAATTAAAGAAAATAAATACAATAATAACTTGACTCGGAATCCCCAGTCAGTGCGCTGTTTAACATGATGTGACAGACATATGACAGTCAATTGATTAAGGATACCGCATTGCATCTTGTCAGTCTTAAATCTTGGGTTGTATCCCTTAATTGTAAAAGATGAAATAGACGCAGTGATTTTGTTGGTTTTCAGCGTGGGGATATGTACAGTGCTACGATTGGTCTTTGTACATGTCTTTATGACTGACATAACAGCTACATGTTAAGGGAAAGTAACTTTAATTAGCAATTTTACATAAAATACTGACTTATTTGTTCGTGGCGCCGCATTACATAAGTCTAGCTTATACCATGCTCGGAACACGGTTCTTTTCAAATTATCGAATGCGTTGTTAAATATAAATAGATCACCCTATTAACCAACCCAAGAATGTTATCGTCATTAATTATCTTGATTCTTTCCATTGCATCAATTCTTTTCGTTGCTTACGACAGATCCTGACCAATGCTTTGAGATGAAAAATGGAGTGAAGTTTGCTTGTTGTGTCCTAAGAAACCGTCAATATGTTTTGACGATGAACAATTTAAACTTTACCCAGGGTTTGTATTGCGTGTCTCATATGCTGATAAATGAATTTTTAACGCAAATCCAACTCAAAGACTGGAGCATATCGTACCTAATAACATGTATATCAATAACATATTGATATTGTATTCGTTGCAAAACATAAGTTCGAAACGTTTTCATGTAAATAAGTTAGATATGATCTGTGGTATTTTACAGTCTTCAAACATTCGGTCCAATTCGAAATTTAAGCGTTTTAGAGAGTCGAGCGTGACACTTCGCGGGGCCAATACAAGCAAGTTCTTTGAGTCTAAAGATTGATTCATTTTTGTCTCGTTTCGGAAGCCGGATTGTTACAAGAAGCTGCCTTCACGCAGCATGGGGCCGGTAATCCTAATTGTAGACCATTGGCGTGATTCTCCTCGCGTTATGAATGCAAAATTACACCCAACTTGAGCCAATTAATGGTTAATTAATTTCGTCTTTCGAAACTCATCAGGTTTATTCACACGTCGTGTGCAGTATTGTTGTGTTTCTTGGAAGTTAGGAGTTGGTGATGCCAGCGAATCATTCAAGGAGATTTAGTTTCTGTCTCTATGGTGTAACTACTGTGACGTTTTGGTTCAACGAACATTAGGCTCGATCTAGGCTTAGAAGAATCGCTAGCAGTGTTGTATCGCAGGATCATAAAGATTCATTGATATCCTTTTAATTAAAATATGATAAGAAGTTCACAATGGTAATTGAAAGTTTCAGCTCAATATGATACAAGCAAATGCGTATTTCTGACACAACTATCAGCATAATACATGTAACGTCCTATAGACATGAAATGGCACTATGAGTTTGTTTAAATAATGAAGATTCGTATTACATGTACTTTCTTGAATGAAACATACAAGTGTTTCAAGTTCTCGTTAAGTTTAAAGCTTGAAATAGGGTCATACATATTTGAATCAGAGCCCGACGTAAGTATAATACAAATGCAAGCAGAGGATCTTTATAAGCTTTAAGCTTCCGTTCGAATCCGTTACACTGGATTATTTGTGATGTAATATTATGATGTGATATAATGCTGTTTATTTCTTGCATAAAATATGTTTAAAATTTAAACTAATGCATTTGCTAAATGTAGAAACCACTTGCGACGATCTAAGCGCTGACATAATTAATCTGTGTGAGTATGTCGTTTTTTAAATTACATCTTACACAGTTCGCCTTGGAATTAGACACTGATTAGAGTAAAATGAAAGACATACATTGTGTGCAGACACCATACACCCAACCGTTTATATATTGTTTGGGGATGGTCGATTAATACAATATCGAATGTTCTACGTTTTTGTGTATTAAAGAAAAATAATGGAATCGGTATGCAAGGTTGTATGATAACATTATAACCCAACCACATTATCTTCTTTTTAATAAAAAATCAAATGCGATTATGAACATGACCATTGCATTACACATGAAATAATGTCTACGCGATATATACCATACGCCATAAGAGTCAAACAAACATAATGTACATTGTAACAAGGCAGCGCTCCTTTAATGGGACAAGGGTAAATCGTTCGGATAGGATAAGGGTCCGTATGTGACAAACAAATATGTGGGGAAAATCCCGCGAAAAAAGGCAATATTCCCGGACAGTTAACGTGAAGGCGAACATTATATTTCCATCTCGGCGAAATGACACCATTAAATCCCCGAGGAGAATCCGTTTCTCGTCCAAAGTCGCGAAAACACATCAAATGAAAGTTTTGGCAAATGCGCAGTTTATCTGGCTAAATTGAACGGCCCCTTATCTTGATACGATCTCGGAAACGGAGCGATTTGGATTTGTATTCAATATTCGGCGTTCTTCGGTTTCGGTGCTTAGTTTCCTGCGATTGGGTCGCGAGAGACCGGGGGAATCAGAAGTGATGGGTGTTATCTATATTTCCCATCATTGGAAATGTGACAAACGGATGAAGACGGATAATTCGAAAAGCGGAGCGGTTCCTAGTGCTAGGTTAGCCTTTTGACTTCCTATTTCAATAACTCATTTATTCATTTTATTTCACGTAACCCCATACGATGCCGCCGTAATAATGGCCGACCTCGAGGGCTGATTACCGGCGTATATACGGGCTCTTATCGCGATTGGGGCCGGGATCCGGCTGTCTTCGAGTTGTTTCTGGACACCGAATTGACCCTCACCCTTACAAAGGCATCGCATCGCACCGGGCTGGTTGGGGAAGCACATTGTGAATTAGTTCTTTGTTTAAAAACAGGATTCCAATGAATTCTTAACGCTTTCATTTAAATGTGTTTTGAGGTTAACATCATACCCACAATGCATCATCTAGTTAGGTTTGATCTTTGGAAACGGTTCAAATTCTTCTCAATGAATGTTTGGCGTTTTTTGCCACGAGACACGTACAGGGTTATGTAGATAGGTATTGGTGATTCTGTCTACAAGGTGGATAAAGTCGCTGTCAAACCAGGAAGATCAACATCGGATAGTTACAAGTCCCGTCTTATATCGAGACCCGGAACAAATATTCTCCATTCTTATCAGATGCCTTCTCACCTATGGCTAGCGACCTCGGGTCCCTAGAAATTCATCATACACTGAAATAAAATCGAATTGATGATTTATGAGTTTACTTATACTTTTAAAAACCCCTAGGGTCAGTTAAAAAGGAGACATGGATCACTCCATACACAAATCTCACAATCCTTTATCAATCCATTTGTTTTGGGGGATTCCCTTTTGAAATCGCGTGACTTAAATGCAAATAGGCATATATAACGTATCTTAAGAACCCCGTCTTTTATTGTTTCAAAGCACTAAACACTTGAATATTTCGCTGACAATAAATGCACAAATGTATCTTCATACTGATCACATGCTATATAAAGGAGATAGTTAACCAATGGACTGTGTATGAATGTAAATGTTCTTTGTATCAAACCGTGTATCAATAATGTAAGTATTAAAACATAGCATTGGAAGAAAGTTAATTAACCCTTTACCAAACGAAAATGACATTTAACCGTTTTCTGCAACGACTCTGGAAATAAGTGGGAACATGTTAACCCTTTCTCAAACAATAACGACATTTGACCACTTTGTTACAGACGACTTTAGAAAAAAATGTGGGAAAAGGAGAAATTGCTCGTAGCGAGCAATTTCTCCTTTTTCCAAAATGTTTTCTGCCCTTTCAGAAGATAGTTTTCCAATTTCATCACATATTGAAATGTCGTCTAGAAACTCTTTGAATTTGGGACAGTCTAAAATTTGGCGTTTGGTAAAGGGTTTGATATGCACTCGTTTGTTTATTATGTGTGTTTAATTTCTTATGTCTTTGGTGAGGTTGATATTCTTTTCCTTTTATTCAGTTCTTCTATGGAACATCATTTAACTGTGTGATTTAAATTGAGATGGTCGACTATAACTAATCCTTTTATTTTCCTTGTCAGGATCATTTTGAACCTATGTCCCTCCGATTAAAGCAACACAACAGGCGACAAAAATATAAAAACTTTGTGAGATTGGGTAAAAGTGATTTTTGTCAAAGTTATGTCGATATGGAGCAATTGGTTCTTTGATAAGTTGATATAAAAGAATAAGGCGAAAGCGGTTATCTTCTTTCATACATATATATCTATTTATTCTATGAGCCATCCTCAATACGAGCTATGTGAATACAGCATTTCCAAAGTTTCTGTAATTCTCATAAATTATGTTGGAAACGCAAGCACAAACTGTTGCGTGGAAATTTATCACGTCCCCCTCTTTTTCCTCTATTTAATTGGACTCTACGTTTCGCTTAGTAATAACATGGCTTATCAGTAGGCAACCGTGTTTTATTTGAAGGGATGAAAGCTGAACCTAAACAAATCTAACGACATACGTTTGATAAGGCGTCACCGTAAAACAACGCATTCACGGCGTATACTGATAGTCTCTTGAGATCTTAATTCGAGGTTTCAATGACCTTTTTCTTAGAACTTACGTCTAAACTTATTTATTTTACATCAGTTGTGACGAAAGCTTGAAGGTTATCAAATTCACTCTCGATGACTGCTTCCTGAATACTACACCAGTACTCGCGCCGATTCGTGGGTTGGTCCCGGCATCTTTGACCTCGCCCAACGGAGATTCGAACCCGGGACCCTCGTTACGAGAGGCCGACGCTCTACCACTGCGCCACTTTTGTCCCCGATTCCCGGAGTCATAGGTCAGGGTACCCCCTTTCGTGGCGTACCAGCCCATAGAAAAGGCTTCTCTAATGCTCCATTCAGTCCATACCCGCGCTTTCCGACGTCTGAACGTCTAGTCACTGACTGATAAGACCGGGCTCGGGAAAACAGAATCGGCGAGGGCGAATGATATATTTCAAATATATAGCGTACATAACATGAATAATGGCACGGCGTTTGAAAGATCTTCGGGCAAGATTCTGTTTGATTTAGACGTCTTATCGCCCGCTGGAAAACGAGGGACATTGACTGGTTCGTGAAGTTTTGGACGCCTGAACATGGACGTAAAATAAAATAAATTGGGAGAAATATTCTACAATTATAATTATGAAAATCGCTAATGAGCCGACCTTTGCAAGATATCTGAACCATCGTTGACGTGATATCTTTTCCTCGCTTTACTCTTAAAATGGCCGTCTACATCACATAGAAATTACGATAGTGTTTTATAGATAGATAGACATATCTTATTATGGTACAAAGGCCTCAGGCCCACAAGTACAGGCAGCTTTCATTTCAAATTACACAAGCGAGTCAATAGCATGGTAATTTTACTGACTTCTTAGTCTTTGATTGCTAAGTCAGTAGCAACTATACAGTTTATATCCATTTCAGTAGGAGAGTGACAGTCACAAAAACTACACTTCCTAGCAATTTTTGCTCTTTAGCTAACATCAATACAGATGAATGTTCTTTTGTTTGTTTGGAATATTTGTATTATATGCATTTTGCTATAAAATGTAACTGTCTTTGCAATAAATAATAATGTAATGTATCACAAAAGCATCTCGGGCTAAGTTTTCCCATGCCACGGACCATGTCTATATGATCGCATTAAAAAAGGACTACCAGCATCGAACCGGAATCCGAGCCTTTGTAATAATAACGTCGACCATATCTGATAGCGATATGCTCCTAAATCAATCACCTGGTATATCTTAACTGCATGTTATTCTTCATTCCGCCGTCTTGTGTTTCTCCGAAGTGGTCTGCAACGAAGAATCGTTTTGGTTAAATCCCCGAACGTTACATTAATTGTTCCCCTTTCGAAATGCAGGAATGGAAAAAGGGGAATTCTGTATAGGTTTGTACGTTGTAACTAGATATTCCTTTTGTTTTCTGCAACGAAGAATCGTTATGGGTTTATTTCCTGAACCTCGAATCGATGTGTTCATCTCTAATCGGTAGAAAAAGGATAAGATGATCTTGTAAACCGATATATGTTGATACTTTTTATTTTGTTTGTTTCCCGCACTTTGAGATTTCTCTTGGGTAATAATAAAACGTATGAATAATTGTTGAGTTAAACATGTTAATCACAGACAACTTTAACAGAAACTTCAAACAATATCAATCGAAAGAAATTATCATTAAAGGCAATGAATCATTAAAACAATAGATTAAAACAAAGAAACATGTTAAAACGTGACTTACAAAGAAAATATCTATAAGAGGGGAGCTCAAATTTCGTTACAGGTCATTAAAATCTACGATGAAAAACACTCGCATGGATCTGATATTGAACTTTAAAGAAACAGGCGGAGGAATCACGTGACCAACGTTTACGATCTTATGTCCGAACAAGATGGCCGCCCTCAGGTATTTTTGCTTTTTTTGCCAACTTTTGCCAATGATAGCCTGTCTAACAGTCGGCAGAGGAATCGCAGTCGAAATCCGACTGTTTTTGACATGCACGCCCGTTTCATTTCATTTTCATTGAAAGCTGTCAAGTGAAATATCAATTTTGTCATTAAACTTGATTTAAAGAGTAAATGTAACTGATGATTTCATCGTCGATTATGAGTCTGGAACTGACGCCCCCGAAAATTATCATGTTATTAATATTCTATACTTCAACAAGCAACCTCTCACATGAAACAAGTTATAAGCCGGGAGGCGTAGTCCAAAACTTGTATTTTCTACTTTCGTGTACGAGACGTATTACAAGTTACGGAAATCCCCGAGAAGTTACGATTGTCAATGATCCGTGCCGATTTGTCATTAATTTTCGCGTCCCGCGGCGACCATAAAACACAACTGTTATCCGATTTCTCTTTTCTGGATTTTTTGTGTTTTTCTGAGATATATGAGGTACATTGTATATCTTATTAATCTTTATACGACAATAAACGTCATATCAACGCCATTTGACGTTCGTTTTGACAGAACTCTGGAGAAACATCTTCAAAGAGGGATACCATTTGACCGATGAGAACTTTTGTTTTTATTTTTACTGTTACTCATGTTATATGCCGTGATCCGTTATATGGCGTGATTATACGTTTCCCTGATATATAACAGATCCTTACGTACATTTTCCAATGTTGTTGAAAAATGAGTCAATTTTAAAGGTATTTCTCATTCTACATCTGTAAGTTTACTTCTTTTTTTCTTGTTGTTGTTGTTGATTTTTTGGGTATCTTTTTAAACACGTTTTATTTGTTATGAAGTTTTATATGCATTACTTTAAAATTTTACACGAGAAGTGGTTGAAAGGGTTCGATATTTTCATCCCATCGTAGAAATTTATAGGGCTACACTCCATTACGGAAGCAGCCGAATTCGCATGTTTTATCTCTAGATTGACGTTTCTCTAGTCAATGATAAAACCATACATTGGCATTGACATTACAGGAGAATTTCTCCTGGAAAATTTTACTTTTAAAGTCGCAAATGGATGTTTTATACGCAATTTTAACGTGGGAATATTACGAGCGGCGATCTTTAGACCGAGCGTAGTCAGCCGTTATCTTAGCACCTAACTTCTTTAAAAAAAACACGCGCTGTTTCGATATTATGTTGCTTAGAACCAGGACGGGTCTCATGTCGAATCCGTGAAGCCAAATCTGTTAACCCTTGTAGCGCTGGAAACAACTTCATGTTTATGCAAACGGGTTAGATCCAGGTCAGCCGCAAAGCAAACTGCTTTTCATGATTCAATGCTCGATCAATTTGACGTCTGTCCCCTCACAATAATGCCCGATATGTGACTAAAGTATTGTTGAAAATATCATAAACCCGAGTCATAGAACCAGCAGATCAGGTTTTGGACACAGATTCACAATTGTTCAGAACGTTTATCTCATGAGCGTAGACGTTAAACAGGAAAGCATACCTCCAAAAACGTTGTTCGTTTCGTTAAATTAGAATACATCCTAAACATCAATATTTTTATACGCAAAACTTCACCACAGTGATCTTTGCAAGGCAAAGTCATATAATAGCCTCTATTGTAAAATATGAGGTAAAGGTACGAAACTACATGTGTAGCGATCGAATACTTTTACCACCGAACCACGGAATTTCGAGATCACCCCTCATGGCTCGCACCAGCCATGCTAAGATGCTAAGTAGTTGACCATTTGTCTCTTGGGTCGACTTAACCCTTTGAATGCTGGGTAATTTTCTACAAAATGATTTTTGTGTCATTTGCTTTCCAAAACCTTAAATATATGCTTACTTTTGATTAGGTAGGATGCTCAGAGTAACAAACAGGTAAGATCACAGGCCAGCCGCTAATTTAGTTGGCGGCTGGCCTGTGATCTGATCTGTTTGCATAAGCATGAAGTCGGTGTCAGCACTATAAGGGTTATACCGTTTCCCATTATGAATGAAACGTCTTAATATGATAATCTTTACATATCATGTGATGGGAAAAGTTGAATCGACCGTCCAAACCGAGGGCATTCGGTGCTTGTGAAAACAGAGAGAAAATAGTTCCGGGAAATGAATGGTTGGTTTGTATGGGACGTCCATAGAAGTCAAATCACGGAGAGATAAAAGTGGTCATTATGATTAGGGGCTTCCTTATTAATCACCCTTTCTCTAATTGGTATGTGAGTGTATGCCAGATAGAATAACGTACAACAACAGAAACTTATCAAGGACGTGTGAAACTACAAAATGACCGAGGGTTCCGCGTTTGACGATACTCTTCAATTGATCTTAGAATTAGAAAAATGTTACTTAATACATTCCTAGGAGTGAGTCTTAAAACTTAAATTTGTGTCCGTTTCCCAATTAACCCTTCAGTTGTGAACGAAAATGTGAAAGCATGTAAGAAATCTTTGAAATAAGGGTTGAGCAAGTACGACTTCGAATACATGGTCCTGATTTCGACACCCGGCTATGCCGATTTCCCTGCTGACGTGAATTAAGCCAATGCAGGATGATTAATTTGCGGGAAATTGGTAGCGGCTTAGTCCGAATGGTTTAGACGAAGGCATTTCATTCTACAGCATTTACAGCTTGGATAATCCGAGTTATAAGCTTGGAAAAGAATACTGTGCAATTCTGATTTGAATTAAGTAAATGTAGCATGATTAATGAATTTGCGGGAAGATGTCATCGGCTTGGAAAAAAAGTATTGTTCAGGTCTGGTAAGGAATTACCAGTTCATGTGCATGGATAAGTGCGTTGACCAAATAGGTATGCCTGAAATACTGTTGAAAATTGAGCAAACATACAATCTAGCGAACCAAACTTTAAACGAGAAAATCATAGAATAATGCATTACTTATGCACACTTTGATAATTATGACAAATTTAATCAAATTGATACATGTTGTACAATTCGTTCGTTGAATTGGACTCACACTGTTTATATCATATCCCGAAGATGAGCGGATATATCACCCACTACTCCTGGTATTTCATCAGTAGTACTGCACAACCATCCATTAACTCTCCACCACTTGCAAGCGACATGATTTTACTTGAAGCAGACGGCTTTATAAAAGGCTTTGTAAATGTGTGAAATACCTTCCAGTTCTACTGTTATGTAATTGAATATATTCACAAAGCATTATGGCAAAAAACGATATTTTTTGTGACAAGCATTTACTACTTTTACCACAAAGCTTTTTGAAAGTCGTGCTGCAGGACGCAAAAATGTTCCATTAGGTGATAATGTGGTAATTCTCTTGCTTCTACTGTGTTGCACCAGTATTAGCAATTATTTATTTTGTCACAATGAACAAGGAGTTAATTGATTCTGCTATGTTTGAACGACAGGAGCATTTTCTCATTAAGTCACAACGAACGTTGAAGTGAACGCTTCCAGTTCGTTCAAATGAAAAGGGCAGTTTTTCATTGTATCACAATGTTGTCTTGAGTCGCTCCTTTTTGTGGTGTTGAACCTGCATAATAAAATGTGTATTATATGAGGTTAATCACCTCAAACTATTTGAACTATAAGGAACTCGGTGCGTCCTGTCTTTGATCCGATACTCGCTTTCCCACGGACTCTTCCCTATTTCCATACATAGAGCTTCGGCCAGCAATGCGTTTCAGAGACGATCTAGACGGGAGCTCACCTATTATTTTGTTTCGAATGAAATCAGAATTTGATAAGAAACTTTTCGTTTGTCGTAAATGCTTCTCCTTTTGTTTGAGAGGGGAAGAAGACTGATAGAAATTCATTGTGTATTTTGTGTGCTTTATTTTTTAGACTTTTGACTCCATCATAACGTTTGTAATTGTTAATATGCTGTAAAATCATTTAAGGACGTTCTCGGTAGTTTTTTCTGCGCACTTCATCTGCGCATGCAACGGAGATAATAATCTGTTACCGAAGAGATAATTGCATAGTAGTCGGATAAACTTTTTTATTCGGATGAAATATACTGTATGCAATTTTTTTCATAGATTAATCATATTATCCATACAACTTTAAAAGGTTATTGACATTATTATATATTTATCATGCAAATTAAGCCCCTTCCTTCCTTTTTTCAAGTTTAAAGTTATTTTAACCGTTTTTAAAAATGTTTTTCAAATACGGTTACCATGGAAACTGTCATTTTACAAAAAAAAACTTCATCGACATTTACTTCTTTTGGCATTTTGTATTTCAAGATTAAATTTTACATCACATACTGAAAAATAAGAAAATTCTATGATAGGAATTTTTAAATATCTTCATTTATTTGTAGTATACATATCAATTTTATTGCTTTTTGACGAATACAAAAATTTGAAAGACTGATTCAAGGAATAAAAAGTATTGGATATATGAATTCATATTTTTTGTGTTTATAAACATTCCAGAAATTTTGACATTTTTGCCCAAAACTGTTACCATGGAAACTGTCAATTTACGAAAAAAAAATAAGTTGTCGACCTACATTTTTCTTTTCATTTTTGAATTCACGATAAAATTTTGAATAACATAACACAATTTAGAAAATTCTATGAAAGGATTATTTTCTTACACAACTGTAGAACATGTCCTTAAGGTAGAATATAAACAAATCGTTCTATAAAACCTCTTACCGTCGAACAGAAATCAATAATATCTTTGTGATAAACGAATGATTAGCTCAATATGAGCATGTTTCTAATGTGTTGCAATGTTTTAAAATAGTTTCTGATGTACAATCGTTGTAAAGTTAGAATACGTACTTAGCAATTTTGAAACATTTTCTTTCGTCAGATAACTTTGGTCGTTTTCGGTATACATCGGTCTGAGCCAGAATAATTCGGCTTAAACCGAATAATGCCGAGAACGACCTAAGTAATTTTAAAATGGCGGATTATGGGTATTCTACCTTAACCGCCCTTTGCTCTTAAAACGTAAGTTCATAAACTTGTTTACGACAACAGCATCGAAGCGGATTCTGTTTTAGATACTCCGTGTGCACCAAGAAAGCCACATGTTCCAGCTTATGACATACAACAGAAATGAATTGTCAACGACTTTATCTTCAATGGTCGTAAATATAATGAACTTGTACTCAAAACATTTAACGTGTGCTTTATCTTTTATGTTAATGCACTTTTGTGTTTTTTTTTATTTCAAAGAAGTTTAGAATCCCTTTTTAAACTATTTAAACCAATTTTCTTTGCATATATACAAGTTTAGCAAAGGTTAAGGTAATATATTTTTCGTATAACACCATGATAGAAACGCCTCGTGCCAATGCATATTTTGAATCTATTTTGAATTGGTTTGAGGAACGATACAAAATAAAATCAACCATTGCATTTTACTTTTTTTATCATACAAATAATTTTAGAGCTGTGATATATCTAAAGCATATTCTTCATTTGATGGCTAAATTATCTTAACAGTTTCGCTTGAGCAAAGAGTAATTGTCAAGGAAGTAAAATAAATCTAGATATCAATAAAATCTTATCTGAACTTACAGAATTACACTTAAATAGATTAAATAAGACAAATGATAAATTTTGTTAAGGTTAACTTTCTTTCAAACCCTGAATATCGACAGTTGCCTGCAGGCGATTGACGAAATTGAAAATGTATATATAAAAAAATACGAATAAATCCCTCGTCTGACTATTCACAAAGCCCATCGCGCTTTTACATAACGGGCGCAATTCAAAATTTGAAAAGAAACATAACAAACAACTAACGAAAACTTTCCAAGAAACACGATTTGTGATTGGCAAAGACATACGACACTCTTTCCAGCCAATCAGCAGGCTCGTTACTTTCAAATAACGACATCATGGCACGACCGTTACCAGTACAGTAACGTTCCCGTCTACAACGGTCGGTACAAAGCGTCGTTCCCCTTTTTGCGCGACCCGTCGCCTCCATTATTTTTCCTCCGTCAATAGAGCGCGGGCCTGGATATCAATCAAGATTGGAATCGACGTGTGTTTTGCGCTGATAAGCCCGTAATTCTCATATCAAATCTTATCAAAATTCCATCCAAGATGGGAGACTGACAACAAGCCCTTCCACTTGGTTCCCGGCACCCATTTCTTTTCCTCATGCACGGAGTTTGTCTGGTTCCTCAGAAGTCTTGGTCGAACTTGATGCCATAATTATTATCCGTTGGCTGGTGTCATGGTACCATCGTTTCATTTCGTTACGATATTTTTTTTAACCCTTTACCAAACGCCGACTTTTCGACTCTCCGAAATTGAAAGAGTTTGAAGACAACTTTTCAAAATGTGATGAAATCGAAAAACAGTCATCTGATAAGGCAGAAACAATGTCGGAAAAGGAGAAATTGCTCGTTAAGAGCAATTTCTCCTTTTCCCACAATGTTTTCCAGAGTCCTCTGCATCAAACTTTTGTGAGTATGAGATAAAGCCACACAATAAATTGATAAAAAAAAGTACAAAATGGCGTCAAAGTTCAATGAAACTTATTCCAGCACAATAACAGAAAGTGCTCGCTATCTCGTGATTGTGAGACAAAGCCACACAATACATTAGTAAATAAACGTATATAACCATTTGTAATGTTTATATATCCAAAAATGTTCGACGTAAACAGATGTATAAAACATAAAACGAAGGCAAAATACGAAAATATTATAAAAAAGGATATAATAAAAAATGGAGGCAACTGTTGTGCATGTTTCATTTCTTCGCGGTTGGGGTCCCCTCTGACGTGGGTGTAAGGTTTTAATGCCCGGGCCTTGTCATTGTCAGTGTCAAGGATACGGGTTCGATACCCCGTCTCCGGAATCGATGTCTGTATATAGTATAGCATCATTGTTAAATTGAGTATTTTGCCAACAGACATGGATACAAATTAAAGTGATAAGGAGGTATTACGAGTCTCAATTCTCAACCACGATTTGCCCTTATAGTGTTGGAACTGATTTCATGCTTATGCAAACATGTTAAATCCAGGCAAGACGCCAAATTAATTGGCGGCTGGCCTGTGATCTAACCTGTTTGCTACTCTGGACATCTTTCCCCATCAAAATTGATAAGATATTTATTGGGTTTTGAAAGCAGACGACACAAACATCTTTTTTTTAAGGAAACTAGTCAACAGTCGAAAGGTAAAAGTAAAATCATGAAGTTGGCGTTGATGAGTTTTTTTGTTATCATTATTATAATCGTTACTATGTTAACTAATTCTAACAGTTTTCTGTGGATAAGTTTGTGAAAGAGCGATTCGATTTTAAAAGTACATATAACCTTTAAAATGATGAGTAATTTTCTAAAAACGATTCACGTGTCGTCTGCTTTCCAAAACCTTAAATTCTCTTGATTCTGATGACGAAAGATTCTCAGAGAAGCAAACAGGCTAGGTCACAGGCCAGCCGCCGATTTAATCGGCAGCTGGCCTGGAGCTAACCTGTTTGCATAAGCAAGAAGTCGGTTCCAGCACTATAAGGATATTAAAATAAAACGGCCCCTTGAATACAACAGCCACGTTCATTGGTCTCCAACTTCATTAGTACATCTCTTAGGATTATGGTACCGTACTGCTGCTTATATATAGAACCATAATGCTCACAAAGCTTATCACTTATTTAATATGGGAGCTCATTGGAATCGTATGGAAAAGACAATCCTTTTAATGCTTACGATTTGCAATTCTTTAAGATAAAACGATCTTATCAAATGGTTCCGATGTTATCAGAGATTTTCAAATGTAATCCATTTGTTAAATATTTGCAAAGTGGCTTTCTTCTGAAAGAAACGTAAAAGGCGGATTGATTAGATTTTATGCAAGCCCTAGAGGATTCCATACCCTGATGCAATAAGCCTTTTGTTTTAAGATTTCCTCTATTCATTAATAAAAAGAATGATGAATATGTAAGTAAAGAAACCGCAATCAATTGATAACGAATTTCTCATGACATGAAAACAATAGGTACGTCTTCAAAAATGCGTTTTAAAGCTTTGATAAATTATTTTACATTCAATCTCTGCATTATTTAGCCATGTCGTATATATGTGTATGGACCATCAAAGAAAAAGTCAAATTCGGCGAAGAGTAATGCAATTGACGAAAAGATTACTTATAAAGCGTAATACAGGGTCCCACACGCTGAAACACTTAGCAAAGACCAAGACCAGACGAAATAAAAAACAAAAATGAAAAAATAACATATTAAAAAGCATTCTTTTAAGCTATTTATCATTGAAGTTCGGGGGTTTTAACCCTTAGAGTGCTGGGTAATTCTCTAAGAATTAGATTTTTGTGTTGTATGCTTTCCAAAACCTTGAATACGTGTTTGATTTTAATGAGGAAAGATACTCTGAGTAGCAAACATGTCAGATCACAGGTCAGCCGCCAATTGACTTGGCGGCTGACCCGGATCTAACCTGTTTGCATAAGCATGATGTCGGTTCCAGCACTAGAAGGGTTAAGCAATCTTTAAACGGCTTGTGGGTGCTATCAGTTCATAGATATCAAAATGAGATAATCAAAGATATAAATCCATATCTTATCGCCGGTAATGTTCTAGTCTTAATGGCCAACGTTATTACGAAAGTTAAATTGCATCTTACATGTCGTTCTGTAGATCCACGGCAAAACCTGCCCAAAAGCCGCCGCCCTGTGTGAATGAGCTAGTCGGGGCGAACCAGCCGCCTGTTGGAGGTATTCTAAGGTCACACAAAGGAGCGAAATGCTCCTGGGTGACTTTAAACTATACAACATAACCCATTACCAAACAACAACGACGTTTTACCAGTTTGTTGCAGACGACTCTGGAAAATGTTGTGGGAAAATGAGAAATTAACAAGCAATTCCTCCTTTTCCCAAAATGTTTTCTGCCCTATCCGAAGATTATTTTTCAATTTCATCACATTTTGAAATGTCGTCTGCAAACTCTTTATATTTGGGACCGTCGAAAATTTGGCGTTTGGTAAAGGGTTAAACAACTTGCTTAATCCTTTTAACAAAAAACAACAACACCGGTGTTTATTATTGCATGTTGGAAAGGGCTTTTGATAAGCTTTATGCTTTCAGTCCTATCCAATTCTCTTAGTGTTGAAACCTTCTCTTGTATAATATACTATGCTATATTTGTTATGTTATATTTGAGAAATTAATATGTTTAATTAAACCACCCTGTTTGAGACAATCTAAGGTCACACAAAGGGACGACGTACCTCTTGGAACCGTTTTACTATATAACATAGAGCAGAAATTTGCGTAAGTAAAAACAGTTTGTCTCAGTTTTAACTTGTGACTTATTTATTTTACAACGATTATGAAACAATGTCTTACAACTTAGATTGATCTCCCTCGATTCTGCTTCCCGGATCATAACCAACACATGCACAAAATGAGGATTAATAGTTTGCAAGGCAGATGGCGCTTCTCACAGGATTCGAACGCACTGATCCTCGTATACGGCCCGACGCTCTACCCATTGGCCACTGTCCTCCGCTGATTAACATGGATAGTTTCCTTAGATGATCGTACATGATTGCAATGCGACACGTCATCGAAACCGTCTCCGAGAGATTCCAATGATGTGTTACTTTGTAATAATGTATGGCCCAATGTTGAAATAAGAGGAACTGGGTACCGTTTTACTAAAACACTAACGGAAAATATTTGCGTAAGTCATAACTGATAGACATGGATAGTATCTTCAATTAAAATACAATATTGCGATGAGACACGCCATTGGAAGCGTCTCGGAGAGACGATTCCAATGATGTGTTGCTTTGCAATATTGCTTCACCCAATATTGAAATAAGAGTAATTGTTGTTTTAGACTTACGCACATATTTTCCGTAAAATGTTTAGTAAAACAGTACCCTGTTGTTTTGAACTTACATAAATCAAGCATAAAATGTTTAGTTAAACGGTCAACTGGTTTGTTTTAAACGCCTTAAATAATATCAAGGCTCGAGTTTGTTCACTACTTAACATTTCGCTCAAATGACGTTTGTTCAATTTCATTATGGAATGATATGAGAAATGATTTCAAGATAAGAAAAATGAACACAGTACTATCCTATTAAGCAGGCAAACAGAGCTGTGTCTGTAGAATGACTATATTCGGTACTTTGGTATTGTTAAGGTATTTCAATACTCCATGTTACACATTGTTATCAAAAATACTAGTCAGGGGGTAGACCTTTGGCCTCTGGACACGAGGGTCGTTCGTTCGTTCAAATCTCGAGATTATCGTGGTCTTCTACGATACCTTTCATTAATCTTCATTCGGCACAAGTACTGTTATCTATCATGGAAGAAGACTTGAGAGTGATTCATCTTTGTTTTAAGAATCAATGTACAAAAGTTATTACTTAAACTATATCATATCTACTGCTTTCTTGTTTGTGTCCTTTCTCACTTGAACATATAGGTTACTTAAACACCAATTGATGTGACGACAATGGTGCAGTTGTAAAACGTATGGCTCTGGAACCGATGGTCTGTGGTTTCAAGTGCTGTTCTCTAACCACTGGGCCACTACCTTCCCAAAGATCCGAGTGAAAGCCAGCTGGGAGTTAGACCCTAGCGGAGCGGTGGTCCTCTCTCGTATATTTAACCCTTTACCAAACAATAACGACATTTGACCAATTTGTTAAAGACGACTCTGGAAAACATTGTTTGAAAAGGAGTAATTGCTCTTAACGAGCTCCTTTTTCAACTATGTTTTCTGCCCTATCAGAAGATTGCTTTTTTTAATTTTATCAAATTTTGAAAAGTCGTCTGCAAACTCTCTCAATTTGGGACAGTCGAACATTTGGCGTTTGGTAAAGGATTAACGTGGCTCCTTGACGTAGATAAGGCTTTAATTTTTTTATATTCATTTTTGTCTGACGAGAAGGTTCATCGACGGGGTCAACGACTGCTTTACGTCTAGCACTGACAGACCAGTGTGGAATCGTGCGAACGGATAAATTACGGCCCGCCTTCTTTTGAAATTACAACATTTTGTACCACGAAACAAATAAACACCGGATTACTTCACCCAACTGTGTTAGTTTGAATTGGATTGAAAACTATCATTTGTTCCCGTAATGCTATAATATCGAGTAGGTCCACTGAACTTATATATATTACGGAAACAAACCGATTAGCAGCGGAGAGTTTATCTCGAAGTAACTTGAAACTAGTCTGACTTACTATAAATCAAAAACGAGATTTTTGTAGATCCTACCGGAAATGTAATGTTGATTGACTAACGAGGTAATAAACCCACTCTTTATTGAACCATTCCCTCCATACGAATTGTTTGATTGTTCGGAATTGAAAACAAGGACAGACGACAAAAGCATGTAAACAATGTCACACATTTCCTTTTAAGAAGAGGGTAGAACTCATTTTGACGAGGAATGATACTCATGGTAGCATCCATGTTAAATCACAGGCCAGTCACCGATTTACTTGGCGGCTGGTCTGGATCTACGCTGTTTGCATAAGCATGAAGTCGTTCCCAGCCCCATAAGGGTTAACTACCGTTTGTGTATGCCCAAAACAGGATTTCGTCATTTTTCAAATCCGAATAATACCAGACATTATGAAATCGCTACTCGTAATAACGAGCTTGAATTAATTCAAATTGCCTTATATGGGTGCAGGTTTAATTTGATTGAATACATTTGATTCATAAATAATAATAATAAAAAAATGAGAGGTATAAATCCGCGATTGGTACGGATATTCCTATCGTATCAACATCAACATCGTCGTAAAATTGTAATTAACGTCGACACTCTTAATCGATCGAGGAATCAATTTGCGCCTACATCATTTCGTGATACGCTTTGCACAAGCAACTTGCGTAGAGATGTGCGTAACTGTCTATAGCCAGATCAGATGTGCACATTCCATAGACTTTTCAAGACTTCCTATTTTAGTTTTTATATGAAATGAATCGGACAAAATTGAAGTTTGACAGAGTGGTTTGGAAAAGGCAATGTTTGTGTACAGTATTGAGTATATTGGGGTTTCGGTAGATGCCAGCGAAATGAAAGACAAACGAGATTATCGGGTCCGATGCTGTTGCTGTTTGTGAAAACCTACTGTTTATTGCAATTTATGGAAATGAACTAAAAGATACAACCTGATTTATGATCGTATGCGACTTTGCTTTTTCTACTTTAATTAATCGTCACAATCCAATTAAAGGTCGCATCTACTTCTACATTAGCGTAGTATATTGAAACGTTTCGTTAATTAACTTTCGTATATCTAATCCATAACGTTGGCTAATCAATTTCCAATTTCATTTCGATCATTCAACACTGTTCTTTTTTACGCCTAATGTCGCAAGCTAGTGCAGTAGGCGACATTATCCATAAAAAGACATTATCCATGGCAAAAGAGAACCAACTCTCTATTTAACTCTTTACTTCAAGGATCGCCGACAGCAGAAGTGTTTAACGATATTTGACCGGATGTGTTGACCTTATGGCTTATCCGTTGGTCAGTTTTTTTATGTAAAAACAAATGATTATAGTGTATACCCCATATGCATCAGCGCTTAAAATCATGAAGCCCTGACAAATTCAAGGTAATTCAGAAATACAGATAGGTGTACTGACGTTCCTGATATACCTTTGGACAGTAAAAACCTCAAACCCAAGTGAAAGTTATCGATCAAGATCATAAGGCTTGATCGTCTAAAGGTTTGACTCTCAAAGACCTTCTTTACTTAGACTTAAATTCAAGCTTCTGTATGTCTGCATGATTGGGACGATTCACCCACATGTTTTTTCAGTCAATACTCAAAATTGGACAGGTGCACTGCATGCGTATTGTTTCAGACACCTCCCCTTCCTGAAAAGGGCGGGAGAAATCGACAGATTAAGCAGCGAATTCGATCCAACATCACTAAGGCGGATTTATTAATGCACATTAAAAAAGCATACAAAACAAAATGTATCGAAAACATAAACGCCTTGTTCACGTTTTAATGGTAAAGTCGCCAGAGTGTCTGACTGCAGACCGTGATGGGCTATCGGTGAAGAAATATCAGCCCGACAGATCAGCCCTCTGGTTGCAAAACGTTAACTTGCAGTAATCGACCTTAGAGATGATACCAGTATCTTTCCATCTTTCGGGCAATCATTCGACGTAGCGTTTTACTTAAAGTTGTATGCTAAGAATTTGCGTTAGTTCAAAACAACATTCCTTTTTTTTTCGCAATTGAGATGGGAAGTATTGTAAAGTAACATGTCATTTGAAGCGCCTCTCCGTATGCTAAGAACTTGCGTAAGTTCAAAACAACATTCCTTTTTTCTTCAAAATTTAGAAAGGCAATATTGTAGAGTAACACGTCATTATAAGCGTCTCTCCGAGACGTTTCCAGTGACGTGTCACTTTACACTATTGTACGTTTGTTCAAGATGATATCCCTTTTAATCGATCTCGACTTACACAAACATCTTCTGTAAGCCATTTGTTAAAACGCTATCCTGATGTCGAAATTTTTTTTTTCTTTTTATTATAAAGCGTCTGCGGAAAGTGTCACATACTGATCCGCACAGGCTGTTTGCGGGGAGACAACAGTTCCTCATGCCAGGGATGCCAGGGAGTTATCCATGGAAACAAACAAAGAGGCTGTTATCAGAACATATTATCAATAAAATCGGTAGAAAATACTAAGCTGGGAGAGCAGAACGTCCATATCCATTGACCTTTAATATTGTATTGTTTTATAAGTTGGTCAAGTTACGACTGCAGGATCCGATCCCGGTCGCCATCTTTAATTGGTGGGAGATATTAAACAGGGAGCATGAATTGTCTGTTCAAATGGCTTCATCATGTGTATATACATTGTAGATGCCAAAACCGTACTTAACACTTGTAGTGCTAGAACTTCATCCTTAAGCAAACGGGTAAGATCAAGTAATTTGGCGGCTGGCCTGTGATCTAACCTGTTTACTACTTTGAGCATCTTTCCACATTAAGCTTAAGCAAACATTTAAGCATTTGGAAAGCAGGCGGCAAAGAAATCTATTTCAGAGACTTACCCAGCATTCTAAGGGTTAAACATACACAATGTCGTCACTTAATCTCTCGTAATAGTTTAGTCACTGGTTTACAGTTTAAGGTTTGATGTTCTTCTCCGTCGTCAATGATTTACCTCTCTCTAATAATTCAAGGAGAATGGCATCTATAGCTTCGTGATAAGAATACTGAATTCTGAGGTTCAAGACCCCTCTGCTTGTGGTTTCAACTCATAGTAGCTTTAGATTCTTATTCCACGAACAAACGTTTCCAAGCTGAGTACTTAAGCCCGATCGTCAGTCTTGTCGGATAATGGTTCTTGAGCTAACCAACATGGGCTGGGGACGGCAAAATAGTTAAGAATATAGTTTAAAATGTGATGATGGGATCTTAAACCTCAATAAACAAATTAACAACTCTAGACTCAAATTTTGACCAATCGGGAGTATCTATAATTGAGTTTTATCCTGTACTGAAGACGTTCTATGATCTTTGTAACCCCAGTGCCTTGTCCTAAAATGATTGAGTCCCGCTTTTGTGTCTAAAATTTCCAGCAATCTAAAGAAGTAATAATGGAACGAATAAGTCCCAATTCCAGCGATTTAGATCCCTTGTGTACCATTTCCCGTGACTTGAGCTCTGGCAAGCTGTTTAACGATAAGGTTGCAGGGTTAATTTCTTTACGTTAATGGTATATCCCAAACTTATCAAATTTGGGTTTTGAAGTTGCCCTCGCGGGAATAAGTGCAATTCAAAACACATTATGTGGTCCGCAAAGGAATAAAAATGAACCTCTAAAGCCCATACCATAAGAATAAATCGGTTTGATTGTGAATGAAAGGATAAATGGATAAGTCTAACAGATTATCACTGTTAAATAACGATTTGAGCTTATTTTTTGTTTGGTTGATTTGATATATGATTGATTGATTGATTGATTGATTAATTGATTGATTCATTGATAAGTAACTTGTGATGAAAGTGCAGCAGGAAAGGATGAACTGAAAAAGGAAAGGGAGGATGAAATGATAAGAAGAACAAATGACGAAATTAAATGTTTAAAGTGTGAATATAATGAATTAACATGAATTCTATCCCAAAAGCGTGACTTCGCTTTAAAATATGCCACATATATACTGTACATACTTCGATAAATAGTTTCTTTCTGTATCTTATGATATTTTCAATAGCCACTTTTAATTGAATATCGAACAGCAATACAAAACCTGTACTATTTAAACGACATTTTATTATGACTTTAAATTCTCTCTACTGTGTACACGCAATTTTAATAAGGCTCGCCCCAGTTTCAAATGTGTTGGACTCCTATAGTGAAGGAAATCATCTGATCTACTGTATAAAGTCCGCAAGATGGATCGCCGAATCTATTACGAATTTTCCTCTCCAAGTTCGCGTTAATAATGGGTCATTTAACACGCAAATCAAAAGATTAAATCAGTTGGCACAGAAAGGAGCTAAACCCAATCAGCTTGTATCGAAAGACGTACAACAATGAACTCCCCGACCGTTTCTTACCTCTCAACATGCTCCGTAGCAACATCTCCCTTAGGACCGTTTTGTTTATGTAAACTTTGGTAAAATAGAATACGGGTTGTGTAACTTTCAATAACATATCAGTTAGATGATGTACTGTGTACAAGTCTAAATAAAAGTCTGTTCTGTTCTGTAAATAAAGATGACCAGGGCGTTTATTCATGATTCACGCATTTCTTTCAAAGCCAATCGATGCTTTTTCATATGTTCACAAAATAAGTCGTTTAAAAAGTATACTTTATCTGCGTTTATGAAAGGTGGGAGGGGGGGGGGGGGTTGGGTTGATGACGAATCAATTATCTAATTCTTCCTGACTATAAGAATCTGTTTTGAAATTTTATCCGTTGAAGACATTTCACTATTAACAGATTGAAATTCCAATTAGTAAATTAGTCACTTTCATGATGTTTTTATCGCTTACCCAATGTCACAATGTTCATGGAATATATGTTCATTTTCATTTTATCTCACGTCCCATATTATGACATTTGCTTCATACCTACCCCGAACTATTTCTGTCATAAGAGGATCGGTTTTGACATTCGAATACCCCCCCCCCCCCCTCTCGTTCTTTGCACGAAGAACCATCCAAATACATCATCATTTGGATAAAGTCAATCAAAACGCCTAATTGATATGTATACCTTAACATTGATAACATCGTTTTAGGATAGAAAGGTCGTAAAGCATCTAAGTTCAGTTAAGAAGGTACGATCTTTTGATTTTTAGATTTCTAAAAAAGTGACATGGACGTTTCGAGGTTACGCATAACGTCTTCAATCTTGCTTGAAATAACAGAACATCCTTTAACCCTTTCCCAAACAATAACTACATTTGACCACTTTGTTACAGACGACTTTAGAAAAGATTGTGGAAAAAAGGAGAAATTGCTCATAACGAGCAATTACTCCTTTTCCCACAAGGTTTTCTGCTCTTTCTGAAGAATACTTTTCAATTTCAGCACATTTTGAAATGTCGTCTGCAAACTCTTTCAATTTGGGACAGTCGAAAATCGGTTGTTTGGGAAAGGTTTAAGAAAATAAAGGAAGAATTTCATGACTACACTTTATCGCCCATATTTTGCGTGGGTTCATGATGTAATGATATACGGATTACATCAATGGGTATGAGAAGATGTTTTGATAGGGATAACAAGCGGTTTCTAAAGTCTGTTGCATCCGGTGTTTTGAAAGTAATTAGATAAGATAATTCGTATTTTATAATTACTCATAGATTCGTTTTAATGAGACTACGGTTATGTGTACTACCCACGGTATAGGGTTTAGGAACCAAATGCAGCAGTAAGCGAGAAAGAAATGCCTTAAGAAACATGATTGTGTTTGTTTGTACAATTTTGCAGCAGACGTTACGTTTCATGAACGAAGTTCGAATGTTCCGCCCCCTAGAATAATAATAACGTAACTCCTCGCGACCTTCACCCTTATAATGCTGGAACCGACTTCATGCTTATGCAAAACAGGTTAGATTCAGGCCAGCCGCCAAGTAAATTGGCGGCTGGCCTGTGATCTAACCTGTTTGCTACTATGAGCATCTTTCCTCAATAAAATTAAGCATATATTTACGGTTTTGGAAAGCAGACGACACAAAAATCTACTTTTAGAAAATTACCCGGCATTCTAAGGGTTACAGACGATATTTAGCATTATAGAGCAGACGCATAAATCAAGAGAATGCCGTCCTTCTGCTGCACCTCGTGAAAAATGTCGTCTGCACGCGAATCACATTATCAAGATGAAGCGACTGTTGACAAAGTTCGACCGGCTGATGTAGATTCTCTATATTGCATTTTTGGCTAGACTATATGGCAGTTGATTTTCTTAGCATGGAAGGATTATTCGTTCACAATTGAATGGATCACCTTATACTGCAATGACTGACAGTGAAGGAAGAAAAAACGAAAAGAAGAAAAGGGGAATTAAACAAAACAATAACCGACAAGTCTTTAAACATTTCGAGAAGCTGTGCAATGGCCAATTCAAACGCA
This sequence comes from Cerastoderma edule, assembly GCA_947846245.1. Classification (NCBI taxonomy): domain Eukaryota; kingdom Metazoa; phylum Mollusca; class Bivalvia; order Cardiida; family Cardiidae; genus Cerastoderma; species Cerastoderma edule. The sequence continues at coordinate 13,314,520 of OX401413.1, forward strand.
GAGTTTTGTATATTCTACAAGTACTGTGTAAGGGATTAAACGCAATGTCAAACTTTTTTCCAATTAGTTTTAGTTTTTAAACTTATTTATTTTACAACAACAGAAACCTTAACGGAGGCATAAAAGCTTATTATTACATTCGCTCTTGGTGACTGCTTCCTGGTTTTTAAAACGGTACTCGAATCGATTGTGAGCTGATTCCGGCAATTTCACCTCGCCTTGACAGAGATTGAACCCTGGACCCTCGGTCACGGTTCCAATATAATAACAGCTCTCCTGGAATTCACCAGTTCTAGGTCACGGATCTGAAGTACCTTTCAAAATGACGCCCAAAAGAAGCCAGCGACACCGATGGGGGCGAACCCTGGTCCCTCGAGTAAAAGGTCCATCATAATGCCAACTTGGTCACGTTACAGCAAGTAAATTCACGCGATATACTTATTATCATGTGAGTTTATTGTATGAGATGTCAAAGACTCAATATCGACATGTTTTCTTTAACGTTTAGGTTCTACTATTTGTATTTGTACGTTCCAAGAACGTTACAGTACGCACGAACATAAATGCGTTAACAACAGCTGAGATGCTTGCCTTTGCAACATCGCCTTAATAAAAGCACAAATAAATCACAAGTACAAAAACCTAACAAAAACAAAAACCACAAACGAACAACACCGGAAAGAAACACGTCGAAACTCAACCAGCGAATCCGCGAGAAGTTAAAAACACTCGCGAGAAAACACGGGATTTCGATTCGCTGAGCGTTGCTTGTATCAAGGAAATGTTATTTTCATCACCCGATATGCATCTTAGATGCGAACTGGAAATCTATAAATTCTGGTCTTGATTGAATGCCTTATCTAGATGAAGCGTTATCTTGACAATTTTTGCCCGATGCTTATAGCCTTGCCTGTCAATCTAAAGCCAGAATTATGACGCAAAGCGCGATGAAAATCAGGGCCATCAGATGTTGGTCATGAAGCGTTTACTTATCACTCTACTTAACCACGCTGATGAGTTATAAGTATGACCTCGTGCCAGCCGCGGGATAGTCAATCAAAGCACTGAAGGTATGCGACAAAACCGACCAGCCTGGTCTGTTAAAGATGTTCGTTTAACCCTTAGAATGCTGGGTAAATTTCTAAAGATAGATTTCGTGTCGTATGCCTTCCAAAACCTTAAATATCTGCTTAATTTCGATAAGGAAAGATACTCAGAGTAGCATACAGGTAAGATCACAAGCCAGCTGCCAATTTACTTGACGGCTGGCATGGATCTACCTGTTTGCATAAGCAATGAGTCGGTTCCAGCACTATAAGAGTTAAAGATGTCTAAACTTTGGAAAACAAAATAAAGCCATGTTTCTTTGAAACTGTACAACATAGTTGTATTAAACGTATTTGAGAATTTCAATCGGGAGCAAAACTAGTAGGCATATAAGACTAAAGAATAGAGTGAATAAACACGCAATTAAATACAAAAGGGTGCTGCCATTTTACTTGACGGCTGGCATGGATCTACCTGTTTGCATAAGCAATGAGTCGGTTCCAGCACTATAAGAGTTAAAGATGTCTAAACTTTGGAAAACAAAATAAAGCCATGTTTCTTTGAAACTGTACAACATAGTTGTATTAAACGTATTTGAGAATTTCAATCGGGAGCAAAACTAGTAGGCATATAAGACTAAAGAATAGAGTGAATAAACACGCAATTAAATACAAAAGGGTGCTGCCATTTTACTTGACGGCTGGCATGGATCTACCTGTTTGCATAAGCAATGAGTCGGTTCCAGCACTATAAGAGTTAAAGATGTCTAAACTTTGGAAAACAAAATAAAGCCATGTTTCTTTGAAACTGTACAACATAGTTGTATTAAACGTATTTGAGAATTTCAATCGGGAGCAAAACTAGTAGGCATATAAGACTAAAGAATATAGTGAATAAATACTTAAATACAAAAGGGTTGCGAAGGTCTTGAGACTGCACAAACTGAAATTTACTGATGCTTTCTGAATTGTTAGTATGTTCATATAGATATACAGTACAGAAAAGTGTGTTCATACAAATATACAGTACAGAATAGTATGTACATACAAAAGAGGAGGTCTGAATCATGAGTAGATACAACAATTTAGGGGTATGGTGAGAACGTGAGTACATACATTCTTTTATTCTTTGTCAACCATGAGCTGTATATGATATACTTCAGTTGAAATAAAATGTTCTTCTACAAAAGTGTAGCACGGAATAGTGTGTACATAGAATACATACCACGGAATAGTGTGTACATAGAGTACATACCATGGAATAGTGTGTACATAGAAAACATACCACGGAATAGTGTGTACATAGAATACATACCACGGAATAGTGTGTACATAGAGTACATACCAAGGAATAGTGTGTACATAGAATACATACCACAGAATAGTGTGTACATAGAATACATACCACGGAATAGTGTGTACATAGAATACATACCATGGAATAGTGTGTACATCGAATACATACCACGGAATAGTGTGTACATAGAATACATACCACGGAATAGTGTGTACATAGAATACATACCACAGAATAGTGTGTACATAGAATACATAACACGGAATAGTGTGTACATAGAATACATACCAAGGAATAGTGTGTACATAGAATACATACCACGGAATAGTGTGTACATAGAGTACATACCACGGAATAATGTGTACTTAGAATACATACCACAGAATAGTGTGTACATATAGATATACATACCACGGAATAGTGTGTACATAGAATACATACCACGGAATAGTGTGTACATCGAATACATACCACGGAATAGTGTGTACATAGAATACACACCACGGAATAGTGTGTACATAGAATACATACCACAGAATAGTGTGTACATAGAATACATAACACGGAATAGTGTGTACATAGAATACATACCAAGGAATAGTGTGTACATAGAATACATACCACGGAATAGTGTGTACATAGAGTACATACCACGGAATAATGTGTACTTAGAATACATACCACAGAATAGTGTGTACATAGAATACATACCATGGAATAGTGTGTACATAGAATACATACCACGGAATCATGTGTACATAGAGTACAAACTACGGAATAGTGTGTACATAGAATTCATACCATGGAATAGTGTGTACATATAGATATACATACCATGGAATAGTGTGTGCATAGAATACACACCACGGAATAGTAAGTACATAGAATACATACCACGGAATAGTGTGTGCATAGAATACATACCACGGAATAGTGTGTACATAGAATACATACCACGGGATAGTGTGTACATAGAATACATACCACGGAATAGTGTGTACATCAAATTCATACCACGGAATAGTGTGTACATAGAAAACATACCACGGAATAGTGTGTACATAGAATACATACCACTGAATAGTGTGTACATAGAGTACATACCACGGAATAGTGTGCACATAGAATACATACCACAGAATAGTGTGTACATAGAATACATACCACGGAATAGTGTGTACATAGAATACATACCACGGAATAGTGTGTACATCGAATACATACCACGGAATAGTGTGTACATAGAATACATACCACAGAATAGTGTGTACATAGAATACATACCACAGAATAGTGTGTACATAGAGTACATACCACGGAATAGTGTGTACATAGAATACATACCACGGAATAGTGTGTGCATAGAATACATACCACAGAATAGTGTGTACATAGAATACATAACACGGAATAGTGTGTACATAGAATACATACCAAGGAATAGTGTGTACATAGAATACATACCACGGAATAGTGTGTACATAGAGTACATACCACGGAATAATGTGTACTTAGAATACATACCACAGAATAGTGTGTACATAGAATACATACCACGGAATAGTGTGTACATAGAATACATACCACGGAATCATGTGTACATAGAGTACAAACCACGGAATAGTGTGTACATAGAATACATACCACAGAATAGTGTGTACATAGAATACATACCACGGAATAGTGTGTGCATAGAATACATACCACGGAATAGTGTGTACATAGAATACATACCACGGAATAGTGTGTGCATAGAATACATACCACGGAATAGTGTGTACATAGAATACATACCACAGAATAGTGTGTACATAGAATACATAACACGGAATAGTGTGTACATAGAATACATACCAAGGAATAGTGTGTACATAGAATACATACCACGGAATAGTGTGTACATAGAGTACATACCACGGAATAATGTGTACTTAGAATACATACCACAGAATAGTGTGTACATATAGATATACATACCACGGAATAGTGTGTACATAGAATACATACCACGGAATAGTGTGTACATCGAATACATACCACGGAATAGTGTGTACATAGAATACACACCACGGAATAGTGTGTACATAGAATACATACCACAGAATAGTGTGTACATAGAATACATAACACGGAATAGTGTGTACATAGAATACATACCAAGGAATAGTGTGTACATAGAATACATACCACGGAATAGTGTGTACATAGAGTACATACCACGGAATAATGTGTACTTAGAATACATACCACAGAATAGTGTGTACATAGAATACATACCATGGAATAGTGTGTACATAGAATACATACCACGGAATCATGTGTACATAGAGTACAAACTACGGAATAGTGTGTACATAGAATTCATACCATGGAATAGTGTGTACATATAGATATACATACCATGGAATAGTGTGTGCATAGAATACACACCACGGAATAGTAAGTACATAGAATACATACCACGGAATAGTGTGTGCATAGAATACATACCACGGAATAGTGTGTACATAGAATACATACCACGGGATAGTGTGTACATAGAATACATACCACGGAATAGTGTGTACATCAAATTCATACCACGGAATAGTGTGTACATAGAAAACATACCACGGAATAGTGTGTACATAGAATACATACCACTGAATAGTGTGTACATAGAGTACATACCACGGAATAGTGTGCACATAGAATACATACCACAGAATAGTGTGTACATAGAATACATACCACGGAATAGTGTGTACATAGAATACATACCACGGAATAGTGTGTACATCGAATACATACCACGGAATAGTGTGTACATAGAATACATACCACAGAATAGTGTGTACATAGAATACATACCACAGAATAGTGTGTACATAGAGTACATACCACGGAATAGTGTGTACATAGAATACATACCACGGAATAGTGTGTGCATAGAATACATACCACAGAATAGTGTGTACATAGAATACATAACACGGAATAGTGTGTACATAGAATACATACCAAGGAATAGTGTGTACATAGAATACATACCACGGAATAGTGTGTACATAGAGTACATACCACGGAATAATGTGTACTTAGAATACATACCACAGAATAGTGTGTACATAGAATACATACCACGGAATAGTGTGTACATAGAATACATACCACGGAATCATGTGTACATAGAGTACAAACTACGGAATAGTGTGTACATAGAATTCAAACCACGGAATAGTGTGTACATAGAATACATACCATGGAATAGTGTGTGCATAGAATACATACCACGGAATAGTGTGTACATAGAATACATATCACGGAATAGTGTGTACATAGAATACATACCACGGAATAGTGTGTACATAGAATACATACCACGGAATAGTGTGTACATAGAATACATACCACGGAATATTGTGTACATAGAGTACATACCACGGAATAGTGTGTACATAGAGTACATACCACAGAATAGTGTGTACATAGAATACATACCACGGAATAGTGTGTACATAGAATACATACCACGGAATAGTGTGTACATAGAATACATACCACAGAATAGTGTGTACATAGAATACATACCACGGAATAGTGTGTACATAGAATACATACCACGGAATAGTGTGTACATAGAATACATACCACGGACAAGTGTGTACATAGAATACATACCACGGAATAGTGTGTACATAGAATACATACCACGGAATAGTGTGTACATAGAATACATACCACGGAATAGTGTATATAAACAGTACCTTCGCGCATTACTCTGCTCTTTTGATAAGGGAATCATTCCAAAAACATGAAGCGCATTGTGCATCTGTTCAACTGTTATAAGGACCGTCCGTTTTTATATAGATACTCTTGTGTACTTTACATCTGTCCTTTCTTTGGAAAATAAATAAACAACAATTCAAAAAGTAATAAACTAAATACTTTATTATTGTCCAGCAATAATTGTCAATATATAACTAACAGGTATGTCAAAGAAATTAAAGAAATAAAAGATGAACCTATTAGCATATTAGTACAGATACAATAAACGTTAGACACTTACAACATGGATACATGTAACTGTGGGCTGCAAGGACAAAAAGATCGTTACAGGATCTTAGTCATGTAGAAAGCTCCAGCCGCTGAACAAAGACCATATTCTTAGAGGCGTTCCATTGAAAAACACAAGTTTAGTAACAATTAGTAGGGCAAATAAACAAACAGAAAAAACGATACAAAAGCGGATAAAAAGGCTACGATTAAGAAAATGTAGAACAACGATAAAGTCAAAGATGTGCACTTTAACCAAAAAACAAAAATATATTTTAGTAGAAATAAGCATTATTTCTCTTCATGACTTTTTTCATACAAAATCAACTAAAAAGATACAGCAGAAACTTGAAAGTTTTACATAAGAAACGCATGCCTACTTCAAAAACTGTTGTCGAATAATGATGAAACAAGCAGGCGCAAAATCAAGGGGTTGTTTACTGAAATGTTGATTTAAAACATCCATATATTTGAACGTACAAAAACCCTGTCATGTCATAGCAATGGGTTTATGCAATATTCAACCCTTAGAATTCTGATTAATTTTCTAAAAAAAAGATGTATGTGCCGTCTGCTTTCCAAACTCTTTAGTATCTGCTAAATTGTAATGAGGAAAGATACTCAGAGTAGCAAACAGGTTAGATCACAGGTCAGCCGCCAAGTACATTGGTGGCTGGCCTGGATCTTACCTGTTTGCATAAGCATGAAGTTGGTTCCAGCACTATAAGGGTTGGAACCATCTCAAATATATCGGGATATCATATCTATGCAACTGCATAGTGTCACGCACCATGGGATATGATGCTTGCAAAACGTGCCTGAAATGCAAACAATGATCTGAATCTGATTCTCAACCCATGGTGGTATAATCGCTTAACAAAATACAATAAGATGACATCATCATACAATTCGTGTGAGGTTCAGGGTCAAATATGGAAATAGAGCTTGACCTAATACATACTAGTACTAGTTTAGGTTTAGAACCTGACTACCTTGCACACTTTAACCCTTTACCAAACGTAATTTTCGACTATCCCAAACTGAAAGAGCTTGCATACGACTTTTCAAAATTGGAAGAAATTGAAAAAGATTTTCTGATATGGCAGAAAACATTGTGGGAAAAGGAGAAATTGCTCTCAATGAGCAATTTCTCCTTTTTCCATAATGTTTTCCAGAGTCGTCTGCAACACACTGGTCATATTTTGTTATTGTTTGGTATAGGGCTAAACTCATCTGACTCGACACTAAATATTTCCTCAATGCACAGTACTAGACACGCCCCCTTTTCGGTGAATGCAGTTCATAATAAATGTCTTAACAAGTGTAAAATCATCAAAATAAAAGTGTTAAAAGTATTGTTAGCATGTGTTAGTGTGTTACCATCACATTTATTGAAGATTTAAAACAACGCAGACTCTGTGGGTAGATAAAACTAAGCATAAAGCTGTCAGGAAAATTCACACATAGTAATCATTATTACCCGCCTACTGCAGATGTAAACGACTTCGACTGGGATGATATTGACTCCTTTTACAACCCACAGATTGTGTAAAAACAGTTTGCATGTAAACTTTGAAATCACTTTGGCAAAAGAAGATTTGCATCATCAGCAACTTTTCTATTTCAACTAAAATGTCTACATTTGCGAATTTAGGCGCGTTTTCAGTTTACCGCTGTGAACCTGTTATATTCAGCTATGATCGGGGGAAAAACCTTAGTACTCCTACATCTGTTCTCAACAATCTAAGTCTACTGTTTTATTCTGCAGTATTGCTTTTTTATTTTACAGCAGGTTTGTGGTAAAGAAATATAAAAAATTCATTGCAAGACTATAGTAAGTGCTTCATGTTGATGAAGCACTTACTATCAACAACATGAAGCACTTACTATCGTCTTGCACTGATCCCTCAATATAAAGTATTGATATCATCGAGAAGTGAATAAAACTGAATCTAGACACGAATGGGAAATCGTGACCTTAGTCTTCTTGGTGTCTAAATATGAATGGGGTTGAAAGGCCAAAAATGATATTTTCTTTTGTTGAGGGGCATCTGCAGAGAGGCAACCCAAATACTCATTAATATGATAATGACCTTAATAGATTGGCCACACAAAAACGAAGCCACTCCAGTTACTCCATACACATTTACAAACTTTCTTGTACAAAAACAAATGTTTACATTTGGGAAAAATTGCTAAAAGCAAAAGGCCACATGATCTTCTAATTTTCATTTGTAATACAAAAATATAACAAAAATTGTGGAAAAAGAAGAAATAGGTCAAAAATAATATTAATGTCCCAATTCCATAGACAGTCTTACAAACTTCCCTGAACAAAAAGAAAGATGGTATTTGCACACAATTGTTTGAAGCAAAAGACAAAATTCACAGAATAAAATAATTGAGGAAACAGAAAGCAGTATACATGTACTCACTTCCAATTATCATTTCATAAGTATTGTATTGCAGTTGCATAAAAATAGTTGGAAGGGTATTTCATGTGAAAAATATATTCCTGGAGAAATGGGGTTTACTTCCAACTCGACAAATTTCAGTATTTCTATTGTAAATGTTTTGGGTATAGCTAACAGTATTCATTTCAGTACTTTTATTATATTAGTTTGGCATACAGCTTACTGTATAATACTATACTATAATAAAGAATAACAAATGTATGTATTCAATTTTTGTGTGACTGTTCTCAATATATTTAAATAGCTGAATAAATGGGTCCAATATTGTCTAATTCAAATAACTGAACATGTGGAATATTAACAATTCTTTCGTGAAATAAAAAGAACAAAACCAAAGGTACATATAGAACTTGGTCACTCTAGAGTCTGGATAAATCTTGTGGATAACATATCTGGGATGATATTTAAGAGCACCTACTTAAGGTAAATCTTTCAATGACGTTTTACTTATATGCTAAGCTATTTTTCCTAAACATATCAATTCATTTAAAACTATTGTGACAAAAAAAGAGAATTTACTCAGCATGATGTGCAAATTCTCCTTTCGTCGCTTTGATTTCAAATGTGTATCAACTTTTTTTATGAATTTTCATAGATATCCCAAATCTGTTTGATAAATGAATTTTACTGTTCTCTAATGCAAATTACTCCTAAAGATGGATAAAAAAAGTTAATATAGGGGTTCGAGGTGACCGACGGTCAAATCCCATTAGATCTATATGCACTGATAAAGTCTCAATGTTTTGATACAGACAGAATTGATGTTTATTTCATGACACTTTTCAAGTCCGGAGGGTCAATTATCAAAAACACTGACCACTGTCCTTGGAGACAGGAGTCTGGACTGACCAGTCTTTATGCATATAATTCATTCCCCCATAATTGGACTTTTTGACGGGTCCGAAATGAAAAGCAAAAGCAGACGTCAGTAATAAAGTGTGAAAAATAAATATTTGTTATGAGAGATTGGGATGAAACCATTGTAATGAAATAATTTTCTTGTTTTGAGCTACTCAGTCCCCATGTGAAATTTCGAAACTGGTCTGAAATGAAAAGCAGACAACAGAAATAAAGTCGGAAAATCAAAGTTTCTTGTGAGAGATTTGCGATGAAACCATTTTTCTTGTTTTGAACAACTCATTTCATCACCTGAAATATTCTGAAATATTCTGCTGAATTTTGATGAGGAAAGATACTAAGAGTAGCAAACAGGTCATCTAACCTGTTTGTATAAGCATAAAGTCAGTTCCAGCACTTTAAGGGTTAACATTACAAAATGTTCAATCATTAGTTCTAATACTCATTACAACTATATCTACAAGTCTATTACAGTCTGTACATGATTTCTATACTCTTAAAAGAATATGTTGGGACAAAAGTTTGATACAATAATATTCTTAAAACTATTAAAGCAAAGCTTGATGGTAAGGTACATTGAAATAAAACATCCTCTGATAAAAAAGTGTTCAGAACACAAACTTTGACATCTGAAAATAAATGGCCACCAATGAAACTTATTTATGATAGTGAGATAAAATCGGGATAAAAATCAAAAACCAAATTTGGGTCCAATACGATTTCTTAAGGTATAATCATTTGTCTGGGTACCGTTTTACTAAACATTTTATGCTTAAGATTTGCGTAGGTCTAAAACAACAGTTCCTCTTATTTAAATATTGGAATAAGCAATATTGCAAAGTAACACATCATTGGAATCGTCTCTCCGAGACGCTTCCAATGACGTGTCACATAGCAATATTGTACTTTAATTGAAGATACTATCCATGTTTATCAATTATGACTTACGCAAATATTTTCCGTAAGTTGTTTAGTAAAACGGTACCCTGGACTTTAATTGAGAAATATGATGCTAATAACTCAAGAATCATTTTTAAAAATACATGCATTGTATATGAGAGTAGCCATATTAACTAAAAGCAAAGTCAATAGGAAATGTATAAACTCTTTACTCAAAGAGTAGATGGATCTTTTTTTAGATTGGGTTTAATGCCATGTCAACCATTCTTTAGTTATGTTACAGTTTTCTTAGATTCACCAGTACTAGGCTAGGACTCTGAAGCGTCTAGCCAACATGAGGGTCAGTAGTTATACTTAAGTGAGCACTATGTAACATACTAAACTACATAATACTGACCCCAGGATATCACAGGCATCTATGCTTGCCAAAGGACTTTTGCACAAAACCAGAGGTACCAGCAGGGCTCAAACCTAAACCACATGGCTATGCAGAACCCTCCCACAAGGAATGAAAACCTTTCAATGTCCCAAGCAGTGGTCTAGGTATGTGGATATATTGGTTCTTTTTTCTAATATAAATGAAATTAGTCTCATGCATGCATGTTCCAACAACATTGGGTTTAGAAAAGTAATAAAGAAGTTCGTTTCGAAAAATTGATCTCTTATTTGAACCTCTGGTCCCCGGGCCTTTTTTCCATAAAAAAAACCCAAGCAATTTCCAATATTGTACTAAAAAAAAGTTAATATTTTTTGTCGTCTGCTGTTGCTTTTAATTCTGACCATTCACACATTTGAAACTGGCACTTAAATTTTCCCCTTATCCCTACAATCAAAACCACATAAAAGGTTTATCTACTTCTATTTCTAACCCTTTCCCAAACAACAAATTTTGGACTGTCCCAAGTTTAAAGAGTTTTCAGACAACATTTCAAAATGTGTTAAAATTGGAAAATAATCTTCTGATAGGGCAGAAAACATTGTGGAAAAAGGAAAAATTGCTCGTTACGAGCAATTTCTCCTTTTCCCACAATGTTTTTTTAAGTCGTCTACAACAAAGTGGTCAAATGTCGCAATCATTTGGGAAAGGGTTAAAAGTGGGAAATCCAGTAGGCAACAACGTAGGTGTCCATAAACGCAATGATAAGAGTGAGAGCAGGGACATAATCTTTAACTTGATCACCAATTTCAATTACCTGTTTAAAAAGGCATGAATTATCTTAAAGGCCGAAAACCTGACCTGTAGAAATACTAACAATATCAATTAGTCTTAACTGATTTTAATTAGACTTTAATTGAATTAATAAGAAAGTTGGGTCTTTGTCAGGATTTTGACTTTTATGGTGAAATCTAAACAGTGAAATTGGTCAAATAACTTGTAATCATTGTGTCATAAAGAGTTAACACTTTCAAAATATTGCCTCTCAATTTGAAATAGTTTGAAGTTAAAATGTCTTTAGAAGATAAAACTTGGGTAGGAGAGTAATTATTGTTTGAAATGGAAAAATTACTCACTAAACTAATTTCTGCACATTTTCCCGATGGCTTTTGAACTCCTCTTTAGTTAACTAATATAATACCGTTATAGCTTAAAGCTTAAGTCACAATCTACATGCATGGCTATAGTGATAAAATAGATTTCTCAAATCAAACAATTTGCAAATATTTCTGGAAAATTAAGAATTTAAAGACATAAATCTGAAATCTGAGCCAAGTTAACTTAAGTTATATCAATGCTTGGATTTTTTAAGTCTTTTATATGCTTGCAGTTTCTAAATCCTTGTTTCCTTTTGGCAACACAAAAAATATCTTGAGTAAGCATTATTTAAGAAATGAAACACTGGTACATTTTCAATCACCGCCTTTTAAATGGTTTAACCATATACTTTGTAGCAGATTTGAATTTTCTGCATTAAAAAACAACAACAGCAAATCAAAGTTAATAAGCCCCAAATAACAATGTCAAGAGTAAGATCTGATTGTTTTTTCTTCATATTAATCAAGTCTTTAAAAGAAAACCCCAAAAAAGTAAAAATGTTCCCATGAACGTTCTCTCCCTTATCTTATCTAATCACAATCACAGCGCACAAACAACTTCTTGAAACAACTCCAACAAAACGTGTCAACACCGAGGGCCCATTGTTTCATTGCCCGGGTATTGAGACGCGTCAAGCTTTGGCAAACTATAGTATAGCGTGCTACCCAACGAGTAAACCGCTGCCTGATTAGTCAAACGATGACAAGGCAGTGACCTTTGTTCCCGAGGCGAGTGACGATGTTAAAACAGGGAGGTCCTTTCAGGAGTTTACTCTCCAATTCGTGATTTACTGGTCCCCACCCCTTACTTCATCAACACATTGTCCGATTACCAAATAATAATAAGATTTGACCAGTTTGTTGGAGACGATTTTATAAGTTCAATATGTTAAAAAGCATGGAAAATACCACTGTGAGGAAATGAGATTTTGGTTTTCCAAAAGGTTTCTTGAAAAGGTATACTATAAGTGCTTTCAAACAAGGTAACAGTTTATATCAATTATGAAGTGGGAAATGATTTGTATATGTTGAAAACAAGAGAAGAAACCAATTTGACAAAATGAAAATTTGCTAATTAATGGTGTGTTAAGAGTATATAGAAGAGCTTGGCTAAAAACAATGAGGTATTGGACATTCTAAATAAATACATATTTCTCCAAAATATTTCATCTCATCATATCAACAGTACTGCACAAACAGATCAAAAGATAGTTTTTGAAATCTACAAAAATAATGGTCTGAGATTGGTCTTGGTATGATAAAAGCGTTAACAATTTCAACATGCAGACTGTTTTTTTTCTCTTTCAGCAAGAATGTCCTTATCTAATTGACAGTGTTAAAGACCTTTACTGGATCTTCTCAAGTAAAAATAAGAAATTTGGATTGAGACAAATCATTACATCAACATCCTATGGACTTTTTGTCCTGGCCTTTAGTTAAATAGCCTCCATCTAAGGGTTACTGAAGTAGTATAGGGGTCAAAACCGAAGCACGTAACAATGTAATTGAGAGGGTATCAATTCTTCTTTTTCAAACCCCTAAACTTTACGCTTCAATAGAGCTTTTTACAAGTCACCAAATCAGGGGGATTTTCCATCATGGATGTTGGAGTGGAGCTTCATTTAGATATACAGAATAAAGCTCACCCTCAAAGTATTCCCCTTTGAGAGCAATATATATTTTGTTCTTTTAAATGAAGCAGAAAAGATTTCTACAGCACTTTATATGCATAGTGTCCTATTAAATTGAAGAAAATTACATTGATTGTTTCAATAAGATAATGTTAATATAGCATTTGTGAAAGGATCCTTATTTACCATACAGTTATCTCTTACTACATTACTTGCAATCACAAATCATGCAGGTACCCTTGTCAAAAAGACTATCTCACATAAATGTATCATTTATTTTGTGAGTCAAAAACTTGAAAAGGGGGCTAACACACACAATACCACCCGCAGACAACATTTTTTTTACTTGAAGCAGACAAAGTTCTGCTGTTGTGATATGCCGAAAGATTGGAAAAGCATTTTGGCAAAAGGAGAAATTGCTTGTGACAAGCAATTTTTCCTTTTGTCACAATGCTTTTAGAAAGCCGTCGGCTGCAAGACCCAAAAATGAGGCATTAGCGGCAATGTGTTTATGGGGTTGAGAAGCATATCAAGAATCAAATTTTATGTGAATTTACAGATACCTGTGATGTCATTATATCAGTAGAAGACATTTTATTTCAAAAAGACTAAAATCTCAATCCGGGCATCATGGTAAAATAAAATGATCGAATCTCTTTTGTTGGAATGAAGAGACTCAGGAATTCGATTTTACTTTAAAAAAAGATTTGGATAATGTATCAGATGTCATGACTCATAACTCAAGCTTCATTGGGAAAATAAATTGTGACATGTAACAAAAGTCAATGATATAGGGAAGAGCTTTTTTTTCTTTAAATTTAACACACTTGCGTAGACTACATCGATTCGGTTTCCAGTTAGTCATAATACAAACTGCTAATTATAATAGTTTCTAATAAAATGAAGGAAAGGCATGGGGAATTAGATCTATATTAGTAAAATATATTGTTAAAAAAGATATTAAAAATTAAATTAAAAAATAAGCTTAATTGTCATGTTACATCTTACTCTTCATAAATGCTTTAATTACTCAAAAATCTGCCGACAAATCTTTCTGCATCTAAGCAACAAAAAAAAAAAAAATTCATGCATGTTTTTTTTTTTCAAAATATACCTGTAAGCTCATTTCATTTCGGATATCTTATGTAATAAAACTCTAATAAAAATTTGTAACAAATTGAGAATTTACTCAGTTTGAGCAAATTGTTGTTTTGTTACAATGTTCCTCGGCAAGTCCCTTAGCCTTAAGATGTAAATGGTTCATCAGCAGGTCTGGAAGCGCTGGTGTGTCCAATGTCTATGCATGTACTGGTATCCCATCCACTAGACGAAGCTTGCCCAGGGCACCGGCCTTGCGACAGGTAACAGTGATTGCCTGAAACGAGAAGAAAGGGAACCATCTTATTTCTATTTTATCTTTAAAAATTATTTTTCTGTTTGATACTGTTTAACCAATTATCAAACAAAAAACGACATTTAACCACTTTAATGCAGACATCTCTGGAAAACATTGTGGAAAAAGGAGAAAACACTTAACTAATTTGTTGCAGACATCACTGGAAAACAATGTGGAAAAAGGAGAAATTAAACTTAAAGAGCAATTTTTCCTTTTCCCACAATGTTTTCTGCCCTATCGGAAGATTATTTGCCAATTTCATCACATTCTGAAATGTTGTCTGCAAATGTTTTCAATTTGGGACAGTACAAAATTTGCTAGACAACACTTATTCATACTTTTGATTTTGTTGCATGTCAAATTTGACCCTTTTTAATTCTTTGAATAGTGTATACAGTGAATTAACATGTATTCTAATCCAAAGGTATGACATTGCTTTTGAGATCTACCACATATCGATAGTTCAGTGCAATACTATAGTAAGTGCTTCACAAACGTGAAGCACTTACTATAGTCTTGCATTGAACCCTCGATATATACTGTGCATACTTAGATAAAATGATGCTTCTTAAATGAATTATGCTTTTATAAGATACTTTTCATTTTATATTAAACAACAACATTAAAACTTTATTGTTCCAACAACATTTTATTTTGACTTTCAAATTTTCTCTTCTTTGAACAAGAATCTTTAAGTTACATTGCTATTTTGTCTGTATGCTGATAAACACTGCCCTTTTTAGATCTGTAACTTGCATTTTATTGGTGAATACATTTCAGTTCCATGGCATGAACAAAAAGAGTGAAATTAGTATTAGAATATGGAAACTCAAAAAAAAAAAAAAAATCAGTTTCAATGTCAAATGTTGACTTTTTGAATTCATAACTAGCACAGACACTCATTATAAAATAAACTCCCCACAATTAACGAAATAGCCCTGTAATTATCTCCTTTATTCAATGCCTAATAGAACCACAATTTCAAATGAACTTGACTGTGGCGTAAAATCTATTACTGTAACTACTCGCATTTACGGATTGCTTGTGGGTTTCCTTCATGCAAGCAACAGTTAATAATTTACGAATCATGATAAAATCATGACGAATGAAGCTGGTCAATCATCATGAGTGAAATTTCTTTTTGTCACAATGTTTGTCTATATCCTTAGATGACATTTGATTAACAAGGACGCGAAGACAAACACTCTGGAGAGAAGACTTTTCACCCGAGGGAAAGTCTTAACAACATGATTAACCCTTATACTGCTGGAACCGACTTCAAGCTTATGCAAACAGGTTAAATTCAGGCCAGCCGCCAAGTAAACTGGCTTGTGATCTAACCCGTTTGATAGTCAGAGTATCTTTTGTCAACAAAATTGAGCAGATATTGAAGTTTTTGGAAAGGAGACCACACCAAAATATGCATTCTAAGGGTTAAAGAGAAGTTCCTTTATGATGTGTTAAAAGGGGGAACAATTTAATTTCACTTATTTATGAATCATCCCTGCCAAACACACACATTCAACATAAATCACACCTTGATAACCCTTTCCCAAACAATAACGACAATTGACCACTTTGTTGCAGATGACTTTAAAAAACATTGAGGGAAAAGGAGAAATTGCTCTTGACAAACAATTTCTCCTTTTCCCACAATGTTTTCTGGCCTATCAGAAGATTATTTTCCAATTTCATCACATTTTGAAATGTCATCTGCAAACTCTTTCAATTTTGGACAGTCAAGAATTTGTTGTTTGGGAAAGGGCTATGGCCCAGTCACTCTGTCATAATTCTAAAATGCATCCTTCTACATGATTTTTAACATTTACCTCATTCCCTCATTAAATACCAGTTTTGATAGAGGAAGAAAAATAATAATATTTTTTCGGCTCATGCATCAAACAAAGGAATGACAAGAGTTGGAATCCCAAGTCATGAATCCCTCTGCTTTTATATTAGTATTTAATCAAAGCATCAACCAAATTCCCCCATACAGAGGGTTCAGTGCAATACTATAGCAAGTGCTTCATTTATAATAAGTTGTTAACCCATTACCAAACAACAATGACATTTGACCAGTCTGTTGCAGATGACTCTGGAAAACATTGTTGGGAAAGGGGAAATTGCTCATAATGAGCAATTTCTCCTTTTTCCACAATGTTTTCTGCCCTATAAGAAGATGGTTTTTCAATTTCATCACATTTTGAAATGTTGTCGGCATACTCTTTCAATTTGGGACAGGTTAAAATTGGCGTTTGGTAAAGGGTTAAGCAACAGTCTCATCAGAGTGAGGTATTCTGGAGTTATAATGAGGTTGACCATC
This sequence comes from Cerastoderma edule, assembly GCA_947846245.1. Lineage (NCBI taxonomy): Eukaryota > Metazoa > Mollusca > Bivalvia > Cardiida > Cardiidae > Cerastoderma > Cerastoderma edule. The sequence continues at coordinate 13,332,013 of OX401413.1, forward strand.
CAATTGATTAAATTTACCTGCAAGAGATGGGTTTAGGTTAAAGAAATGGTGAAGTTGGTGGGTAATAATGCATCACCAAGAAAACATGGAGGGTTCAGTTCAAACCCTCAATACGAAATATTATTTATGAAATATTGTTCTCAATCACATATCAAAGGTTTGATGCAAGAACTGGCCCTGGCCGATGTATACCCAGAACAATCAAAGTAATCTGACAAAAAAAATGAGTTTCAAAATAGCCAAATATGGGTATTCTACCTTAATGAAAGGGAGCATGTTGAACATGAGCAATATCCCACTTTAAGTATTCTCTCCTACTGACATATTACTATGTTATCATCAGTGCAAAGAGTAGTAGTCATCCCAACCATTATAAGACACTATAATCTAATGACTAACTAATCTCTCCTACCATCTTTGTTATGATTGGTCAAAAGTGATGCAAATTTGCAAATTATTCACAGCTGTGAAGTGTGCAACCACCAATATAAAGTGGGAGACGATGGCTTTTGTTTCAACTCAAGCTTGAGTGACAGCTGATACAATTAAGATGAGGAAAAACGTAACTGTTTCAATATGGCATTTACACATATATTGTATCCTTGTTTAACACTTGAGAGGTGAGAAGTATTTATACATTTCATGAAAGAAACTCCTGTCACGCACAACTCTAAAAAGGACTCTTTCACAGATAGTGATTTTTCACTTTTAGAATGAGTTGTCTTCTACAGATAAAATAACGACAAAGATTTCTATAATTACATAAGACTAGAATATTGACAGCTTCCCAACCCCGTTTGTAACCATACAGAGAAGATAGAGATTGTTTTAGGTTTCAGTGCAAGACTATAGTAAGTGCTTCATTAACATGAAGCACTTACTATAAAATTGCACTGAACCCTTGATTTGTACTGCAGATATTTCAAACTGTTTAAACAGGTTTATATCATAAAACACAAGCTAAACATAGAATAATTCTAACAAAGAATTCAGATACCATTATAACATGGGTCTTCGGAAATGTTTGAATCGAGGGTTCAGTGCAATACTATAGTAAGTGCTGCACGTATGTGAAGCACTTACTATAGTCTTGCATTGAACCCTCAAAATACTCTTGTTACATGACAATAGCATGGTGCCCAAGAAGGACTTGCTTTATTTATTTATAAAGCGGCTTTCTCATAGAAACACTGACAACAACAAGGATGGGAACCAACAGTGCAGTGGTAGAGTGTCTGCCTATTCTACCAAATCTCTTTGAAGGTCCCAGGTTTGATTCAAGTAAGGCGAGGTGACAATTGCTAGGACCAGCCCTCTATCCTGCACAAGTCCTGATTAATTATCCAGGAAGCAGTCATTGGGAGTGTATTAATAAGCTTCAAGCTTCCATCACAAATGATGTAAAACCAATACAATATACATGTACAATACAGTATGTTTTATTTGTATAAAAGGCCTCTGGACCAGCCGCCAAGTAAATTGGCAGCTGGCCTGTGATCTAACCTTTTCGCTACTCTGGGTATCTTTCCTCATCAAAACTAAGCATATATTTAAGGTTTTGGAGAGAAGAAGACACGAAAATTTACCTGAAACCACTGTTCATTAAATGGCTAAGTAAGATTGCCAATTACCTGTAGGAAAAAATTGTGCTTTGTTGATCACTTCATTGGTGTGACATTTCTACCAAGTTTAATTAAAATACTATGAAAATGTGGAAGAAGTTTGTACCATAAACTCTTGCAGACAATCTTTCAGACTCCAATATACAAAAATAGGCTATGATGATAATTCATCTCATAATATGATAAATTGCCAAGGAAAAACAATTTTTGAATTGATTGTACTAATGTTTATTTCTTTTTAAATCAATTGATGTTATAATTTGCTTAGCAAACATGAAAGTTACAAATGAATATGGTTTTGTCCAGGGTTGGATGAAGGATTACTTCGTAATTTGATTACTATTAAAGCCAACTCAACCCTACTTACAGATTTAAAATAAAGATTTTTGATGTTTAAATAAGATAGCTCTATTAATAGTAACAATATGGTGAATTCATTTCCTATCTCTTCAAAATTGTTGATGAGACAAGATCTAGAAAGATTTACTGATCCCCTTTTAATAAATAGATGGTGCTTGACATGCTTTTACTGCATGTGGCTTTAACTTTTCATTAGAATCCTTTACTTTTTATCTATATGGGTTTTACATTACATCAACATTATTTCAGCTTAATTGTGAAGGAAGCTTAAGGATTGTTCAAAGCCACTCTGGATGACTGCTTCCTGAATACTAGACAAGTTTGTGCGCCAATTTGTAGGTTAGTCCCAGTAATTTTCACCTCACCTAACAGGGATTCCAACCCAAGACCCTCGGTACAAGAGGCCGACATTCTACCCCTGCAAAACTGTTCCTATGCCTGGTTCATAATGATGGAGGAAAACCCAAAACTTGACTATCCATAAGAGAATACAGTAATGTCTCGTTAATCCGAACACGCCCGTTCCCAACAAAATTTCCGGATAACCGAATCATCCGGACTAATGAAGCAGACCATGTTCTTATACACATTAAGACATAAATGGTCTGTAAGCATGTGTATACTTATAACCCTTTAGCACACGCCAAATTGTCGACCGTCCCAAATTGAATGAGTTTGCAGACAACATTTCAAAATGTGATGAAATTCAAAAATAATCTTATGATATGGCAGAAAACATTGTGGGAAAAGGAGAAATTGCTCATCACGAGCAATTTCTCCTTTACCCACAATGTTTTCAAGGGTCGTCTGCAACAAACTGGTCAAATAATTCCGTTCCCTTACCATTGCGAGACATCCGGATAATCAGGGTCCAGATAAACGAAGCTTCATTGTATTGCATTGCTTGAGGTATAAGAGCTGGTCAAATCCTCGTAGAACTATAAGCGTTATGTAATCCGGGAGAATACCCCTCCGAAAAACCCAAAAGCTTTTGCCAGGATTCAAACCCACACTGAGAGGGGCCAAATATCTAAAGTTCTGTACTCTTACCACTAGGCCCCAATCAATGCCCATATAATCCTAACTGAACAGCAAGCTAATTATCATAGAACTTCGAATGAAGAACAACAAATACCTAGGATCTTTTGGCAATTGAAATTAAATAAAAATAGAAAGATATCTCTAAAGTTAGTCAGGCGTGGGAATCACATGACCAATGTTTACGATCTTATGTCCAAACAAGATGGCCAAACAGAGAGGTACTTTTGCTTTTTTCGCTTACTTTTGCCAATGGTAGTCGCCTTGTGTACCCCACATGAGTTGACCAACAACTTTCCAGTTCATTCTTTATAATGGCACTGCGGCCCGGCAGAGAATTTGCGGACTGACTAGTTTTGACATGCATGCCTGACGACTGTGATTTCTCAGCCGAGTGTTAGATGTAAAGCTGTTTTAACCCTTTCCCAAACAATAACGACATTTGACCACTTTGTTGCAGACGACATAAGAAAACATTGTGGGAAAAGGAGAAATTGCTCGTAACGAGCAATTTTTCCTTTTCCCACAATGTTTTCTGCCCTATCAGAAGATTATTTTCCAATTTCATCACATTTTAAAATGTTGTCCGCAAACTCTTTCAATTTGGGAAAGTCAAAAATTTATTGTTTGGGAAAGGGATAAAGCATGGCATTTCTTTGTTGAACGAAAGGTTAATCAATGTATGAAGCTGTAGTAAAAAGTGAGATGAATTAACATTTGATTTCCCATAAATTTCCTCGAAACTGACATTTCAGATCTGTATATATAAGTCATTTTCTGGGACACTTATATTTCCCCACAATCAGAATAGGAAGTGTCGTTGCACTTTTATTATAATGAATCAATTATCACGATTAATGTAACTTAGTCATCATAAGTGCACTGTGTCATGATGTAATAACACCAACTAATCAAGCACGTTGTTAATCATACTGTTGTTGTTTGTAGTGTTTACTAAATATCTATTAGCAATGAGAAGAACAATATTGGTACTCTATTTTGGGAACACAATGCCTAAGGGCATGTTCGTTCCCCCATACTTTCTAATTTAACCCTTTCAATGCTGGAACCGACTTCATGCTTATGCAAACAGGTTAGATCCAGGCCTGCTGCCAATTAAATTGGCGGCTGGCCTGTGATATAACCTGCTTGCCACTCTGAGTATCTTTCCTCATCAAAATTAAGCAGACTTTTAAGGTTTTCGAAAGCAGACGACACAATAATTTATTTTTTGGAAACCACCCAGCATTCTAAGGGTTAACCCGTTTTGTGATTGGTCAAGATAAGATTCAACAGCAGACAACAAATTTCAAAGTACATGAAATGTATGAATATAACATTTTCAATGAAGTATTAGGCAAAATCCATAGTGACCAGTGTTCTCAATAAGGATGGGTTGAACAGGCCAAAATCAAAATATGAACAGGCCACTTTGAGGGGGGTTGGGAAGGGGGAGGGGTTCCATGGGGGTTCTTAACATTTCTGAGATGAACTTGAAAGATATTCTTCTGAAATGAGTGTGTTATCTATCCAAATAGCAGGTTGCTCATGAAAAGAATAATTTTGTTCTTTTCCAATTCTATTAATTACTATCAGGCATGTAGGAGGCAAAGTGTGGTCCCATCCTCTTTTTTAATGGGGATGAGGTTGGTCTTTGGCATGCTTTGCCACAAAAAAAAAGAGGTGCTTAGATAGTCTCTGGTGCAATAAGATCAAAATAGGTGATAAACTTACATACTATGTCAAATATGATTGAAATAACCATAAATGTTCAATCCAGAGGAATTGTGTTTATTGGCAAAATCACAGAAACAGAATCCCCACCCCCACTCCTGTTGTTACAAGCATGACAATTTCAATTTGTTGTCAATTGTTGTCAACCAATTCCGACAGCATGGGACAGCTTAAAGTACACCTCATGAGATAAAGGGTTAATTCAAGTCAACTCCAATTCAAGGCCGAGCGAAGTGGGAGTTTGCTCATTCAGTACTTTACGAGATGACGTCAAAATGAAGTAGCTACAAGTGGACAGGTCCCCCCATATCTACATTGAAGCTGAGATGACCTCAAAAGTTCATTGTAGTCCTGCATCTAAATCCTTGATCATTGTTGAGGGTTCAATGCAAGACTACAGTAAGTGCTTCACAAATGTGAAGCACTTATTGTAGTCTTGCTCTGAACCCTTGTTATGTCGTGAACTAGACCAGATTTCTGGTCTCGAAGGATATTGCTATATTGACTAGCTAGTCCAGATTTCCGGTCTCGAAGGCTATTGCTATATTGACTAGCTAGTCCAGATTTCTGGTCTCGAAGGCTATTGCTACATTGACTGAAGCGTTCGAGAAATAACGAAGCACGATTAATGTCCAATTGTTGAAAAAAGCTTTGTTTACAGGTCATAATTGAGACATCATGATCAAGCCTCTTTAAATACCTTTCTGTTTGTTTTTTTATTTTTTTTCATTTTTTCTTTATATGGGTTTTACATCATATCAACATTATTTCAGTTATGTAGCCATACCTGACTCTTAATGATGGAGGAAGACCCCATATTCAACTGCCCACAAGGGCTAGTCAAGGTGGGTAAAACCATAGACATTCCGTAAGTCAGTCAGGAGACTGCCTTTCATGGAAATTCATATCCCTCTCAGGATTTGAGCCCACGTGGAGAGGGGCCATGTGATTTCAAGTTCTGTACTCTAACCACTAGGCCAAGTAGGCCCCTCCTTTCTGTTTCAAGTAATTCTCAAATGCAATTTTTTTTTCTTTTTTTTTCTTTTTTGAATATTATTTTTCAAACAATTCTCTAACAGAACCTTTAGATGGTCTTCATAAAGTATGAGACAAAAGCATGATATCATACTTTGGGGTAGGAAACCATTTATACAAAAGGAGCGAAAGTTTCTTTGGTTTCTGTTGTTTCTTAACCCTTATAGTGGTGGAACCAACTTCATGCTTATGCAAATAGGTTAGATCCAGGTCAGCTGCCAAGTTAATTGGTGGCTGGCCTGTGATCTAACCTGTTTGCTACTCAGAGTGTCTTTCCTCATCAAAATTTAGCAGATATTTAAGGTTCTGGAAAGCAGACAACACAAAAATCTGTCCTAAGAAAATTACTCAGCATTCTGATGGTTATAACTAGTCATTATAGTTGTTAAAAGATATTTGTTGAAAGCTACATACATCTTATTGATTAAAAAAGGAATGATAGCTTATCTTAACAACAAGAAGTTATTGTGTTTTGTAAATGTCAGCAGCAAAGACTGTATAGGAAGTTAGATTTTAGTGTTGTGACAGCACTATAAGGGTAAATTACTCCTTATAAGCAAGGTACAGTAGTCACATGATCAATGACAAACAAACATACATGTGTGATATCACTTAGTGTGAGGTCATGTTCTCTTCTTGTCACAATTTAAGCATTTCCCCAAAACTACCCGCCTATAAATGAATATTCATAACGGTTTAACCAATGAGATTATGTACATACAAACCTCTGACAAACAATGCTCTTGGACATTGTTTTAAATAACTTTTACAATATTATGAAACAGCTTCCATAAAACATTGCATGTTGGGTTTTGTTGGTCAATTGTTTCTTAAAAAATAAGGTAATCTAATTAAGGTTATTTTTCAAACTTAATATTTGTTGTCTGCTGTTGCTCACAATGTGCTTCTAATTTGGTGAAAAAGTGACAAAATCCTTGTATGGTGGAATGGGCTCACTGATCATACACTAGCAACTGTAATGTTTAACTAAACAAAAGACAAAATCCTCGACAATGCTCGCTTCAACAGCCTTTTTTATCTCGCCTGATCACTCTGTTAACTTGTTATTGTTATTATTTACCGTTTTGTTAAAACCCTCAGGGTAATCTGTTGATTGCATGATATTTTGTCCACCCAGAAGCCGTTAAACCCTTAGCTTGTAACAGGCCATCTATTCCACATTGTGAAAAAGAATATGGTTTATTAAAATTGTTGAGAACATGAGACTCTGCTCATTGAGAAAATTATGAAAAAAGCAAACAGAAGTGAATGGTGATAGTTTAAGATTTAACCCTTACAGTGCTGGATCCGATTTCATGCTTATGCAAACAGGTTAGAACAAGGCCATCCACCAAGTAAATTTGAGACTGGCCTGTGATCTAACCTGTTTGTTACTCTGAATCTCTTTCCTCATCAGAACTAAGCAGATATTTAAGGTTTTAGAAAGCAGATGACACAAAAATCTATTTTTTAGAAATATACCCAACATTCTATGGGTTAAGATTTCAGATGTTTCTCTTTCTTTGTCAGCATATTTGTAATAAAAGCATCTGCTTCAATTTGTTTTAATCACGCTTTTGGAGGAAACATGTCATTCTTTCTTGTGGAAGGTCCAGTGACATCTTTTTTATGCCGACAAAGGTTTCAAAAAGTGAACAAGGGATTGAAACACATATTAACACACACATGGATTGAGAAAAAAAAAAATGACAGTTAAATGATGGAATAGTTCTTTTTGATGCAAAGTTGTTGTTTTTTATTCTGTCTTTCTTTGCTTTTGCTTTTAGATCTTTACCTTTTCAAATATGAAAAAAACTTCCATTTTTTGACAGGAAATATCTTTTTGATTCATGTATATGTGATTCAACAAAAAAGAACATCTAAAGAAAACAGAAGAAAAGAGGAACTTTTCTATCCCAAGAAACTAATTTCTTTTGACAAAATGCTTTAGTCACTGTCCTATTATAATACAAGATTGGAAAAACAACCAGCAGCCGTTGATGAAGATTAGCCCCTGATGAGACTGTGACACAGCAGATCCTGGGACAAGGGTTTCAGGTAGTTTGTGGCATACCCAATAATGGAGCTCCTCAACAATCCTAACCTTTGTTTTAGATGTAAGACGATATTAATTACTGTTCCGAGAGGCTAACGAAGGAATGCACAGCTCCTTTAACAGGGCCCATTTCGACGTATTGGTTTTTAAACTTGATATTCGTCTAGATCCTCATCAGGAGATGGTTTAGCGACTTCCAAATGATATTCGATATCGTGGCATTTGTAATGACAATCTCAAATACTCATCTGTGAACACAAATATCCCTAATGAAGACACAGCTATCAGACTTATCATCTTTATCATTATATATGGTTATACCAGTGTTTAAAACTCTGCAGATTATTTGATGAGATTACAAAATCAGCCATGGCAGCAACAATGTGTTTAAATGTTTTGAGACAAGTGATACTCTGTGGATTCAATGCAAGGCCTTAGTAAATAAGCCACAAATGTGAAACACTTCTCATAGTCTTGCAAATAAACGTTGAAAAGTCTTCACCTAGTATGTTGTATGATATTTAATCAACCCATTACCAGACAATAACGACATTTTACCACTTTGTTGCAGACAACTCTGGAAAACATTGTGGGTAAGGAAAAATGCTTTGTAACAAGCAATTCCTCCTTTTCCCACAATGTTCTCAACTCTATCAGAAGATAATTACAATTTCATCAAATTTTGAAATGTTGTCTGCGAATTCAGTAAAAAACTTGATTTCATAAAGGGTTTAAACAAAGTCCAAATAGACAGAAAAATTGATGGCATGTTTTTTTCTTTTTTTTTTTTTTTAAAAATGAGACAAAAACCAAAGCCATCATTTTAAACAATTGGACAGTGAGATGAGTTGTTTGTTAAAAATCTCCTTTTATTTCACAAGTAATCCAAGTCTTGGTTTTATTGATATGGATAGCATAAGCCGAGTCAATTAGTCTAAGTATTTACAATTCATATGCCATAGATCCCAAAAGCAACATCACAATTTTAAATTAAAATACATGTTATATTACTGTTTACACACTTTAAAGAATTAGAGGGGGCCTTCGTGGCCTAGTGGTTAGAGTACAGAACTTGAAATCACAAGGCCCCTCTCCGCGTGGGTTCAAATCCTGAAAGGGATATGGACTTTCATGAGAGGCAGTCTCCCGACTGACTTACGGAATGCCGATGGTTCTACCAGCCTTGACTAGCCCTTATGGGCAGTCGAGTATGGGGTCTTCCTCCATCATTAAGAGTAGGGCATCGCTACATAACTGAAATAATGTTGATGTGATGTAAAACCCTTATAAAAAAAAAAATAAAAAAAAAAATAAAAACTGTCTAATTTTACTTATAATGAATAGTCTTCAGTGTGTGACATACATGTTCAGTGAAGCCTCGTTTATCCGTACCCCGATTATCCAGATGTCTCGCAATCCGAACAAAATTGTAAGGGAACGGAATTATTCGACCAGTTTGTTGCAGACAAATTTTGAAAACATTGTGGGTAAAGGAGAAATTCAATTTGGGACGGTCGACAATTTTGCGTTTGCTAAAGAGTTATAAGTATACTCGTGCATACAGGCCGTTTATGACTTAAAGTGTATAAGAACATGCTCTCCTTCATCAGTCCGGATGATTCGGTAATCTGGACATTTTGTTGGGCACGGACGTGTTCGGATTAACGAGACATCACTGTATACAGCTGTTGTGCAGTTTTAAAGAAATTAATCATCAACTTCCGAATTTCCTAACATCTGTTAACAAGCACCTTTAAAGTGCAAAAGCAGCCTGTTAGACCTTTTGAAACCACTGTAACAATAGGACAAATAGCTCTCTAGGATAAATTTAGTTTTTAGTCGTAAAGATTTCAGCCTGGTTACAAAAAGGAAAAGTATACTATCCAAATGCATTTATTTTAGTACTAAAATTATACTTGTCTTGAACACAGATAACATTAACACCACCCCCAGGGTACTGTCCTATATCACCTATTTTTCCTACTGGTACCTGTGGTCTTGAACAGGCCAAATTCAAATGAGATGAAATATTTTATGCTTTTAAAATAAAATGCTAGCTCGGTCATTTTTCAAAATGAGAGATGCAAGTAAATTGGCAGCTGGCCTGTGAGCTAACCTGTTTGTTTCTCTGAGTATCTTTCTTCATAAAAATTAATGCAGATATTTAAGGTTTTGAAAAGCAGAGGACACAAAAATCTAGTTTTAGAAAATTACCCAGCATTCTTAGGGTTAATTTAATCATCTATCAACCCTTCATCAAATGATCATAATATTTTAAGCCTCTTCTGCTGCTGGAAAAAACGTTTTGAAATTATTGTAGAAAAATGAAAAATGACTCATATGATCAATTTTCACATTTCTATCAATAACCTCTATCCAAACACCAAAATGCAAAAAAAAATCTTGAAATAACTTTGTAAATATTCTTTCATCATTGGTGACTGTTGTCAGTTTCAACATTTGGTAAATAGTTAGTTGTCAGCTTCAAATATTCAAAGTCATTCAAACTCATTTAGGGGTAATGAACAGTTGATTACAGACCACCCGAGGTGAAATTTGGTTTTTACATTATATACTTTATCTGATGGAGACAGCCGCCTGCATCAGATTCCTTTTTAAAACATTGCAACAAAAGCCGAAAACCAGTTATTTACCTTTTAAAGTAATTATGTCGAACATATTCACTCCTTGTTAAAGCACCAGAGGGTTTTTCTTGCCCAAGCAGAGAGTGCTGATTATTGCATTTGAACAAAGTCAATTCAAATAGGGCATTTTGTCGAAATACTAACTTGCCATCACCTCATTCTTTCAACTTGGACAGGTGTTAAATAATGCAGGTTATTAGAGGTAAATGTGTCTTGGGGACACATTATTGATAGGTATTATCAGAAAATGTGTTTTGGACACACATTACTGCAGTGTATTATGGGTAAATGTGTCTTGGACACACATTACTACAGAGTTATGAGTAAATGTGTATTGGACAAATAGTACTGCAAATTTTTATTTGTAAATGTGTATAACACACACATTACTGCAGGGTATTATGGGTAAATGTGTATCAGACACACATTACTGCAGGGTTTTATTGGTAAATGTGTCTTGGGCACACATTACTGCAGGGTATTATGGGTAAATGTGTATCAGACACACATTACTGCAGGGTATTATGGGTAAATGTGTATTAAACACACATAACTGCAGGGTATTATGGGTAAATGTGTATCAGGCACACATTACTGCAGGGTTTTATTGGTAAATGTGTCTTGGGCACACATTACTGCAGGGTATTATGGGTAAATGTGTATCAGACACACATTACTGCAGGGTATTATGGGTAAATGTGTATTAAACACACATAACTGCAGGGTATTATGGGTAAATGTGTATCAGACACACATTACTGCAGGGTTTTATTGGTAAATGTGTCTTGGGCACACATTACTGCAGGGTATTATGGGTAAATGTGTATCAGACACACATTATTGCAGGGTATTATGGGTAAATGTGTATCAGACACACATTACTGCAGGGTTTTATTGGTAAATGTGTCTTGGGCACACATTACTGCAGGGCATTATGGGTAAATGTGTATCAGGCACACATATCTGCAGGGTATTATGGGTAAATGTGTATTAAACACACATAACTGCAGGATATAATGGGTAAATGTGTATCAGGCACACATTACTGCAGTGTATTATGGGTAAATGTGTCTTGGACACACATTACTACAGAGTTATGAGTAAATGTGTATTGGACAAATAGTACTGCAAGGTTTTATTTGTAAATGTGTATAACACACACATTTCAGCAGGTATTATGGGTAAATGTGTATCAGGCACACATTACTGCAGGGTATTATGGGTAAATGTGTATCAGACACACATTACTGCAGGGTATTATGGGTAAATGTGTATTAAACACACATAACTGCAGGGTATTATGGGTAAATGTGTATCAGACACACATTACTGCAGGGTTTTATTGGTAAATGTGTCTTAGGCACACATTACTGCAGGGTATTATGGGTAAATGTGTATCAGACACACATTACTGCAGGGTATTATGGGTAAATGTGTATCAGACACACATTACTGCAGGGTTTTATTGGTAAATGTGTCTTGGGCACACATTACTGCAGGGCATTGTGGGTAAATGTGTATCAGGCACACATATCTGCAGGGTATTATGGGTAAATGTGTATTAAACACACATAACTGCAGGATATAAAGGGTAAATGTGAATCAGGCACACATTACTGCAGGGTATTATGGGTAAATGTGTATCAGGCACACATATCTGCAGGGTATTGTGGGTCAATGTGTATCAGGCACACATTACTGCAGGGTATTATGGGTAAATGTGTATCAGGCACACATTACTGCAGGGTATTATGGGTAAATGTGTATCAGGCACACATTACTGCAGGGTATTATGGGTAAATGTGTATCAGGCACTGATAACTGCAGGGTATTATGGGTAAATGTGTATCAGGCACACATAACTGCAGGGTATTATGGGTAAATGTGTATCAGGCACACATTACTGCAGGGTATTATGGGTAAATGTGTATCAGGCACACATAACTGCAGGGTATTATGGGTAAATGTGTATCAGGCACTGATAACTGCAGGGTATTATGGGTAAATGTGTATCAGGCACACATAACTGCAGGGTATTATGGGTAAATGTGTATCAGGCACACATAACTGCAGGGTATTATGGATAAATGTGTATCAGGCACACATAACTGCAGGGTATTATTGGTAAATGTGTATAAGGCACACGTAACTGCAGGGTATTATTGGTAAATGTGTATCGGACACACATTTCTGCAGGGTATTATGGGTAAATGTGTATAAGGCACACATAACTGTAGGGTTTTATTGGTAGATGTGTATCAGGCACACATAACTGCAGGGTATTACAGGTAAATGTGTATTGGACACACATTACTGCAGGGTATTATGGGCAAATGTGTATTAGGCACACACAACTGCAGGCTATTATGGGTAAATGTGTCTTCGGCACACATTACTGCAGGGTATTAAAGGTAAATGTGTATCAGGCACACATAACTGCAGGGTATTATGGGTAAATGTGTATCAGGCACACATTACTGCACGGTATTATTGGTAAATGTGTATCGGACACACATTTCTGCAGGGTATTATGGGTAAATGTGTATCAGGCACACATTACTGCAGGGTATTAAAGGTAAATGTGTATCAGGCACACATAACTGCAGGATATTATGGGTAAATGTGTATCAGGCACACATTACTGCACGGTTTTATTGGTAAATGTGTATCGGACACACATTACTGCAGGGTATTATTGGTAAATGTGTATCGGGCACACATAACTGCAGGGTAGTATTGGAAAATTTTTATTGGATGCATCTAACAGCATTTATCTTTTTTAGAAAGTATTTTGAAAATTGACAGACAAAGCCTTTTTCAAATGATATTCATGAGAAGCATTTCATTGAGCTGATCCTGATGCACACCAACAATTTAGGGTTTAGCCAAGTTAACCTCTGATAATTCAACAATGATTGGCTGCTTTCGATTTATTTCAATATTGACAGTTTTTTTAATAAAATTCCTCATGAAAATCTTGTTACTTTTACTAATTGAAATTGTTATAGATGATTGCATTAATTTAGTAAGAAAAAACAAAATATGTCCTGTTCTATTTTGGGACGAATAGGTGTGACAAAATTATATATTCCTCCTTATGAACAATTTCTCCTTTTCTTTAAAAGCTTTAAAGCTTATAAAGCTTATAAGAAAATCTCATTTTCCAAAAAAATAAATCAAAAAGTTGTTAGCACCATTTTTTAAATCTAGTGATAACTTGATAAACATAAAGTATCAGTACTTCAACTATACTCATTCGACTACTGGCAGCCAAGACAGCTGAGACATAAATACAACATTGTGTAAAAACTGGAAATCTATTTCAATGTTCTTTATACCCATAAGTATCAAAACAATCTGTGAATTCATTCAAAATTATCCTCTATACATTGTTTCAGGATCCCAAAGATCTGTATGGAATGATAATCAAGAGTTACTTGCTTAAATTGGATTGCATCAAAAATGTATCAAGACTCTTTGCATTTGTCTCCCGTTAAAAGCAACATTGCAACAAAGGTAGTTTTAGCATGCCATTATCCTATTCTTATTAACATTTCCTAAAGGATAACAATATTGAAGGTATTATTCTCTCTTTTCTCATTTGATATCAATAAGCTTTGAAAACTCAGACAAAATGGCTGTAGTGAATGGCTATGGTGAAAAGGGTAAAAAATGGGGAGAAAAAAGGTCCATCAAAGTTCATATAGGTTTGAATAAACAGTTGCTATCAAACACTTGACTTTTGATAATTGTATGAGAAATCATATTTTGAGGGAGGGTCCATTTAAGTAACTGCACTTTGACAAAAGTGGATCTTTAAATATCAACCAATAAAAAACATTTATTATGTAAGGATGATTCACACTTGCTCAGGATAGGCTCCTTCAAAACAATACCTCATTAATTATTCAAAAAATAAAATAAATTGGAAAAATATGATTTATTTCTTAAATAAAGCATCCTTCTGTTATTTTTTTCTGCGCTTTTCTTTCAATATTGTGTGAACATAATTTTGTAGACAAATAAACCAACACTTTGATGAAATTTGATGACATATTTAAGACTTTAAACAAACATTTGTTCAGTTTTTAGGCCTGCCATCCTCAAATTTTCCCTGTTGATCTCACCAAAACTATACCCACGCTCCCTCTGACGTATTTCAGTTGAAGTTGGAGGAAATATGAACAATTAAGATAAGAAAGTCCCATCAAAAACAAGAAATTGTATCTATTTTCCACTTAAATCATCGTCAAAAAGGGCTTGTGCTTCGACCAAAATATCTAAAAAAAAATCTACCAACAAGAATTCTGCCTTTGTATGTTTCAACTTGATAAGTTTATCTGATTCAAACACTTGTACATTTTCAATTAACACTGAATCTGGTGATGTAAGCAGCGAAACAAAAGCAGCTCTGTGTCAAATGAATAGCTGCCCAGCCAGATTTGAGGGTTATTGAATGTGGATCAAGGAGCTGAAGTTTGCAACTAACATGCACAGATAGGGATGTTTCAACATGGTGACCTAGAAAATGAAACATTTTCTCCACTCCACAAGCATTATGTTGCACAAATCTAATGGAAAAAAGGGGAAAAGGACCCTTCCATTCAGTGAGAATGCAATTGGAGAGAAGGCCAAAACTGCCACACAAAAAGAAATTAAGTTAGCATGTAGCTTATATTTATGCACAGTTGACAAATTTGCTGCAGAAAACTTGAAGACAATTTCACATTTAAAGATGTAGAAATTATTCAGAATTCTTTGCACAATATTTTGGTGTTGGAAGGCTAAGAACGTTTGGAACCAATGTGAGAAGAAGAGAGTTTGATTGCCAATTGCATTATCTAATAAAAGAAATCGGATTAAGAAAGTATTGCAAGCAAGAATATGATAACACAGCTATCATTATGAACAGTTTGATCAAAAGTATAATCTCTAAAGTATTCAAGGAACATGAAATAAAACAATATTTCTCCTTTTAAAACAAAATGTTATGAGCAAAGGTCTTCAGAAAAGATATCATTTAGTGTTATCATAAGAGATAGACTTGGAAAATCTCTTCACATTCAGTAAATTAAGATACAAACCTAACATACCCAAGATGAAAACCACTATTCAATCAAAAAGAGTTGGATGAAAAGAATTCACAGAAGAAAAATGTGCTCAAGCTTGTCTTTTGGAAAAAGCCAGCCCCCCCAAAAAATACTAGAAAAAAAGTTAACCCTTATATTGATAGAACAAAATTCATGCCTATGCAAACAGGTAAGACCACAGGCCAGCCGCCAAGAAAATTGACAGCTGGACTGTTATCTAACCTGTTTATACCTCTGAGTATCTTTCCTCAACAAAGTCAAAAAGGTATTAAAGGTTTTGATAAGCAGATGACATAAAACTATTTTTAGAACATTACCCAGAATTCTAAGGTCTAATACAAACATAAATCTTTTTTTCAGTGTAAAGTACTGACATCCAATCCATAAGACATCTACATTGAAGAAGAGAAGCAAATCAATCACTTTCTATTGCAAATGTTAAGTTCTTGCTGAAAAACTGTGTGCAAAACACTTTTCAAGGTTACAGCACATTGGAATCACAGCAACATCCATATCCTGGTGAGAAATCAAAATACTTGAAAGAGAAAGAGTTTTTTAACCATAATATATAGTGCTGGAAACAACTTCATACTTATGCAAACAGGTTAGATCCAGGCCAGCCGCCAAGTAAATTGTATTTTTCCTCATCAAAATTAAGCAGATACTTAAGGTTTTGGAAAGCAGATGACACAAACATTAGCATGCATTTTAAGAGTCTATTTCAGATGAGACGAAGTGAGTAATCTATTCAATAAATTTAGTTCAAATATCATTTGATTTTGACCATGAATGACTTGCTAAAGTCTTGCATTAAACACTCCACAAATTGCTCTGACTTAAAACCAGCCTTTTTGACAGACTTAATTTTTCCTTATTATGCTTGTTTTGATTTTTTCACTGGCTTCATTTCTTTCTCAGACACACTTAAAGGCATCTGCTTAAACTTACCTAATTATATTTACATTGATTGTGAAATAAGTTCTTATAACTATGATAAATCATTGATTTTGCTTCCTGGATACATAACTAATACTCTCGGCAAATGTAGACTTATGAAAGGCCTCACGGCAGATTCTGCTACTCAATGGATTCAAACACAGGACCCATATGTCTCATACTAGCACCCTATCTTCAATCTCCTGGTTAGCTGATCAAAGATGCATGTGTGTCATGTCACTTTTCAAATATGAAACAGGATCTATATTCATATTTGTCTAAAACTATACAAGTAGAACTTGTTATAAAAGAAGAAAAAATGGAAAAGGAAAATCGAAATTGCGCAATTTGTCCTTTCTCTAAAATCTAATAAGTTATCAGCAGTAGACAAGTAAAACTAGGAGGAAAGTTTTTTCATAAATTTTGAGATAATGGAAAACTATTAGGGTGTGGGACATTGCCCTTTACCAAGAATACTTTACAGAGAGAGGTTGTCTGCTCTTAAATTTACTTGCTAGGTTTATAAATTGCATCAACAGAATTTGAATAAATAGTAAAGATATAGACGTAACATTTAGAAGTTTTTTGAGATAGGCCCAGGTACTTATTCAAAGTCGTATTTGCAATGGGCCGAGCTATTGAAAAATAAAAAAAAAAATAGTAAAAACAAAGAGGTTATTTCAAAAAGATTATATAAATAACTTGAATTCATTGGAAACTGCTAAATTTTATAAACTGAATGATATTAATATAAACCAAAATTGGTTTGAAATGAATTTAATTTTTGTAAATAAATATCTCTTTCATAGCTGGCCTGTGATCTAACCTGGCTTCTCTGAGTATCTTTCTTCATCCAAATTAAGCAGATATTGAAGGTTTTGAAAGGCAGGCAACACAAAAATCTATTTTTTAGAAAATTATCCAGCATTCTAGGGGTTAACACAGAAGGTCAATGACTCATAAAAACCACTATAATTTTACTCAGATATATGATTTCTATCTTTGCATTATGTTTACTCTGATTTTTGTTTTTTCGAAGACGAAAAATTAATGATAATAAATAGAGATAGACTGATGATACAAGGGAAATAACTCTTACAGTCCTAACCTAATCATTTTACCGGAGTTATCTTTCTTACTGTGTCAGGATATTGTATACTTGCCTCCCACAGGCAATTTTGGTGGATTGACACCTGAATTAACCCCTTACTTAATAATACTTCACATTTACCCTATGAGCAATTCATCCTTTTGTCAAATATATTTTGATTCATTACATTAGAAAAAATGTAATTTTTTTATGCTAGTCTTTGTTTTCTGCTTTGGCTTTCAATTTTGGGTTGTCACAAAATCCGATAAATTTCTCCTTTCATTACATTGGTTTAAAAAGCCTTATAATGCTGGAACCAACATAATGCTTATGCAAGCAGGGTAGATCCAGGCCAGCTGCCAAGTAAATTGGCGACTGGCCTGTGATATAACCTATTTGCAACTCTGAATATCTTTCTTCATCAAATCTAAGCAGATAATTAAAGTTTTGAAAGCAGACGACATAAAAAATCTATTACAGAGTAAGTGGCTACATAGAGGGTCGAGGACCCTGGTTTTGTGGTAGAGCCCCGGCCTCTGGACACAAGAATCTTGGGTTTGACTCCCTTAAAAGGGGAATTCTCTTTGCCACCTTCATTAATGTGTGTATTTTAGGTGAGTACTGGTCATGTTTCCATGGAACCGAATCGAGAGTGACTAATCTGGACTGTAAAAAACTTGCATTTAATTCATAGTAAAATAATCAAGTTTTTACTATGCTAAACTGTAATACAATGAATCAAACCTTTTCTCCTCGTGAGTGCTTCTTGAATAGACAGTATGGAGCCCGGGCAACAGAATGGGCGACCAAACTCTCTTTGAACTCCTGGGCAATTCTGTTTTGGTGAATCTTGGTCCTCAGACGCTCATTGTTTTTCTGAAAAAGTATTAATAGACCAATATAAACCCTAAATCAATCATACCTGACATTCTCGCACGTGGTACAGAAGACTTTAGGAACTACAGTAATAAATGGAAAAATGTTCCTAAGGAGATATTTATGCTATTGTAACAATGGCTCTTAAGAAAATGTTATTGATCATACTTCATAACTGTTGCATGATATTCCTTCCAATTTGGAAATAAAAAATCCCTTACAGGGAAATGGGACAATATAGAGCTTTATCAACCCTTAGAAAGTAAATTGGCGACAACCCTGTGACCTAACCTGTTTGCTTCTCTGAGTATCTTTGCTCATCAATTCTAAGGGTTAACATGTTCAAAGCTACGCCGAGACGGGCAAAATGAATGATTTTTTTCTTTTAAAAAAAGGGTTTATCACATCTTACATACCAGATCAGACAAGACAAAGCTTCCATTGATTCCCACCTCTGGGTTAAGATGTTTCAGCTCCACTATACACTGTCCAAGGGAGTCGTTACTTGTAAACATGTCATGATCAATCACATGGAAGATCACATACCTTCAATAGAAATAATTTGTTTGTTTAATTTGTCTTACATCAATTGTGAAGGAAGCTTGATTGAGCGTATTAAAAGTATTCAAAGTCACTATCGATGACTGCTTCCTGGATACTGTGCCAGTACTCGTGCCGATTTGTGGGTTAGTCCTAGTAATTTTCACCTCGCCTGATGGGGATTTGAACTGGGGACACTGTACAAGAGGCCAACCACTGTACTACTGTTGCTCAAAGTGCCACGGTGTTGCCCCCATTAATCTTATAACATATCAATTGATTAAGCATTTATACTGCAGTATACCTTCAATAGAAATAAACAAACAATACATAACACATCAATTGATAAACTCTTTAGTCCATATTATGTCAACTTGTACAGCTGCTGATAATTACTTTAGAAACTACTGTTTTTAAAAAAAAAATGTGCTTTGATGTTGTCTGGTCAGAAAGTGTCAGGAGTGTGGAGGATGGATCTGCCTACCAACACAGTTTGACTTGATAAATGTTTAAAACAACACAAACCCAAATCCAAATTCAACCAACCAAATCTGAAGGAAAATGTTTTAAAAGAATTTCAAATGATACCCTGTAATCACATTAAGTATGCTTCGAAATGCATGTCAAGTCATCTGTGCTATGGAAATGGAAACCTACTTGTCTTCAAACTCTTCCTCGTGAAGCTGAAACTCAAATGTTTCGGACCACACCGGATTCAGGTTCTTGTCTATTCTCTGAAAAGTACAGATTGAAACATATTGGAAGTCGAATACCTCTTTCGATTGATGCATTTCAGATTAAAACTTGTGACACATGAAATATTGTTCAAAGCATCTTGAAAATCTGTTAGCAAGGATTTTATCAATGAATAGATGAATGAATAAATGAATGAATGAATCAATCAATGAGTGCACTTTTATGCCACATCAACAAAAAAAAGGTTATAATGAACGCTTTATCATTTTTATTAAGATGAATAATTGGCTGAAGGTATTAAAGGTAAAATACAATATAAAATTTCAAAGGTAAATAGTTATTCATAAAGATTTCTTTAGAAGTTATCTTCAAGCAAGGTACATGTATCACGATTATAAAAGATAGAAATTATTAAATTCCATTAGATTTGTTTGTTTCATGCATCACATCAACAATATTACAGTTAGTATTGAAAATCTAAATACTGTTACCGGGACTCAAACCTTCCCAGAAAGGGGCCATCTTGATTTCAAGTTCTGTACCCATACCACTTAGTTACAGGGAGATTTCATTAGAAAGCTATCTCAACATCATAACCCATTATTACTAAAAAGGGCTACCTATACCTTTTGTTAATTATTCATATGAGGTTTAACACCATGTCAACATTTCAGCTATTTTTACAACTCACCTGGATTTCACCAGTACAAGGCAGGGCTTCGCAATGTCTTGCCAAATGACACTCCCACAAAATATCATAGTGGTGTTGGAGAGGATTAAACATAGGACCCCCGTGTCACAAGTCGTGCACGTTCAGAACTTAGCCGCACACGTCCCTATCTATACCTTTGTCTGATACACCTGGTCACAGCCTGGCACTGCCACCATCACAAATAGGTCTGTTCTTATTCATTTTACATTGATTGTGGAACAAGATCTAACAACTTAGATTAATCACTCTTGATTCTGCATCCTAGATACATAACCAGTTCATGGGCTGAATGTGGATTAATGAAAGTTCGCATGGCAGATCCAGCTACTCGCAGGATTCGAACCCACTACCCTCATGTCCAGAAGCAAATGTTCTACCCTGGGACCACTGTCTTCCACTATCCCAGAGCCATTTGAGAGGATCAAACATGGAACCCAAGTGTCATTAGACCTGTACATTCAGAACTTGGCCATGCAGGACCCCATCTATACCTTTGTCTGAAACACCTGATCACAGCCTGGCACGGCCACCTTCACAAACGGGTCTGATGTTCCGCCAATATCTTTTGCTGCCAGGTTGTTGGCACCATGTACAGTTACCAGGAGAGTGTTGGGGTGCTGGAAGGCAATACTGACATCCAAGGTGCCAGAAATACTTAGATCTGTCTGAAATTATAACAGCTTAGTCCATAACTCCATACAGACTCAGTGTTTACCCACATTCAACCAAATGGGTTTGAAATCTTTTGGATAGGAGGAGAAATTGCTTGTCATGCACAAGTTCATAATTTGCCCAAAAGATGTTTACCAAGATAATAAACAAAAGCTTTATATATGGTGAAAACACTATGACCTTTTTCTATGCCTTTCACTATTTTAAATGACTCAAATCACTATATAAAGTGAAGAGTAGTGCCTGCTAGGTAATTTTCTAAAAAATAGATTTTTGTGTCATCTGATTTCAAAACCTTAAATATCTGCTTAATTTTGATGAGGAAAGATACTAAGAGTTATAGTAGCAAACAGGTTAGATCTAACCTGTTTGCATAAGTATGGAGTCGGTTCAAGCATTGTAAGGGTTAACATGTTATACCATATAGGCAAGGTACATGACACATCCCCTCTTACCCTACAATCCCTCTTACCTCACATCCAAGAGCGTACCATGCAGTGAGTGTGGGTTCAGTGTGGAATGAAAAGGAGTTCAAATCGATCATCACCTCTCCCCGTACCTCGTCCTCGATGACCATGTGTTCACAGACGTGGACAACCAGCTGACCTTCTCCTGTACAAGCAAACAGTTAAGGTAGTAAAGCCTTCCAGCAGCCACTCACAAAAAAAGTAGGAGAAAAAGAAGGAGGTTATCAGACAGAAAAGTAGGTAATAGTAGGAATATTTTCAAAAATATTTTTGGAAAAGTAGCAATATTTTCAGTTTAATCATCAATTAATCATGGCAAATAACTTACCCGAGGAGGCTATCTAAATGCAAAACCATACCATTGTTTGCTTATTTGTTACAATGAAGTTTTATGCTATGTTAAAAGTATTTCAATTATTCTATGGATTTCTTTGATTTCACTAGTGCAGACTCTTCCCCAAGGACAAATAGATTACCTAGCCCACATTCTGGAAGCCTAAAGCTGAAGATCTCATCAAACCTAGGATGACTTGTCTGGTACACAATGTTGGTTTGTCGTACACCTAAACTGTAATTGTCTGGAATGAGCTCCATCTAAAACATACAAGAAATTGACTGACAAATACTTATCATTACTTTCTATAACATTGCAACATGAAAAACCCTAGTGTTCAGTACAAAAGTGTGAAGTGTGAAACTAACACGTAATCTATTTTTAGATAAAGCCATCACATTTCTTATAGTTTGTCTCATAGACTCTAGTTCTAATGGTGCGCTTGTCAAGCAAATAGCACATCCAATCTCTGTCTCTTATATTTAACATATTTCTGTTTCCTTACAACTTATATATATACATTACTATTGTTTATGTGAATGAATGTAATATCATTGTATTACTATACTCATATGTTTAAAAAAAATTCAGACATGAGCAAATAAAAGATATTTGAATTGAATTGAATACAATGCTATAGTAAAGTCCGAGGAAATACTTTGAAGAGTCATTGTAGAACCTCTAGATGTTGTTTCATACCAAATATGAAAGGTGCTTATTCACACATGTATATTAAATCAGAAAAAGCTACTTAAGCCATAGTGATTCAGACTGGGACAATATCTCTAACTATGGAGAGACATGCCATGGATTTAAAAACCTTTGCGTAGCTTGTGAACTTATATGTACATATTCATACATTGTATACTGGCTCTATATACTTTAAGATGAACTAATGTTACTTCCAATGGCCATTCTTCAGTATGGCTCATACAGTACAGCTGCTACACAGTTAAAAAGAAATAAAACTTAAAAATACAAGTGAGAAATTCCAGACAAGAAGCTTTTTGAAGTTTGCATTTTTGAAAGTTTTGCTGAAGGAAATGTGAAATAATTCATTATAGTCTAAACATATCCATTTCGTAAGAAATGTTTTATAAATAGTATGCTGTAATTCAATTTACAAACTGTCTGATTATTTCATCATGGTGATTCTTGACACACCCAAACCATATAGAATTCTTTTAAAAAAAATACTAAAAATCAGTGATAAGTATCTGCATATAACTAAAATCATCTAAAAAATTTGTCAGAATATATTTGGAACAAGTTCTTTATCTCAAGGAAAAGAATATTGAACATTGTTAGACTAGCTTTTTCCTACCTTCACATAAAAGTCGGATAGTTTTGCTCGCACATCTTCGTTGACAAGATCCCTGCATTTAATGACCTTAACGAGCAACATCTGCGC
This sequence comes from Cerastoderma edule, assembly GCA_947846245.1. Taxonomy (NCBI): domain Eukaryota; kingdom Metazoa; phylum Mollusca; class Bivalvia; order Cardiida; family Cardiidae; genus Cerastoderma; species Cerastoderma edule. The sequence continues at coordinate 13,355,327 of OX401413.1, forward strand.
ATCAAAGTCATATTTGAACGAGAGCTGAATCTCCCCACACACACTTCCTACTGGCTTCATAACAGTGGGATCCAGCTTCCTAAACAGCCCCTTCAACATTTGGTTATTTTGCTGTAAAATGAGAATGTCAGTTAACAGAATAACCCTTTACCGAAGGCAATATTTTCGACTGTCCCAAGACTTTGCAGACAAGAGTTCAAAATGTGATGAAATTGAAAAATAACCTTTTGAAAGGGCAGAAAACATTGTGGGAAAAGGAGAAATTGCTTGTTTAATGTTTTCCAGAGTCATATGCAACAAACTGGTCAAATGTTTTGTTGTTTGCTAATGGGTTAACCCCCTACTCCACCCTATAAAGCTTCACTTGACTCAATTTACTCCATAGTACTTTTTTTTTTTTTTTGAAACAATAGAAATATTTTCAATTAACATGGTCCAGATGAAAAGCTCATAAGCCATTGTTAAAAAAATCTTTTTGAAGCAACAAAGTGAGTAATCATGACTGGGTGAGTGAACTCTTTACTCAAAAATACCTCACTGTAAAGCATCTATGGCAGAAACTTTACCAAACAAATGTCACAAAAATAAAAACTGAATCTACCAAGCAATTTTTTTTGTGCAGTGCGTTTTTACCAAAAAACCCTGATGAAAATATCAATTCTTGCATTTAAAAATTATAGTGCTGGATCGAATTCATGCTAATGCAAACAGGTTAGATCACAGGCCAGCTGCCAAGTAATTGCTGGCTGGTCTGTGATCTAACCTGTTTACTACTCTGAGTATCTTTTCTCTTCAAAATTAGGCAGATATTAAAGTTTTTTGAAAGCAGTCAACACAAAAATCTTTTTTTTTGAGAAAATTAACCTGCATTCTTAATAACTGTCATCTGTAGTTTCTTGCAATTTGTACCAGTCAAAAATTTCCATTTATAAGAAGCCATTAAGTTTTACATTACCATTTCTCTTTGTCGACTGTCCCAACCGCGTAATGCCACGCTTTGTTCATGCTTTGACTTCACTTTCAGAAGGTCACTCAGTCGTTTTACTTGCTCTGGATTATTCTCCAATGCCCTTGGAACCCAGGCGTTATTCTTCGAGTTGGAACTTCCCATTATGTTTTATCTGCATAGATAAATAACATTTCAGCTTTACTGTTTGGAAGATTGAGTCAGGAGACATGATAGTACAAAATAACTGAAGAAAACAAGAACTTCATATTGGACTTACTCTTAGAATACTGGGTAATTTTCTAAAAACAAAGTGGCCCCTTAATCCAATGTTGACACTCAGAAACAAAATCTTATTGTTCTTCGAAATTTCGACGTGAAGATTGTCCAAATCAGAAAATTAAACACAATCTTCACATCAAATTATTTTGACTAGAGTCAAGTGTTCAATCAATGTTAGGCGATGTGAAAAAAGACGGGACTAACCAAAAACTCAGCACGGGTACTGGTTTAGTATCAATGAAGCAAGCATTTAAATTCCTGCTGCGCAAATGCCGAAAGGCACTGCGACGTAATTATCCATATCTAGAAAGGTACGGGACCTTGTTTTGCTTTTCTTTGTGAAAATATAGGAGGTCTAGCGACAAGGAATGTGTAAAATGGGATATTGCAACTTTTAATTACCAAATAACTCGAATTATGTGTACTTTTTCAAACCAGGTTAATGTTTATGCAGTTATTCAGCTCTAAAACGTAGATAATAAATGTGCGTAATTTCCTTCTCAGTAATTTTCCGCCATATTTGTTTATCTTGGTGATTTGGTTCAGCGAAACGTCGTATTAAATTGCCGGGGTTCCGAATCGATACGAACAGGACCGGACAGTAACGAATTTTGAGAAGTATTTGAGATATTTAGACAGATAGTAGATCTATATGTTTGTAGTACGAATAGGACCTTCTTGACCTCATTTATCATGATATAACGATCAAACATCTCCAATTTGCAATATATACAACGCGCAACAGATGAATTTGAAAATAAAAATAAAAAAAAGACCAACGCTCATTCACCCACTTTCTCCTCCAGAAATCAATAATCAAATCGTATTGACATACATGTATATCGAATAGTCTACAATGTATTACGAAAATGGGAATTGCGCATCGCTTAACAGAAATATACCCCATAAGATCCGACGAAAATGTGTGTTTGACGTTTTGTGCAGGATGGTTGGATGGAGATGCTACAGCATTGATCAAGTTTGATAATTAACCGGATAATCAGATAACCCAAGTTTTGATTTCCATATAGTGGCTATACATAGAGGGGAACATCTTCGTCTGGATCACATGTGTCGAGACCATCTACTGATGTGACATAAGACAGATCTGAGAGAACGTTTTGAACATTTAAGAATGAAATTAATCAGTAATAATGGTGACACTCAATGATAAATCAAAACACAAATCAAACTTCATATGGGGTGGTGAAAATGAATGAAAGTTGGTTGGCATGTACAAGTTGACAAAATACAGAGTAATGGATTAGGTTTGATACTCTGGACTATCAGAATTTAGTCAACCCCGACCTTGAATAGCGTTTCAGTCTTGGACCCATACACAAAGGAGCTGGCACAGAAGTCTGAGATGGTACAACGAAGAGCTTCAAGGTTTTTAACAAACACAGGTACGACAACACCAATGTCTTTTGTATGACCAACCACCTTATAAGGGAAATAACATGCATAGAGAATAGATGGTTGGTTTCGTGAATCGGAAATGTTATCGGGCAAGGCTTCGGAATATTATCCGGTGAGCCGAAGGCGAAACGGATAATAATCCGAAGCCGAGCCCGATAACTTTTCCCATTCAAAGACACCAACCATCTATTCTATTTATCCTATTACCTTTATGTATTCTTTCAAAAAAACAAGATGTAAATAAAACACGAGAAAAAAGGAAAAAAATAAGTAAAGAATGGTGTAAACATGACGTCATTGCGCTCTTATGACGTCATGATTCGTCACGTGCATGTGTTTTATGGTTTGTGCCGGTTATCACAAATGTTATACGGCACCTAGTTATTGGTCCCAAATTGGAACTTGTGACAGAATAAAAAACGATATGTTGTACAATACAAATCTTTATTACATTTTCTGTCTGAGATAACATTACATGTAGCCTACATTGATAAGAAAAATGTCAAAACAATGAAATAGAAATATGGACAAAAATGTATGTATAGATATATGGGGAAATAAATATATGAATATTAAATTACGAAAAATAACCACACAGGAGGAAGGTAGGGGCCTACAAAAAGCAGCCATGAAAACCTATGCGTTGTTGGACTGAATGAAGAATACTTTTCGAGTTTTCTAAATATTCTACATGTATATACAGAGGAAACGAGAATCAACGCTTCAACAATTTCAGCAGTTTGGTTCACTTTTACAAATGTCCATTCAATTTCAATAAATGTGTCAATCGCATTTCCTCAGTTTCAATACATATGTGTTACGAAGAAAACATAGAGTTCAAAACAATATAATTTCTAAAACATTTAAATGAATTGATAAATTTCCAAAAAACGGATGCGTTTACATATCATACAATAATCTTTTGAAAGGTTGTCTTCCGGTAACGGATGCTGTAATGGTATCAATGAGCAATGTATGTATGACTTTGTCAAGAATGCATATAAATAGATGGGCGATACGTTGACTGATATGGGTGAATTGTTTGATTTTGATGATGCAACGAAGGTCCTCTGAAATAGTTCCAAAGTGATCTTTATCACATATCTCTCACAAATCCCTAAACACATGAGACATCACTGATGGTCTACTAGATGATGCTTCACTCGTCTGCTAAATTTCGATCTGAAAAACATGACAAATAAAGAAAGTTATGTATACTTACTGTATATTTAAGATTTCAACCCTTTACAAACCATTTTGTTATTTCTATCATGAAGATATATCACTGAAAGAAAGAAAGGCAACACATTTGAAAATTTTGGCAAAACGCAAAAAGAATAGATATATTTCAATTTCATCATGGAATAACAACATATTCAACAGTTTCCCAATCTTCTCGATATATAGACATTATGATCAAATAATGTTGTATTCAATGTCATTTTCGGGGAATCGTAATTTTGCTGTCATTTTTCCCTTTTAAATAAGAAATCGAAATAAAGAATCACAAGTCTGAAGCTTCCTATAGGCCCTTGTAATATGACGTGAATATCCCCAATCTGAAATTTTCGGGTTTATAAAATGAAAACGCCACTGAAACAATATGGAAGCCGCAATGTTGTTTTTCGCGAGATTTCTGTCATTCGTTTTCAAACATGGATCTTAAATGTGAAATCTAAATAGCCATTTAATTCGATTAAGGAAACATGTATATACACCCCAACTTAAATTTTCACTATAATGTATGAGTAACCGAAAAAAACAGATTAAAAGTGGTGTTCAACACAACCATTTGTATTGGACTTCTTCGTGTGGATGCATATAGGAAATGCGTTATAAGCCGGCCACGATGTACCCGAAATGTGTCACCCTACACTTATGCCCGAGGTGTATTTCTCAGCTCACGGAAAAACCCGAGTGGTTCCTTTTAGAATAATCCCTGACATGTTTCTTACTTAACACACAGTCTCCCGACGACTCATCATGGTACCTATCGGACGGACAGCGGCAAGTGCTGGGCGATCCGGAACAGGTCATAAAGCGCCCCCTACACTGGTTGTCGGATGTACATCGCTCTCCAATCGTCATCACTGTAAAAGGTAAATAAATTCATCACGAATGCTTTTCTTAAAGATTGGTTCTCCTTTAGTTAAAAAAAGAAGAGTTACGACCTTTTATATTGGCAACGACTTTGCGTCCAATCCTCGTTCTGACCAATTGATTAGATTGTCGATCGTTTGGATAATCTTTAACCCTTATAGTGCTTGAACCGACTTCATACCTATGCAAACATGTTCGATCCAGGCCAGCCGCCACGTAGATTGGCGACTGGACTTTGATGTAACCTGTTTTCTACTCTGGGTATCTTTCCTTAACAAAATTACGCAGAGGGCTTTGGAAAGCAGACTACACAAAAATCTATATTTAGAATATAACACAGCATTTTAAGTTTAAAGTAATGTCTCATGTGTTATTAAACTACTACTGTTCCCGTTGTCTTCCCCATAAAACTTCGATTCCCCTTTACTATCAGTAGGTTTGATTTGACTTGGGCGCCAGTTTTAACATTTTTTCCGTCATATTTCGGCAGATATCAATACACATGTAGTCCTAATTGCAATGAAAATTGTATTTAATTAACACAATCTACTGATGCTTTTTCATTGAGACCGTTCACAAAACAAAATATAAGGGACTTTATAAATGAGTTCTAATACTTATTTATCTCCACTAACACTGTCTGCATAATCCAGATTATTGAGGAGCAACTTTATTGTATGACATATGCAAATTGTGAATGCGTTGATTACTTTGGGGCCAAAGGGTGCGTATTGTTTGTAAATTCGTTTGCGACTATACGCTGTTTCAACAATTTTTCGGTTATGTCAGTCCATAAGAGCTATCCAGATCGACCAGGTTTTGGAATTTGAACTGGCTTTTCCAGACGTGATGTTATCCAAATTACCCAGAGCAAGGAAAGCTGTTCTCAGACAAGACATTGTCTTTAGTCCTGTCTAGTTGTCACAGCCTTAAACACCATTTACACAGATGATTAAGGAAACATTGACACCATTATATTTTAAAAGCCTTTGATAGAAACCTTTTATAGGACACACGTTTCATAAACGAGGAAGGGAACATGTAAGAAGGCTTCAAAAGTCTAAGTAATAAGTAAAGAATTATATCTTACGTGGTCCACAGACTCCATCGATTTCGGCAAACTCCTGTCTACAGGAACATGCCATAGAGATGCATTCGGCATTAGGATCTAAACATTCGTCTGTCTGCTGGCAAAACGCATCAAGCTCTACCTCTGTGATCAATAATAAAGACACTTATAAATACGAACGCTGTTACGTATTAAGGGTTAATTCAACCCACTGCCCTGATTTCTACTATTAGAAAATACCATCTCCCTTTTGTTGTCGGGTTTCGAACATTTAAAAGCGATACTTTTAAGGTTGGAAAGGTATATTCGAAACAAACGTGAAATACTCAAATGGTATTGTTGCCGTGTTTTAAAGAAAATCATTTGTGTCTGACGATTGTAAGAATGATTAACCAAAAGTTTAGTTTGAGATAGAATACCCATAATCCGTCATTTTGAAACTTTCGTCGGATTACTTCGGTCGTTCTCGAAATAAATTGGTCTGGACCGGAACTATTCGGTTGTATGCGAATAGTTCAGGCCCCGACCGATGTATACCGAGAACGACCGGAGTAATCCGACCAAGGAAATAATTTCAAAATGGCATATACTGGGTATTCTACCATAATGGGGTTACATGTACAGCGAACCCTCGTTTATCCGAACATTTCCGCTCCCAACAAAATGTCCGGTTTACCGAATAATCCGGACTAATGAAGCAGAGCATGTTCTTATTCACATTAAGACATAAACGGTCTGTATGAGCGGTATATACTTATAACCCTTTAGCAAACGCCAAATTATCGACCGTCCCAAATTGAAAGAGTTTGCAGAAGACATATCAAAACGTGATGAAATTCAAAGATAATCTTCTGATATGGCAGAAAACATTGTGGGAAAAGGAGAAATTGCTCGTCACGAGCAATTTCTCCTTTACCCACAATGTTTTCAAAAGTCGTCTGCAACAAACTGGTCCAATAATTCCGTTCCCTTACAATTTCGTTCGGATTGCGAGACATCCGGATAATCGGGGTCCGGTTAAACGAAGGTTCACTGTATATGCTTTGGTATAAAGAAGTATATGGACCCCACAGGCAAAAGTTATTTTAAGATTACATTTGACATGTGAACAACCAATCAAGATCTCCAGTAATATTAGTCCATACTTTCGGAACAGTTGCCACCAGTGGTTTCATCAAAGTCATCGTAAAACCCTTCTTGACACTCGCACGTGTATGTGGTAAGTTCACAAAACGAGAATTCGGGTCCGCACTGGCCAGGCTCACAGCTCTCTTCGAGATTCTTTTCTGAAATAATACACAGAAGGTGATTTATGGTGAGAGTAGTTTGAATTACTGTACATCCTTAATGAAATCGCCTAATAACATGGCTAATAATCCTTATAGTGCTGGAACCGACTTCATTCTATAAGTCAATCAGGAGAATACCTCTCACAAAACCTCATATACTGTTAATTCTTAGAGTGCTGAAACCGACTTCATGCTTATGCAAAAAGATAAGGTCCAGGCCAGCGGCCAAGTAAATTGGCGGCTGGCCTATGTATAACCTGTTTGCTACACCGAGTATCTTTCCTCATCAAAATTAAGGAAAAAGTTAAGATTTTGGAAAGCAGGCGACACAAAAATCTATTTTTAGAAAATTACCAAGCATTCCATTGGTAAATAATATCATGGATATAAGCTACGACGGTTAAATAGCTATATAATTCTCACTAAATTACATGGAACGAAATGCTTCAATATTGCAATAGATGAGCAAGAATTTGCGTTTGATACATTCTTTGTCCAAAGTGATGAGTGCTCCTGGACGTCAGAATTGACCCCCAAAATATCTCTAATTAACTTATTACATATATTACATACACTGTTAACGATATTTCGTGTCTACCTTTAGACATGTATTAACCAATCACTGTAAAAGGATTGATTCAAAGAAGTTGAATGTATAAAGTAATTTTAGTTTTTATATTTTTCTTTAAAATGCATTACATACTTAGTATACAGTTCCCTCCATTAAACTCTAGGGCTCGATCGGACGGACATCTACATGTGAATCGAGGCCCTTCGTTATTGGTGTACAGCCTGGCTAGGCTTTATCCAATCACAAGGGGATTTTTAGATCACGTGTTTTATTAAGCTAATGAGATCCTCGTTTTCAGAAAGGTAAAGGCAATCTTTTTCAGTTCTTGTTCAAGTTTAGGCGGTCATGTTAAACATAGAATCATCAACTATATTACTTAATACACAGTTCCCTCCATTGAACTCCAGGTATCGATCGGACGGACATCTACATGTGAATCGAGGCCCTTCGTCTTCTGAGGACCCGAGACATTCGAAACCGTTTCCAAAACATTCACCCGAGCTCTCGCATGGTTCGCCAGCGTATTTGACTACAAATGAAAACAGTTATTCGAATAAAATGTTGTCTTTATACCAACTGGTTTATCTCGTTCATTGGAGGTTTTTGTGTTACAGACAACATTTTTATGCTTGACAAAGTTTAATCGGCTTTTATGTAGCCAAAAGAAGAATATTGTCGGAATCTATGAGTCCCTATGCAGTCTATAAGGAATGTGTTATGCTGTATCTCAAATCACTTAGGGTTACAGAAAACCATGCTTAAAAGCTTTTTCAAATGTGCGCCTTTTTTCAAAAGACAATCTAGGCGCTTTGTAATCATACCTGATGCTACATAATACAAACATATGAGCTATTGTGTTATAATTATAACACAGTGCCTAGAAATACATCTACTATGCGTACATTAATGATTTTATTGTAATAATGATGAAGTACCTGATTATATGTTTGATATACATGTAAACACAATAGTGATACTATTGAATGATATGCCAAAGTGACCTAGGATCTGTTACTTACGTAAAGCGCATGTATTCCTGTCGCTATAGTAACCTGCCTGGCAAGTACAAACGCCACTGTCGCAGACGGCATTGACTTCCGAGCACGCGTCGGAATGGGAACAGACTGACCCCAGGCTGACCTCTGCAATAAAGATGTGTACATATGGTGTAAGGCCAATGCCCATAGGACAATCAAGTTCACAACAATACAGGAGTTGAGACTGCTTGTTAACAAATGTGAGGAAATTTTGATGTTAAAACTTTATTTCTTTAGGACTGCACAGCACCTGGGTACCGTTTTACTAAACAGTTTACGCTTAAGATTTGCGTAAGTCTAAAACAACAAGTCCTTTTATTTCAATATTTGGCAATGCAATATTGCAAAGTAACACATCATTGGAATCGTCTCTCCGAGACGCTTCCAATGACGTGTCACATTGCAATATTGTACTTTCATTGTTGATACTATCCATGTTTATCAATTATGACTTACGCAAACATTTTCCGTAAGTTGTTTAGTAAAACGGGCCCCTGTACTGTTGTGTGCTACGTTCTGACAAATAGCCATTGGAAGTATAATTAGTTCGCATATCTAAATCCAAAAGCATTGTATCGCCTTTCAGATGTACCGAAATGGGTACTGAATGTACTTAGATAAATCCACGCTTATAGAAATAATCAAACAGTTCAGATACAATTAAGTCCTCACATTTGCAAAAAGGCTATTTAAAGAATTGCATTTGTTTATCGCGATAACATACTCGGCTGACAACCTAAGACGGGGTCCTCATAAAAACCGATATTGTATAATGGAAATAGACCGATAGATATGATTAATTACTGAAAACGTTGATAAACCACAGACTTCTCTCAATAATTTTTCATCACGATAACTTACTCGGCTGACAACCCAAGACGGGGTCCTCATAAAAACCGTCTACGCATGCGCACGTTTGGGTAGTACTGCTGCACGTGGTATTGTCGCCGGCACAATCACTGAAGCTTGTACAGACAACGCCCAAGGCTCCTGGAAAACAGATATACAGGGTCATAAGTTAAACTATGAAACAAACGTCTTCAATGAGACAACGGTGCTTCGAAAGCGTTAAATAGAACTGTTAAAACCATGCGTGAAAAACATTTCTTGTTATTACAGCGAACTGTGATTTGCACTCGGTTACTGTTTAATGTTCAACAGCTTATTGAAATAACTTGATAATCTAGACCAAAGCTACATAAGCACACGGGGCAGTCTATTACATTGTAATTTTATCAAAGATAATTAATCGACGAACACTATAGGGAAACGCCATATTCAAGGTTATCACTGACCTCAAGCAAAACCCATGAAATCAATCAACTGGATTTACTTCTATTTGCAATATTCTTCTGTCTTCAGTACGTCAGCAACATTAACTATTCAGTCACACAGGACTTAGTTTTGACGGAAGTTTCAGGTAATAGCAAGTCGCATTCTATACTTAAGCTTAGCTCCATTTGAAACAACTATGGTAGTTTTGATATAAGTGTGAATTTTATTAAAGGTAAACAACATAAGAAACACAATTTGATTACTCACGAGGGGGATCAAAACATTCTCCTTTTGAGCAGTACTGAAATGGAAAGTCGCATTAGACATTATTTACCAACTCTTAGATACATGTCGTTACGAAATAAACTTATTTTTCAACCACAAAACAGTACATTGATGATGGTACAAGTCTGCAAATGAAGACAGAGATTTGAAACACTACATGTACTTTAGATTTCTACATTTCGTTAAATAAAAGAAGATTTAAGTATAGCAGCAAAAGAAAAACGTTTTCGTTGAATGAATATCACAGCGTTAAAAAACGTTTCATGCTAGGTTAGAAGTCTTTGAAATACACAAGGCCTGTTACAAATGCTAACGCATGTGGAACGTTTCACCATATCGCGCGTTCAGTGCAATACTAGAGTCAGTGCTTCAAATTAATGAGTTTGGGATATGCAAACTGAAAACGTCTGTCAAATGAGAAATCAGATCTTCATTCTTTAAGTTGGCGATATTCTGCACGTTTATCTATGTTGATAAACGAAAGGGCTGATCTAAGGCAGGACATTGTTCATACAGATTTGTTTTTTAATCAAGCGTTTTATCAAATTTTGATTTTCAAAATTTCTATTTCATTTCGAAAACCATTTACGCAAAGGGAACTACGCCTTAGAGCCAACCGTCTGTATTTGAATCGGCAAACATTATTTACATGGACTGCTGTTTTCGTTTCTTCCGATACCAGCCAGAATTCTGTCTGGTAGCTTTGTGCCATACCGGTCTCTCTATTCGGTAGATGAGAGACCGGTTCCCATTCTAATATACAAACATTGTTACTTATAGACGGGGAACCGGTCTCTCATCTATCAATATCTTATGGACCATAGTGGAGCCGGTAGACAGCGGGGGACCAGTTTATGTTACTTACGGCGTTAAAATCTCCACAAGGCGTTCCATCGTAGGGTCGCATCACACCAGAACACATAGCATTAGCCTCGGGGTTTGTACAGTATATTCCCCGGTCACACATATCCGGGAAATAGGTCTGGAATAATAATAAAAAACAGTTCAAGTACATGTATCAATATCAACGTAAACGTACTTCTTGTTTACTATAAGGCAAGAAATATGTTTATCATAGTGACTTATGCATTTACAACGATTTTAGTGAAACCTTTGCTTTCCTGGGCTTCGCCAACAGTTTAGGCTAGGGCTCCGAAGTGTTTTGCCAAATGGCACAGACACGAAACAAGAGGTGGATTAGGAGAAGGACATATTCTTTTTATATTATAAGGGCTTCATAAATTGTGGTTAAACCACCACTATTGAACCCATTTGGCTTACCCTATTTTGCCCTGTAGGATCACACCTCACAGAGGTCAGACCAAACCTGTAAATACATTGTGTGTCCCAGCTGTTAGTGTGACCCGCCAGTGTCTGATTAGCAAAGTTGTTATATTCATCGTCAGTAAAACCATGACTTCGAAGGCACTGTGGTTGTCTGAAATAAATATATACGTTTTATAGAATCTGTATAAAGTTAGGCTTTCTCCGTATTCGATACACGTGGTTGAAATACATGTATTCTTTTGTCAGACCAATGTAATAAAGCCATACTACTTCTGTCTTTTTGGCATTCACATATATACTAAGGAGTGTAGCTTGGCGATTGTACCCATTTATTACATTTTTGATGAGCAAATATACCGAATCGTCGTATGAGCATAAGGATACGTACGAATCAAGATGAGCGAAGATATTGTCCAAAGTGCACGTCGAGAAATACCAGATGTTCCTCAACTTCAAATCGTCCACCGGGATTTCTAAAGTCTCTGCCATGATGTATTGATCGCTGTCGGAACATCCAACTGTCCCATCGTGAAACGCGCCAAGCCTGAAATTCGAGGTTATATTGGACGAAGTTGAGGAAGGGGTTGCTACCATGAAGGCTAAAATGTATCTTACATTTATGGTGAAGAAGAGAACATTTTCTGCAACCATATGGGCAAGGGGAGAAGGGTGTTGCTATCATAATAGCTAAAATGTATATTGAACATTTAGTGGAAATAAAGGAAAAATCATCGATATTTTGCAATAACAATGCTCAGAAGATGAAAAGAAGAGGAAATATTTCTTCAACCACTTGGGCGAATGTGAGGAAGTGTTGCCATCATGATGGCTACATAGTATCCTGAACGCGTGGTCGAAAAAGAGAAATATTACATCGATCATGGCAATTACAATGGTCAAAAGCTTCTCAACCTAATGATGACCAATTAGATGGTTCCATACCTATAAGCTATTAAAATACAAAAATATATCCCCCTTTTGGTTGAAAGGTGATCATATTCCGTATATATACATGTGTACTATCAAATATGTGAAAGGTATCGCCTCCTTTTGGTTAAAAAGTGATCATGTTCCTTACCCATGAGCTATGATATGCGCCAAAAGTAGTTCGACTTTATCCCCGTACTGCTCAATGACACCGGAGGTGAAGGCAAGGAATTCCGGATCACATGCCGTAAACAGGTAAGACAGACCTATATTGAAAAGGGAAAACAAAATAATCCTGATCACCTGCCGTTAACAGGAAAGACAGGTCTATTCTTAAAGAGAAAACGAAAAATGAAATTTAACATTAATTGCAGTGTATGCATAGTTTAACAAAGCATATTTATGCTGTGTATTGCACATGATAAAACTATTGCATTCCTACGTTTTTAACAATTATTTTGCATGGCATCATGTCAACAGTATCTCACCGATTAAATCATATGGATGTATTTTGCTGGTAAAAGTCTATTAGAAACCAATACGAAGGCATAGTATTCGTCCTGGGTTCAAGTCTCATCAGGGACTGCATGTCCTATGGCAAGTCACTTTTTCGTAACATAGTATTGAAGCAAGAGTATCAAGTGGGAAAGTCAACATAAAAAAGAACCATTCTTTGAAATGTAGAATGCAAACTGACTTACCTCTGTGAAATGCGTAGAAAGTGCCATTATTGTCAGGGTCATACACAATGTCTTTCCTGAAAATGTAGAAAACAATGGTACAAAATGTAGATAGCAATGGTACAAAATGTAGAAAACAATGGTACAAAATGTAGAAAACAATGGTACAAAATGTAGAAAAAAATGGTACAAAATGTCGAAAAAAAAAAGGTACAAAATGTAGGAAATAATGGTACAAAATGAATTTCCAAGTCAACTCTCTAATTAGTTCAAATGGTAAAACCTTACTGTTGTAAAGGTTTCTGTTGACCTTATTGCCAGGTTTACAATTGTCTCAACTTTAACCTTTTTGCCAATACAGGTTTACAATTGTCTCAAATTTAACCTTTTTGCCAATACAGGTTTACAATTGTTTCAAATTTAACCCTTTTGCCAATACAGGTTTACAATTGTCTCAAATTTAACCTTTTTGCCAATACAGGTTTACAATTGTCTCAAATTCAAATACTATTACATCAAAATATAAATAGTCGCTCTGCAACGACTGAGATTTTCATGATTTATCATTAGATGAAATAATCTCTTATCATAGCTCATTCGGAACACCTCGGCCATTTCTTAAAATAACCTCGGAGGTAATGGGGAGCCATTTTTGAAAGTAGGTCAGCAACGAAGGGCCAATCGAATCAACTCGGCAATCCCCGTCACAAGCCGGGGATTGCCGGAAAGAGCTGATTGACAAAATATGAAACAAAGATGTGTTCATATGATCATCTTTAATTTCATTTGTGATAAATAACCAATTTGCGTGTATCTAAATACATATTTAGTGCCTGTGTGCATTTTGCGTTATCCGCCGGAAATAAGGCGAATTACCCCAGGATTTCTGGTGTATTCATGTACTGCCTACGAGGTATATCTACCGACTTGTTACGGGGATTGCCGAGTAGATACGATTGATCATAGCTATGATTGAAATGCAGTCTAATCTACAATCACAATATCAGCCTTTGTAAAGTGATTTGTGAGCGCATAAAGCGACAAATGGTTGGGAGACGCCAAAATCAACTTACCTTGTAAAAAGCTGTATTAAATCAATGCTAAGCAACTTACCTTGTAAAACACTGTATCAAATCAATGCTGGTCGATTCACTTCGCAACTCGTTTCCCTGGGTGCCGCATGTCACCATTGCCGTCAGAGCGTTCACAAATGGCGGGTCCGCATTTTTAACGGGCAGCTCGTTCGAAACGGACCATGACTCCGCTCTCGTCTGTAACCATTACCAAACAATTATGACATTTGACCAGTTCGTTGCAGACGACCCTGGAAAACATGGTGTGAAAAGGAGAAATTGCTCTTTACGAGCAATAAATAGCAATTTCTCCTTTTCCCACAATGTTTTCTACCTTAGCTGAAGATTGTTTTTCAATTTCATCACATTTTCTGATATGTCTTGTGCAAACTCTTTCAATTTGGGACAGTCGAAAAGGCTTGTGGCAAATGGTTAAACTGATGGAAATTGATACATTGAAATGTTCTATATCGTTTTAACTAGTGTTATCTTATTTGTCTTTCAATGATTGTGTAGGACGCTTGAATCTTCTTAATTTCACTCTCGATGATTACTTCCTGGATACTAAACCAGAACTTGCACAAATATGTGGGCTTGTCCTGGTAATTTCCACCTTGCCTAGCAGGGATCGAACCCGGGATCCTCGGTACAAAAAGCCGACACTATGTATCTGCATCACTGTCCCCCACAGTATTTTGGTCAAATTGTGGCGTCCCTGATGCCCCTACCAGTACTTACACGTTGTTGCATGTACTTGGTAATTACATCGTTACTCAGAATGTTTTGGAAAATCGACCTATGATAACCATGCGTACATCATTAAAAAAATTACAACAGTGTCTGGTCCATGATGAAATACTTCATCATAAAATGCTTTGTTAAGAATATGAACATATTCAATATCGAAGGTTTTGTGGCTATTTTTCTTCTCAAATCTAACCACGTGGTTTCCCGCATCGATAATGAAGTACATTACCTTCTGAATGTGAACCCCGACGAGGTAAAGTCTGATACAAGATCCCGGGCGTCGGAACGACACCATATCGTAGTGAAGATCAGCCTGCAAAAACCGCAGATGACATGTATCATGGTCAAGGTCAAAAATATCAATTACTAATCGTGTCCATCTTATCATAAAGTAATATAGTTGATAGAATGATAGAAGTGTTTAGTTTTGGCGATTTTATTCATTTTATCTTATTTACAATGACAATATTGTTGAAATTTCTTGTTATGATTCGATGATTCTAGGTTATTTACAATGACAATAGTGGTGATTTCTTGTTATAATTCAATGTTTATCCATTAATAGCGTAAGTAAAAGAGGACATTCAACACACACAACAAGAGAAAAAAAACACTATACATGTAGATATGTTTAGTAATTCCCCTACAAAATAAAAGCATATGCCTTTCTAGGAGTCATTTTGTTTAATTTATTTCATTTTTGTTCATTTTCTTTTCAAAATTGTCTCTTAACTGGCTGTTGTTTTAACTAGTACAAGTTAATACTAGTAACAGTTCAATTACCTGGAGAAGTCAAGCTCTTTGTAGATGGAGTAACTCCCAAACCAGGTTCATTATTATCTTTATTTTTGTTTTACACTTTTATATATATACCAATATTACAACGGTATGAAATCGTTAATTTACCTGTGTATACAAAGCGAGATACTCCGCAGCTAAATTTTCTTCTGCTGTAGCAACGTCATTTCCGGCGTATTCAAGATGGCTGCCAAAAATCAAACAACAACATAATTCATTAGCGTTTCAACTTGTAATTTTTTATAAAGGTCGAATTTCAATCATTTTGGTACAGGAAGTAAGTGATTAATCGAGGTCGAATCGACCAAACAATTAACAAATTCGTTACTAAAATCGATACATTCGCACGAATTGTTGTCCTAAATGTTCGGTACTTTGTCAAGAAAGACTACCAATAATCCGCCATTTTGTAACTCATCCTTTCGCCGGATGACTTCGATCGTTCTCGTCATACATCGGCCGGAGCCGGGACTATCCGGTTCAATAGGAATTGTTCCGTCCGCGGCTGATGTATACCAAGAACGATCATAGTAATTCGGCAAAAGAATGCGTTTCATAATGGCGGATTATGGGTATTCTACCTTAATAGAACCATTGGTTGTGTGTATGATCCTCATAACCATTAGATGGCTTTGGCGCGTCAACGTTTACCATTAGACCTCTTGCTCTACGTGAAGATGTAGATGTACATATACTTCATATAAGGGTCACTTTTGATCTACATGTACATATACATGTACATATACCCTTGTCGGACAAAACGCATAAATTGAAATCGAGATTGATTCTATTTCTGTTTTTTTCATTGGTATCGAAAAATGGCCATGGCAAGTGACTATTAAAGGGTTGTGGAAATAAACATATGCTCTTGTTTATCGGTGAATATCATTGTGACAAAAGAATAAATTGCTCATCATAAAAAATACCTCCTTTTGTCAAAATGGTTTCTTAATTCAACTTCTACAGCTACCTGAACGAGATGGTTAATCTGTCATCGATAGTGAATTTGAACAAGCTTTTAGCTTCCTTTACTATCGATATAAAACACTAATAGGTTAAGATGTAAATTAAATGATGATAAGAACATATCTTACAATGCCCAAACAGTTTCGTCAGCAACGGCGTAGTTTTCAACAATCTCGCAGCCAAGCGGGATGTCCCTTTTCCGTCTTCTTGGAAGAGCGTCCATATATTTCTGTTTATTGTCACCTTAAAGCATAGAATAGAAAATGAACGATTTTCATGATAAAAGCAAAAATGTGCATCGGAAATGAAACGGAGGAACTATCGTTGTAAAAACAACGCAAAGAAAATGACCTGAAATCTTTATGAAATAGATTCATGGTGAAGTTCCATATTTTCATTTAATCACAATATCAAATGATGCCGATATATGATTGTTAAAAAGCTTCAGATTGATAATTCTATACAAGCCAAATGATCACCGTTGCACTTAACATAACAAACACAAATCAAAGAACAAAACTTGAAACCAACGCCAAGATCGTTCACTTGTCTATGGTTTCTTTAAACAAGTTTCCTTTGATGGAAATTCGTTCAGGGTTTAACCCTTATAGTGCTAGAACCTTAGATCACAGGCCAACTGTCAAGTAAATTGGTGACTGGCCTATGAACTAACATGTTTTATGCTCTGAGTATCTTTCCTCATCAAAATTCAGATTATATTCAAGGTTTCGGAAAGGAAAGCGGACGGCACAAAAATCCATTTTTAGAAATTTACCCAGCATTCTAAGGGTTAAATGAAAAGAACACACACTGTTCCGCATGTACCCACCAGAATTGTCTCTTGTCTAAATTCTTCTATCGAGTACCAACAATGTAGGGTTTAAAAACAAAACAATTAACACGTGTGTATATAGAGAATTAATATTTGGTACAGATGTATGGTATACTGTCTTACCTAGCGTAAGATTTGTCGTAGGAGGTAGTACACCATCCTTCCAAAAGTTAATGTCGACACCATTGCTTCTCTGGGTCGCTCTGTGCAATTTCGGCGTGTGTAACTCGGGTAAGATGTCCCACAGTCTACCATCTCTCATCATGGAACCTCGCTAATGTGAAGAAGAAGTATTGTTTTATTGATTCTTTTAAATTCTTGGTTTAAAGATGCCTATTCACAAAAGAGAAACTTTCAGAGTCAAAATAGAATGACCTTAAAACAATACAGTAAAATGAGCGATCAAGTGAGTGCATCTTATTGTCAGCATATGGGGTGTCATATTAGTCGATAGGCCTCCTTTCATTACCTCCACACATTAACACATATGATGCACAAAACTTCAGAAACCATCGTGACTTTATAATACCTTGCTTAAGATTAGTAATCCATCCGTTTGTCACGGTAATTGTTACACAATATCACATGGAAATGTTACTCTCGTCATATATATGCTTGTCATTTGCAGTTACTATAGATATGGGTTTGATTACAATTCCTAATCAAGTTTAAACCAACATGTACTCCTAAGACTATAATATACTACATAACACTCTGCCGTCAAGTTGGTGACCTGCCATCTTTATGCATTGACGCTGACCTAGGTTATTTTCATTCAATTAATCAATTAATCAATCAGATTATTCAATCAATTAATGATTAACAACAATAAAACTAGTTGTACTATTACATACCAAGACGCAGTGCTCTGTGAAGTCCGCACATTGAACTACAAACGATGCTCGAGTTTCAAGGTCGGAGTAAAGTCCAGTCTTACTCTGTAATTAAACAATAAACATTCGCTTTTATTATATACAACCAATCTTGTTTTAAGCGACAACTTTTTAACCTTTTTAAAAATTGCCGGAATTTCACGCTTATGTAAACAAATGACAGGGAACAAAAAGCACCCTTCCGAATAGGCCTGTAAGTCACCTTAGATGTTAAATATAAAAATATGATCAAACAGGAAAATTACTTTGCAAGCTTCTTTATAAACTTACCGACAAATCGTGCTCAATCGCTCCGTTTCCATCGGTCAGTTGAATGTTTGACGTCATGAATTCATTACGCTTTAATTGTAGATTTAGCTGCTTCGCATCAAAGCGTAAATTGAAATCCATAAACGGTGGAAAATCGACGTGATTTGCGGCATCTCGTTTTCTTCGAAATAATTTGGTGTGTTGGTGAACCGTGAAGTATTCTACGTTCATGTCTGTAACATAGAACATGACTGATACGATAATCAGCCTAACTGTAAAGGGACGACATACAACTTGTTATTCAAAACAATCCTAGACTTCAAAGTTGAACTGCAAGTGACTTTAAAATTGATTACAATCTACGTGAAAAACGCATATATTATCCAAAAGAGCTATTACTTGATATAATTTTGTCTAAAACTAACAATTATAGTCCGGCAGATAATGCGATGGACCGTGCAATGTCTTCTATAGAAAATGTTTTTGCATTTTCTTATTGTCAGGGCATTACTTAAGCAGAATCTGCATGATGACACCTTGTCATCCTTGAGCATTTCTCATAATTCAAAATGGCGTCCCAAATGGCCGCCAAATATCATATTGGGTAAAAAATATGGTTACATGATGGATTTGATCATAGATGTTCTCATGTAAAATGATGAAATATTGTAAGAACAATTATGATGATAACAAATCTGCAATTTTTTAACATGTGATATCACTTTTGGATTTTTAGTCATGTTTTTAAGAAATTGGTTATGCAGAGAATTGCGCTAAATATAGGGGATTTCTATGAACCAATTATGTAATAAGTACTCTATCTCTTAGAACACAATTTTGGACATTATAGTGTGCATTTCGATTCCACTAATATATAATGTCTTGCTTAAAACCATTTTGGAAACTTTGATTTGAAGAATACATACATTTTTCTCCTTTATGTAAGCAGTCTCAAAGTAATGTAAGAATTGCTTCCCTTAATAAGCAATATAAAAAATTACTTCCCTTGATTCAGCATCACACCATTTGTATCATTGTGAAGAAAGTTATCTTTGCAGACATTGCTTGATGGAGATATCAATCAGGCCAACACATTAGAAAGCATTCTTAACGATATTGCACAACAGAGCAAAACAGCAAAATTGTGGATTGGTTGTCTCATTAAGGTGTTCTTATTAATGATGATATATGTACTCGCTGAGCGAGAAGGTGATTGGTGTTTGCGCTTATCAGTTGTTAAATCCATGCTCCCATACTTTTTTACTGCTGGACATGTTAACTTTGCCCGGTATGAATCATACTACTTGCGGTCTTTGGAGGCATTACCATTACCTGTCGAGAAAAGGTTCCTGAAGGGGGAGCATGTAATGAGGCACGTGTCTGGAATATGGAATGGTATTTGGTCGAACATGTTAATAAAGACTACCTTCATGAGGTACGGCCACGGTGCCTCAGGAATCATTGGGATTACTTTTAAACCAGAAACAATGAAGGTCTGGGCATTGAGTCTAAATATATGCAGTCAAATCGAGCAGGACATTGAGGTACTCAGTGATGAAGAGAGACCTAATGGGGTGGTAATACACACGGAAGAATCAAAAGCCAGGATAGCGTCAGATAGAAAAGATCGGAAAGCAATCAAAGAGGGAATCGATGGATGCATTCATCCATTGCAACCTGATGACCACCCTCCAGAACTGGTCAATATTGTATCTGGGAAGGTAGCACCTACAATTGTCTCTGTAGACAATGCTATAGAGATTGGATTAAATCAAATGACAAAGTTTGAAGAAAGATGGCCACAATCATTTCATGAACCAATAAGCCGATCAGTGACAACACGAACTGCTTCCAAGAAATCATTAAGCATAGGTAATGTACGATCGTTTGATGCAGAGTTGACCTATACCAGAGTTATTGGTCTACAGGCTAGCTCCAGAGATATTGACCAGAAAAATGTTCTGTCATATGAGTTGTCACCAGTGTCAACCGTTCTGTTTACAGACTCTGGCAATTTTAGAACCTCGAAAGCAAAATCTCAACTGAAAAAGATTTTATATGTTTAAACATCAGCAAGACATTCATTAAAAGCATACTAGCGCTCTGAAAAACTGCAAAACTGGGTAATATGAGTTATCAATTATGAAAGAATATGTTGAAACCAAAGCGAAAGATTACAGGATCATGGCAATATAACGTCTGCACTATTTATAATCCATTTTTTTAAAGTGTAATTTTCATAAATTGGGTGCCGACCAATTTAACTTTATTGTTTACATTCGAGTAACATCTAAAATAGCAAGAAGTGCTCGGATTAACGAATGACGATCACCTGGTTAGAAACATCACATGAAACACATGAAAATACTGTCACTTATCAAATATTAACAACATGGACATGCTCAATGGAGAATTTCTTGGGTTTTATTGGTTCCCAACGTTTTTCGGCTGACCTAATTTTATCGCTAATTGTAAACAAACCTTTTAGTATAAACTCTTTTAAAAGCATCACGTGAACGTGTTTCAGTCCCAATTCTTCTGTAAAAGGGAATTTAAAGTACTTTTAAGTTAATTTACAATTATTCTAGAACTTTCAAAATTTAAGTGGAAATGAGCGCAAGTATGGCTTTAATTCAAATAGAGCATGTTGTAATTGATGGTTCGGCAGTTCTATACATTATTCACTGGCCAGATAATGGGACCGTTCAAGATTACGTAACTCAATTGAGAAAAATACATTGAGCGAAAATTAAATCGACACAACGTGTACCTTGTCTTTGATAGATATAGAGCTCATAACATTAAAGGAGAGACAAGAGCAAGATGATGTGCCCTTAGAGGTAAATAGGAACGTAAGGATAAGACGTCATGATATGCGCACATCACACGAGGAAGCTGATAACATTCTTGCTCAGCAAATGGTTCTTATCACACATGAAACGGACGGTGGCATTGCCATTATATCGGATGACACAGACGTGTTTGTGTTTGTACTTTATCACTTCATGATGAATCAAATTGCCGTAAAAGTGATAATGGAATCGCCGATTCAAGGTCGTGCAGTGAATGACATAAATGCAACAGTTAATGCAAACAAGGACATCGTCCCTTACATACTAGGAGCACACGCCTTATCTGGGTGTGACACCAGAGCATCTTGTCATGGTATTGTCAAAGGGACTGTTATTAAAGTCCTGAAATCTGGAAAGTGTCCTCTTACATCACTAGGTGATGCAACAGCATCCTTACAGACTATTGTAGATGAATCAACAACATTCATGTCTTCATGCTATGGAATTGATGGAAAACATCGTCCGACGTCAGAATTGCAGCTTGGGCGAAGAAGGTAGGGAAATCGCCAGCATTAGCCCCAAAACCTCAGGCACTTCCGCCAACAACAGAATCTTTCCAAGAGAATGTGAAACGAGCACATTATCAGACCTGTGTTTGGACCCTGATCCACCACAGCTTGTTCCATTGGAATACGGATGAACTAAAAATGAAGAAACAAAGTCATTGCTTCCCACTACGGTGCCTACGGAAGTACAGGTGGCCCCGCAGGAAATACTGAAACTGATACGGTGTTCATGTGAAAGTCAAATACCGTGCGTTGTCGTTGTAGCAATTCTCGATGATCGTGTACGGTTTTCTGTGCTTGTCGTGGAGAGGGTCTATGCTGCGATGAACAGGGAAAATCGTCGAATGATTGATTTCGATGTTCTTTTAAGTTCATCATGAGACCTTCAAATTGTGACTCATTGACCAGACTCATTAAGACACTCTTTGGTAACCCATACAACATTTATATCACAGTACAACGGACCAACAAGTTTAAACGGAAATAAACCTGACTATGTGTCAAAATCGTTTAATTACGGTGGCATCAGCAGCCATTTAATTATGTTTAGAACCAATTCAGACCACTTGATTTATTGCAGTGTATGTGTTAGGTATCATGTAACTTGTTTTGTAAATTAGATTGCATTTATGGCATTATAATTGTTTTGAATAAAAACCAAATGTTCAAATTATGCAGTTTTTAATTTTCGGCGGCCATTTTGTCCGCCATCTTGTTTTTACGGAAATGCTCAAGGATGACAGGGTGTCATCATGCAGATTTGTGATCTACAATGTCTGAGCTACATAAAAATACAAAAACATTTTCTATAGAAACTATTGCACGCTTATCGAAAAAATTGCTATTTATCTGCCGGACTATAACACTTTCTATCCCGCCTAAAAAATATCTGATATCTTATCTTTCTTAATTATTTTTTAGTTTATTTATTTCTTCATTTCTAACTTCGTAACATGGAATACGATATAATGTCATTTTTTCCTTTTCTGTCATTGTTTTACTTTCAATAAACATTCACTAATTTGAAAGATGAGGCAATGTCACGTTGGTTAAGATATGATACAAAAAGGGTGAGAAGATAATGATACGGTGTAAATGATGGAATACTTGAAGGGAGATAACGACGAAAAAGAACTGCATCAATAAGAAAATAAAATGAGAGCATAACGTAGAGTAGATCGGAGAAAAGGAAATAAAGACGGGTAGAACTGGAAAAATAAAGATGACATAGACGAAAATGAGACAATGAAGGGTGAAATACTTAGAAATACAAGCGAAAATGAGTAAGATGAAGACAATGAAAGCTATAACGATAATATAGAAACCTGGATCGGTTTGGGCCGTCCACGCAAGTGATCTGCCGTTGACATCTAGGAAGAGTGACTGCGTCATCCAGGCAATTACCAACGAGATGGAGATTCTACTGGACAACTTCATTGTGAATGGAATATAACTACAATATAATCAAGATTCAAGATTTATTCGTAGGTAAACGGGTGAATTATTTACCAAACTTTTTTTTTAAATTCCATGTACATGTATCTATGCTCAATGTCTATTAAGGTAAACAATATCAAAACTTCTACTGATACGAAAATTGAAACACTTTGCATTAACCCTTATAGTGCTGCAACCGACTTCATGCTTATGCAAACGTGTTGGATCCTGGCCAGCGTCCATGTAAATTGGCGGCTGGCCTGTGATATAACCTGTTTGCCTCTCTGAGTACATTTCCCCATCAAAATTAAGCAGATATAAGTGCTAGAATTATTTAGACATGAAAGAGAATCGGGTTATGATGAACAAATCCTCCTGTCCCCATAATTTCTTGGAATATGAACTGACGTTCATCTATGTTTGCTGATTTCATTTTACTTTACTTTATCTAGTCATCTGTAAATGAACGCTGTCAATTTATACTATAAAGAATCGGTATATTTCATTCACATTATACTTGTCTGCATGGGCTATTTCCTTTTTGATTTGTTTAAACGAATTATCATGAAATCGGTATTGCAATTCGAAGCATTAAACATCATTGTCGACGGCAACAAATAACTTTAAGTGGTAATATGGTGCGATCCTTTTAACATATAAAAAACATCCTGAGTACAAATATAGAAATATATAAAAACGTTTCAAACCTGCCAGTATGTTCCGACTATCACCCTAACGTATTCGTCAAATATGCCGGTGTTAATGAGAATATATTGGTCAAGTGACATTCGCTTTTTGTCCGCTAAACCAATTCCATACGCTTGATTTTGCATAACAAATATTATGTCTGGATAAGAGAGGTCATAATAGGAAGTGTTAAGAAGCCGATTGTTATATAAGAAACATTTTTATAAAGCTGTCACCTAGTTCTGTCGGGGTTAAATTCGTTAAATAAACGGGGCATTACGCTAAATGATAATGCCTACTTGTTTTGAGAATCCGTTGACTTAAGGATTATCGCACGTGCCCTTGAGCGAAGCTTTGAATGATTGATGATCGGTGTTATATCCCTTTACCAAACAGCAAATTTTCGTCTGTCCGAAATGAAACAGTTTGCAGACGACATTTCAAAATGTGATGAAATTAATGATCTTCTTATATGGCAGAAAACGTTGTGGGAAAAGGATAAATTGCTCGTTACGAGCAATTCGTCCTTTTCCCACAATGTTTTCTAAAGTTGTCTGCAACAAAGTGGTCAAATGTCGTTATTGTTTGGGAAAGGGATATCATTGTATGTCCTCAACAAAGACCCAACACGTACGATAGTCTTTTCAATCAAATAAACAAGATTTATCAACCATTAGAAAATAGATTTTTGTGTCATCTGCTTTCCAAAACCTCAAATATCGGCTTAATCATGATGAGGAATTGTACATAATAATAATTAATGTCCATTACAACTTGAATACTTCGTTGGTTGGTAATGCGTGCTGTAAGATCGACTAGAACAAAGACCTTATTATCCTATTTCTTTGGATCTTAGACCGGTAGAGAATAATGTAAAACCTGCAGATGATTTATCATTTGACCTGATTTAATCAAGTTCCGTTTTCTATATCACTAATGCACAAAAATAAGCACATTGTGCCGCGATTTCAGTAAGAATCAGATTTGATATACAAAATGAAGATGTCTAAATACTTGTTAACTTTGGTTATTCTAATGAATTAAGGGAGCAAAGTTCAATTCAACTTTCTCTTTGCATTGTTCTTTAGCCCATCACGAAAGGATGACGACATTGAACCACTTTGTTGAAGACGACTCTGGAAAACATAGTCGGAAAAGGAGAAATTGCTCGTATAGAGCAATTTCTCCTTTTCCCACAATTTCTTCTGTCCTATCAGAAGATTATTTTTCAATTTTATCGCGTTTTGCACTGTCGTCTGCAAACCTTTCAATTTGGGACAGATACAAATTTGGTTTTTGGTAAAGGGTTAAAGAGTTGCCATGTTCATCTTATGTAAATCTATGTCTTTATCGGTGAATATCACTATCAGACTTATTTTTTGGTTTGGTCGGTTGCTACTTAGTTATAACTGTTATAGATACAAAAAGGCTGAAAGAAAAAGCACCAAGAATAGTGAATTAAAAATGATAAAAACAATCAACCTAGTTTCGGTTTCGAAAAGACATAGCCGTGATTTGTACAGTTACAGAGACGATTGTATGATCTAACTTGCATAATTCATGCCCAAGGTAAAATTCAGGAAGTTGAAGAGATATTTCTTAAAACAACTTAGTCATCAACAATTCTACATTTAAAGAGATAAGATAATTCACCGGTACGTATTACAAGGCAATACAATTTACGTTCTATTTTGCGAGCGAGTATATTAATGGAAAATAATGTAAAATGAGGAAGTATCCACCGTCATTCACTTTGTTGATGTGTATTTTCGTTATGTTTCCGTGCATGATTAATCCCCACGTGATAAACGGAAATCGGCAAGGCGCGTCTTCAGTCCAATTCGACAATCAACGAAAGAAGAATGATAATTTGGAGGGTCAGTATTTCGAATTTGTGGCATGTTCAGCTTGACATAACGGGTCATTGTTTACCACAACATGAAGACCGGTATTGCTTTTCGTGCTGAACTTCATTGTGACAAATCGGCTCAACACAATTTTAAAAAAATGCCAGGCGTTTCTTCCTTTATTCCCTCTTCTTTATTTTGTCTGAAGGGAAATTGGAGAACCCAACCTGTAATTCCATAATCGAAATATCTAAGTCTGGAATATCCAAACTAGCTTGGATGGTGTCGATAGAGTAAACGGCTGATTTTAACTGGTAAACGTTTGAAGCATTTCTGTTGTTAAGTTTCACAAATATGTCGAAAACCTATGCGTTTCCTTGGGAGGTAACTCTGAACAGCAATTAAGCGTAAACGATAAACAAGATAACTTCCCTTTGAAGGTAGGTAAGACAATAATCTTTACACACCTCTTCCCGAGACATCTTTATACCGTTTGCAAATGTTATGAGCTATACATTATTGTTAGTAATTAGACAAATAAAAATAAAAAAAAAAACAATACCGTTGTGGCACACAATTATAGTTCACTGTTTACATTCAAGTAACGTAAAAATTGAGCCAAATTGATATAGTGAATCGAGACGAAGCCGACGTACACCTCAGACGGGGGAATCAATGTTTATGAATCAAGATGGCCGTATCCATGATGGAACAGGTATTTTTGACACCTACTTTTGCCAATGAAATCATTGCATACCCTGCCGAAAATGACCATCAACCTTTTGGTTCTAGTGGTGTATGATAACCTATTTTCTATAACGGCGTTAATTCTAACACTCGGCAGAGAAATCGCAGTCGAAGACCGTCTGTTTTGGACACGAGCGCCGTGGACTGCGATTACTTTGCCGAGCGCTAGACGTAACGCTGTTATAAAGCATGGTTTATCATATAACACAAGAATCTGAAAGTTGGTAGTCAATTCATGCGGGGTACATAATGTGTCTACTAGTATCATGGGCAAAAGTAGTGGACCCTCTCCCAAAAAAACTATGGCGATCATCTAGTTCGGACATAAGCTCGTATACATTGGTCACGAGGTTCCCCCAGCCTACCCATGTCGTCCCATACGAAGTCCCTAATCGGAACACCTCGGCAATTTTTTTAAGTAACCTCGGGGGTAATGGGGAGTCATTTTGAAAGTATTTCGGCAGCGTTGCGACGACGAACGACATGTCCGTTCGTAATCGTACATACTCGGCAACCACCGGTACAAGCCGGGAATTGCCGAGTAGATACGATTGAGAAATTGAATCACAGATGTTTTCATATGATCATCTTGAATGAAATTAGTAAAAAGACATTAAATTGTGAAATTTCACTAATGCGTATGTATTTACATAAAAATTAATTCCCTGAGTGTAATGTTGTTTTGGAGTGTGTTATCCGGAGGAAATAGCCGAATTTCGCGAACGATTTCTAGTGTATTCATGAAATACTTATATTGAGGCTATCGACCGGCTTGCGCCGGGGATTGCCGAGTAGATACGATTGACAAAGGCCCATTAGTGTGTACCGCTACCTTAAGTATATCACGCGTTTATACCACGTGAACGATGTAAATGTAGTTTCTCTAAACAGTTTGGATATCTCTCCTGTTACCACACTAGGGTTACCACAATATCATTACGTAACACGGCGTAACTGAACTGTATGTTTTGTTTCGCCATCATCTTTATGTGAATAGTGTACATGTTTCAGTTGAGAGTTTGATTGTAAATGATAAACAGGCGGGGAATCAATGTTTACGATCTTATTCCTTTCCCAAATTTTCGACTGTCCCAAATTGAAAGAGCTTGCAGACGACATTTCAAAATGTGATGAATTTGGCAAATTATTTTCTGATAGGGCATAGAAAATTGTGGGAAAGGGGAAAATTGCTCGTCATGAGCAATTTCTCCTTTTCCCACAATGTTTCTAAAGTCGTCTGCAACAAAGTAGTCAAATGTCGTTATTGTTTGGGAAAGGGTTATGTCCGAACCATATGGCTGCGCCCATATCTTTTTGCTTTTTTCACCTACTTTTGCCAATGGTAGCCCTTGGCGAGGCCACATCTTGTTCGGACATAAAATCTTATCTAGTCAAAACCGATCACCCTAGAATTTTCTACCTCGATGAATAGTCAGTTGTCATGACAAGTACGAAATGATGGGAAAGCAGTCGTTATAAACTGTATAGCTATAAGCGCCGATATACCATATATAACCGACATACTTATTTGGAAGTGACTGATTATTTCATTGTGAGGGATTCAGGTAAATGGACAGTTGTTGAAACGGTATCTGACCTATTAAAAAAACGTCACCAGCGGTTCGATATGTTCAGTTGAAACTTATCTATTTTACATCAATTGTGAAACAAGTTCTTACAACTTAGATTAATCACTCTCGATTCTGCTTCCTTGATACATAACCAGTACTCGCGCCGAATGTGGATATATGTAAGGTCGCAATGCGGAACCCGCTTCTCACTGTACTCGAACCCACAACCATCGTGCTCGGAGACTTACGCTCTATCCCTAGACCACTGTCCTCCACGATATGCGATAGTTAATGCATTGTGGACGGACATCGGGCGACTAGAAAGTGTTGGTTATCCCGTTTTAAAAAGAGAATTCGAGTTTATGAATGTCGAACCCCTGTGGTCGATGCTAAACATCAGTCACGGATCGATTGTTTTACTTAGTGCTTTATTCTGCAATGGGCTTGGTTTACAAAGAGTAATATTTGGCCCTGTCTAAAGAATAATAACATTTTCCCTTTTTTCCAAAGATCAATATGTTTACAACAAGAAATGGGCATTTTGATACATTTCACATCAAGGTCATGGTTACTTTGGCAACAAAACATGGCCAACTTGATCAACCACCCATACATGTATTTAAAGATGCACACATTACATTTTCCAATCATCTTTTCTTGATACAGAGCCATTATGTTACATGGTATGGTGTATTATTTTAGTCCAATAAACAACGACAATCCCACTTGTATCCCACTTGTATACATGTTTACAGACCAATGAATACATTATAATGTGGGAGTTTGGAGTAATGAGGCTTCGTTGCCATCGGGCATATATACACATATTTATGTAAGCATCTTTAATAACCTCATTCAACAGTGTACCACGGCCAGTGTGGAAATAAGAAATGGACTTGAAACCAGAAAGCCGTATCCTTATCAAAAGGTACAGGTGTTTTTATAGTAAAGAGTAAACCCCCTAGTGAAAGGGCCAGTCAGTTTGCCTTACGAGACACTTCTCACTGATTATACTACCATTATGCCAAGCGCCAACCGCATATAAGTTGGTAACCATTAATTAAATAGCTCACGGCTTACGAACCGGACATTTCGGATCAAGTCCCACGAGTCCAAACAAATGCCTTCTTTTTGGGCTCGAACCATCGACCTCCCCGTCCCGAGGCGGACGCCTAAACCAATAGGCCATGACTGCCAAAATAGATGTACATGTATTTGGAAGCATTGCTCAAGGGCATTGCTTCACTCGTGGAGTGCTGCATTAAAATGTTTTTGTCTACCATTATACGTTTAAACGGTTCAACGTAGTGACTTTCTATGTTTAATTCGTAGGGTCGATAGATTCATTCCGTATGTGCCTATCCGAAACGAAATATGTGACGTATATTTTGTTTTTCAAACCATTCTACTCTGTGGTGCCTTCCAACAAGAAAAAACTCAGGTTGTGTGTCGTACTTCATCCGAATAAACAACATTATCCATTGTTATATGGTTCAACATTGTTTTCTTTGTTTCGTATTTCCCGGAATTCATTAGTACCAGGTTGGACCTCGTAATGTCTTGCCAAAAGACAATATGGAAAAGCCGTCTGCGCAAGTAGGGATCGAATCTGATACATTCGAGTAACACGTTCGCAATAGTTACCTTTAGGCTCCGAAAAATCCTATCAAAAAGGGACAGTGAAAACACGAATCGTTTAATACAGCATTACTCGATTAATTCTAAACTATTCAAATTAAAAGTAGTTGAAGACGACACAATGGTATGACTTTTCAAAGACGAACGTTTTCTAGATTTTCTTTTAGGCGAAAGGTGGGAGGGGGTGAATATATTACAAGATAACACGCCTTTGATGTCGTTCTCAAGGTGAATCGCAAGTTAGTGGCCATATTACTTTTAGATACAAAGATTATCGAAATGAAAACGTCCTGATTGACGATTTCGCGTTTTTCATGTGGGGATATTTTGCATTTGGTGGGTATTTGATACTTATACTTGTTTTGCTTGTTTAACAACAACAACAAAGAATGGAAAAATGATAAATATAATGGATGAGAGTGATTACAAAAACGGCTTCGGAGAAGTTTATTCGTCATTGTTCGAACTAGTGATTAGTTTTTATCCTGTCAATAGTTCCGTTTTGGGACCGATAACTAGGTGCCGTATAACATTTGTGATATCCGGCACTAACCATATAAAGCACACATGTGACAAATCATGACGTCACGAGAACGCCATGACACATGACGTCATCATTCTGCTTTTTTTCACGTGTTTTATTTTCATTTTGTTTGTTTAAAAGTATACATAAAAGTAACAGGATAAATAGAATAGATGATTGGTGTCTTTGAATAGGAAAAGTAATTCGGGCTCGGCATCGGAATATTATCCGTTTCGCCTTCGGCTCACCGGATAATATTCCTACGCCTTGCCCGATAACATTTCCGATTCACGACACCAACCATCTAGTCTCTATTTATCGCCGTATCAACACTTTTCATTCATACCACGGATTTCCTTGGATACATGTGTTTAGACCCCAAACGTTCTTGCGGTAGGACTTTCACAAGCGGTTCTCCAGTAGCTCAAACCCGGGTTCCACGGCTAACTATTCATCACATGAACCACTGAGCCAATCATAACCCTTACACTGGATTCAATAATTGTGGATTTTAAACAGGATTGTTGATTGAAAGACTTTCAATTCGTACAGTGTGTTTAACAAGGTATATGATTTTCCCAAAAAAATAAACCATATAATTATGTATAAAGAAAATAGCTGAATAGTAAAGCAAGAAGTATCCATACACCGACAAAACCCAAAGTACACCACTGCGTCAATGTATTTTACCTTCAAACAGTCCAAAACTGTATGTTCATACCATTTCATTTCGATAAACAAACGGACAAGTGAACTTTGTTTAGACAGCAGCCTCTGATGATATGGAAACGTTGCTATTGGTAAAACAATCGTTAAATGACATTCCGGATAATCACGTGATAGATCGACAAGACACTCCCTCATTAAAAAATATACGCAAATAAAAGTAGTTCCTGCAAAACAAAATACATATGCCCTCCTCCCTCTCATGATATTTTCAAAATAAAGTTCAATCCCAGATTGATCGCATTGATGTGTAAAGAGAATAGTTCCGACCCAGATCGATTTATACCGAGAACAACCGAAGTAATCCGATAGAGGAAAGACATTCAAAATGGCGGATTACGTGTATTCTACCTTAGATATTGTAAAGCTTCGTGGTTGTTTTACGCTTTCAATAACTACTTTTAATTGTAAAGTATGCCACAATACAAAAATTGTATTGTTTCGAAATTCAATAATTACTTTCTAATTTTCTCATCTGTGTACAAGCAACTTTTAAACGAAATGGATGGTACAACAACTGTACCATATAACAAAGGGTGAAACTAATTTTGTATACTTTATGCTAATGATAGAGAAATTATGTTTCTTTTCGGTTGTGCTTCGAAGAAACATTCCCTCTGTGGTCACAAATGAAAACAAATGGTCGATTAAGTAATGACCCTGTGTCAAACTTGGCATCACCATTTTGACCGGGTATCTTGTTTTACTTACGCCATACGATAACATTATGATTATCTGATATTGACATAGGTATGGTCGTGTCCGATTTTATAACTACAACCGTATAAAGCTCATTTCAGAGAAACCGACTGTCATTGAAAGGTGAACTAACTTAACAGGTTTGAATCTCTTTCATTTTTGAATATCGATACTGTTTAACCAATAACAATTTATTTGTCTTGAAATATTGATTTAGAAACTTGGCAGAAAAGATAATTAAAGTTTGAGTGAAATTTGGAGATACTTTTCTGGAGGAATAAAAGTCATCGTCTTAACAAGGTGAGGTTGTGCAGTTTTTAAAGCTTTTTCGAATTACATTGCGGTTTCTATAAAATACACTGATGGGAAAATTATTTTAAATCATGCAGTTCCCCAAAAAGTTAAAGTCACGTCAGCTATTCTGTGTTCTAATTGAACAATTTCAGCGATAAAACTTCCCAAATGAACTTTCCCAAAATTAATAGACCTAGGACTTCTCCAAATTCGAAGAAAGAAATCCCTGGTCTGGTTATTTTTTATGTTCGAACAGCGTCATTGTTTTACAACATCATTTATTTAATTAGTTTGGTGACAGATATATCTGGGTACTAAACTATTATTCTCATAGACTGTGTTTGGAAACGTTCATTAAAACGCCTTCATGCATTAAATCGTAGTCTAGTTAAAGAGAACTAATATACGTACTGTGAATTTGTTTTGATCATAAAAAATCAGCAAATCAAAACTATCCTCATGATCATCTTCATCAACAACAACCAAAAATTTACCAACAACGTAGAAATGAAAACGTTTGGCCAAGTTACATGTTAAGAGATATATCTTTTTATAGACACAAGACGAACAGAAAAGGCTTATAAGGACAGACGCAATTTTCGAGAAACAAACGAATCCTTTCAATACACGAATCGGTAAGCTAGTTAATACTGTCAAATTTGTGCAAAGCTGTGCTTTTCTAGCAATTATGGTTTGGCAGAATTGTCAACTAAAAGTATACATTTTTGAAGATGCGCCAGTAAGCTTTATCTAAAAAGCGTGGCAACGGTTTTGAGGTATACCTCATATGAACTACAACTCTTCCAGATTTACGAGATTTCAGTTCCTAGTGACCTTATTATATTATTAGTGTTTTAATGAGTATTTGATTCTTTCTATTTGCTCAAATGCCCGTTCCTGTGTATTTTGATTTTCCCGAGAGGTGTTCTCGCGATTGACCGACGTAATACAGATGATTAATCTAATCTTTTAACAGCCCTTTAAAGGACTATCTCGCAGATTGAGATTTTTTAAATTAAGATGTCATACGAATTACAATACATCACAGACCTATACAGTTTAGAAAAAATAGATTGTTGATACTATTCTAATCTCCTTTCGTAACCGTGTAATGGATATCGAGTGAACCGTTTAAACAGTTTCATATGTAAACAATGGTATTTTATTTCCGTCCTGCAAAATAACTTAAATGAGAAAGAGTGTTTTGGATCCAGTTTATGAAATGTCACTCAAAGTTGTCACTCGAATCACATGACACTAGCAAGATGCGTCCGCGAGCAACCCATTACTATTCATAAACAAAGTTGTTCAATCAAAGCACTGAAAGCGATAATGCTCTTTTCACAACTATTCCATTGGAACATAGGTTTTCCGCATGTTTAAATGTAAATATTTAAAACGGTTGTTTTGTTCAAATGCATCTTCTTAACATTTGTTACTCACAAAATGCATTGTGTAGTTCCTTTGATAAGTAGCAATTAAAGCCATACTAGCGCTCAACTATACTTAAATGGTGTACGTTCTAGAATAATTGACAATTAACTTGTATGTACTTTAAATATCATTCGACAGAGGTACTGGGACGGTATCACGTTCATATGATGCTTTGAAAAGATATCACGGAAACTATTTTCTAACCGTTCAATAACCTTTGAACGACGAACTAAAGATAGTCCTCCGCCCTTCAGGTACTTAGCTTAAACTTATTTATTTTACATCAATTGTGAAACAAGTTCTTACAACTTAGATTAATCACTCTCGTTTCTGCATCCTGGATACATAACCAGTACTCGCGCTGAATGTGGATTAATGAAAGTTCGCTAGGCAGATCCCGCTTTTCACCGGATTCGATTCCCACGATCCTCGTGTCCAAAGGCCGGCGCTCTTCCCCTGGACCAATGTCCTCCACATTTCAGGTACATTTCAGGCACTCTAACAGAAAGTGATATTGCTAAACGTTCTAACAAATTCAAATATCTTTTGGGGTGTAAACTCAACGGTTTGATTTATTTTACAGATACTCTTATATATATATTACCATGAAACTAAGAAACACATCCGTGTTAATTTGTGCCTTCTTGGCAGCCACCATTTTCTTCAACGATGTCAACGGGGGAGTGGCTTTGATGCCCGAGACGAATGACGAATCAGAAGCCACCTCGAGTGGTAAGTTTGATACAGTTGTACATCTAATTTCATCTAAAGTAATACAACACCAGTTTTCATACACTTTCAAACATAACGTCTTCATGCTTTCCTGGAAAATAGACCGGGAACGGTCTCTAATCTATCGAGTATAGAGACTGGTATGGTAAAACAGCATACACTCCTTAGAGATGAACGTTGTTCGGTTATAACGAACGATTGGTCGTGATACGAAGTTTCTTTCACGGGAATATTGGTCAAAACGATTTGAAATTGAAAATTGGACAAATATTTGATACTAATCAGTGGATGATATAAGTCAAATGAAGGGCTGTCTTCCTCAAAAAATCGAAAACGCAACGACTTGGGGGAAATAACCGTGTCCTTGTTGTTGTTGTTGTCGTATTTTGGAACGTTGAATTCTGCCCAATCAGATCGGTCATAGATTGTAAGCTGCCCCTTTTCTATCTTGTGAAACATAGTAGTGGAGTCAGTAGACAGCAGGGGACAAGTTTATCATTAAAGTTCACTAATGATAAGCTAGCTGGACTGTCTTGCCAAAAGGCATAAAAAAACCCACTTTACTTCGCTGCGACCGGGGAAAGCATCCAGAAAGACCGAACTTTAATGTTAAATGTGTCTTGTACATGCTTGATCAGGAACAATATAAAACCAATTGGCTGGCATGCTCTATCCATCATCTGTCAAATATAAATCAAGATCAAGAATTATTTATTGGCTTAAAGTACGCAGCTTCGCGTCAAACAGACACCTGTTTGTAGAATAATTATAAGAAAAAAAAAAAAAAAAAATATATGCCAATGTTAGTGTGATAGTTCAGATATCATAAATATCATAGCAGTCCCATAGCAGAGTAACGGTCTTTAATGTATTTAAATAAAAATATACAAATATTTTACAGAGAGGAGCGCAGAATACTTCGAGATCATTCAGGTGACGCCAATAACACGCCGGAAGCGTGATGCCACAGCCGATCACGTGGAGTTTCCATCACATTT